>CAMTDV010001634.1:30099733-30621713 GCA_947069175.1 Scalesia atractyloides
ATTATCCAGAAATAGATATTTGAATTCGTTTAAACATAACTGATCCTCTTTTCTTCCTTTTTTGAATCGGTCGAATATGTCCAAAGGCACATGACTAAAAATTCCCACGCTTTCATATTGTAGTGAGAGTCTATCTGTTTTCCTTCTATCGTAAATAACTAATTATATACCCGTTTGGCGGTCTGGCATTTTAATGTCAACATAAGTGTTTTTTTTTAAATACCATATTTGTTTATAAAGCCAATATATGTGTAATGTTTGATCAACTTGATTCATATTTACATTTATTTTATGTCTTAAACTTGTCAAAGCAAGGTTTTAATAAATTGCATTAAGTCTTTAATTGGGTCATTGACTACTAAAGCATAAGTATATAAATAGTCGAGTGAAATGAAAATGTCAAGTAAAACTTATAAATTGTATATAAGAGCCAAAATATGTGGAATGCTTCATGAAACACGCATTGCTCTATTCATTAAATCGAGTTGGCTTCTGACTTGATCTCCTAGGCCTTTGTTTTTTTAATTGATCTGTGGTACGTTCGACTACTGATGTTGTGGGAATTGTGGCACTGTCAACATTCACCTCTCGTGTAGAAATGTAATGACGGAAGCCGACTCTTCCCCGTTATCAACAACTGCTTGCAGTTTTCACAAAAACCTTAGAATGAAAAAACAATGACTAATACAATCTCAAGACAATATTTAACAAATATATACCGATGATCTTGTCGTAATAGATGAGAGTGATGGAATGTGTGCTCCCCATATTGCTTCCTCTGCCATTTCCAGTCATCAGTTGTGAGACTTGCAAGAAACTCATCGCTCTCAACTTCAACATCTTTAAAAGCATCTTCACTAGGTTTCGTACTTGTACCAACGCTAGATGTAATATTATCTTTGGCTACCAATTTCATATTCTTAACAATGTATTTGACACCATAAAGTGTGAATATTGTAAAATAAAGAAGTGCCAAATTAAATTATGGTACTTCATTATTCTTAACCAAGGTGGTTGCGTAGTTATACCAATGATGGTTATACGCCTCATAAAAACTCACCCTTGCAAGAATCCAACCCATTTATCCTTTGACAAGCACTCAACCAACAAGGTGAATTAGGGAAACATCTCCTAGATGTTTTTCACAAACACTGAGCTATATAACACCCACGCCAAATTGGAAAAGAAAAACATCCGATGGCTATATATTTTAATCTAGACTATATTCATCAGAACCCATGTATAAGATCAAACTTTTAGATTACAAACTTTATTTTAACCACATGCTCTGGAAATTTTATATATTTTGGTGAAATGGATTCAAAGCTGCACGTAAATAAGAATTTTACAATTACTTAGCAAACATCAATCTCCGTAGATAACAATTATTATTTTAACCCACACCACCATCTCTAAGATTAAAATGTAGATAAATTGACATCATCACACTAGTTCATAACTATGCAACCATAATACTAAAAACATGCATTTGCAAAAGAAGATGAAATATTACTCCCACCCAACAAGTCCGGCGGATTTGTAAGATCCCCCACCACCACCACCACCACAATGTTCATTTAACATGCTTTAGCATTCCTCATCAATTAACTATATTGGTAAGAGTTGAATTCCATGCAAATTAATAATAAATAGGATAAACGTGAAATTGTAAACAAAGACTATGCATATAGTGACAAATCATCTAGTATAGAGACACAAATCAAATATAGGAAGCTTAATTCTAAAATTTAACAGAAAGATCAAGTGGACAACAAATAATAATCGCTAAATCTACAATCCTTTCAAAATTAGGCTAAAGAAGATAAAAATGTGAAGTTATGTTAACTAAATTTGCTAAAAATGATGTGCACATAATTAAATGTATATTTTCACATCATTAAAACTCATTTTAAATGATGTTTTCTTGAAATATTAGTGAATTAGTTCTAAATTTGTTTACTTTTGATTTCAATGACAATTGGGCAGCTAAATGACAAAAGAAGCGAAAAACAAAGAAGATTTAAAAAATATCAAGTTGCAGCTCAAGGCACGAGGCGTGCTTGCAAGGCACACCGTGTACCCGATCCTCAAGTTTGGACAAAATAGTTGTTTCCTCAAGAAAAGACAAAGTGGTGGTCCCCTTAGCTAAAACTTCACAAAAGCATATCTTGGCATGGAAATGAGTTTACCAAGGGTCGTTCCCGGTCACCAGATACAACCTATAAATTCAGCTCTCCTCCTTCCATTTCAATTGCTTAATTCTTTTCTTTCTCTCTAGATTACATTCTAATTGTCCCCCTTTATAATTTGGTTTTGTTATCCAAGATTGTGAGAACATTTAAAGATATTTTCAATCTTGTAATGTTTAATAAAATCTAGTACGTTTGGATGATATCTATCTTTAAAGCCATGAGTGGGCTAAGTTCTAATGGCCACTTAGGGGAAAACAAACCCTTGATGGGTAGTTAACTAAAAAAATTATGGATAACCTTTATGTGTAAATGACTTTAAGTAACTCATCAACATATTGAAAATGAATTTTTTGAACTTCTAAAAACAAATCGTTAGTGTTTTGTTGAGTCAAACATTCATGTTTTCTATATCTATGTAGTAAATAGCACATTAATTGCTTGAAAATGGGTATAGGTTGTGGTTCGGGATTTCGGGTTTGGTAATTATTGCCTCAACGCGGGGGCAAAATCTAAGTGTTGAGAATTTGGTCTTTTTAAATCTCCATAAATCTTGAGGAGATAACACCAAATCAAGAGGACCATAGTGGTTGGTGGACTAGAACCCTTATGAGTGGTTTTTACATAAAACTAAACCCTACCAATAGGTAAGTATCGGTCAAAGGAGTTCCGCAGTAATTATTTCCATTGTTATGAGTTTGATTCTGACATTACGGATGATTGCCATGCTACTTCTTTCCAACATTGTTGAGGTTTAATGATGCCCATAAAATGGGGTCCTACGACTTTATGGCATTAACACTCTAGATTCTTCAAGTAATGACTTTAGGTGGTTCTTTCGCAAAGTACTCGGAACAACTTTCCAAAGAGGCATATAATTTTGTAACCTTAATAGGAGCCATTTTTATTTTCATTAGCAATCTTTTGGAAGTCCATTATTGATTAGGTTAACGCTAACATTAAGTGATACTTTCTAAAATTGTTTTCAAAACATCTATCTTTATTTATTTACTTTTATGACTTTTTAATAAACCACAAAAATCAACAAAAACTTCTCTTTTTATGGATTTTACTAGACGTCGATAACATTTCGGTAGTCAAAGTTATTGTATCCTTGGACGATCTCAGTAACCTGCCATCACTATATAACGTCAGCGATGGGTGCATTTGCCGTAACATGTTGTTTTAAGTGATGGTATCATATCGTGTTTACAAATTTAAGACTTTATTTCGTGCAAAAACCGGCTACAACTTATTAATATTTATATTTACACCAACATACGTCAAAAAACAAAGCTAATCAAAGAGACATGTAACTAAGGTTACAGATTTGGGAATATATCGTTAATATATGATTAACAAAAATAGGATAGATTGAATATCACAAATGCAAGTACACATGCACACATGCCGGTAACCACCGGAGTATGTTAGCGGAAGGTTCATTGTTTTCAACTTCGCCGGTAAGTTCGCATGTAAACCGTGTGCTTGTTAAATTGCGGAGCTAGAGAGGTTTCTAACGAGTCAAATTCGCTTGTAAACCGTTGAGTAAATAATTATGAATCCAAAAAGGAGAGGAATATAAATTAATCAAATGAAAATATAACAATTAATTTTCATATAAAAAAGCAATGTTTTAGGACAGATCGGATGTCGAACCAATCTTGTTACTGGTCAACTGCTTTGGCCAGTCGGGCCGGATATAAGAATCGGGTGTTGCCTTAAATATTTTAAAATAGATATGGTAAAATTGAAAATTTAATCAAAATCAGGTTCAAGCCCGAAACTGTTCAACCCCTGATTTTCTATTCCCACTGCTAGTTCTCAGTCGAATCGGCTGTTTAGATTTAAAGCACGTGTGATAGGGTGAACGGGACCATCCAGACCTCTGATTCTGGTTTTTAAAGCAGGTGTGATAGGGTGAACTGGACCATCCAGACCTCTGATCTGGTTTTTAAAACACTGATAAAAAGTATTAAACAAAAGTCTCAACTAAAATAAACTCGGTGAATCAATTGGAGTGATTTTGATCTTTGAAAATGTAAGTGTATAGTTGATTTTTTCCATTTAAGGCACGTAATCATAATTGGAGACAAAATGTTGCAAAAAATGAAAAGATAGCAACCATGCTTTAACTCATGCTTGAAAAATAATATAAAAAAGATGTGGGTGATTTGATAAGTAAAAAATCAGAAGCCATTTATAGTCATTGCACAACATTTACTTACCGTCTAGTATAGAACCAAAATCAAACATGTTGGAAATTTTAATGAACTAAATATTATGGACACTAATAATTATATTTATATATGTGTTGTATCAATAGGGTTTGCGTTCTTCGTTCTGAGACATTGTAACGAACCAAACTATGTCCAAAATAGAGTTAAGATGAATGAGATATCGAAGCTTGAAGTTGTATGCTTGTAACAACCAAACATAAGAAAAATGGATTAAGCTTTGTCACTTTCCCATACAGGTGAGATGACAAAACTTGAAGGTAGTATATAAGAAGAAGCACTTCTTGTTAATTGTTTCCTTATAGGCAAACACTAGTGGGGACCCTAAATGGTGACTCGTACTCGCGCACGCGTGAGCCGGTTGAAAGCTGCCTTAAAGCATGGCGTGCGGACTGGAGGGCTAGCTCAGGCGCACACACAAGTTTGTAGCAGTAACAAAAGAGCTGGTTGGACCTAGTCAAACTAGTTATTTCAAACCGTCTAATTCATGTCATGATGAATATGACGGTTTTTGACTAACCACTTAAGTCCATTTAGTTAGAGATTAAAGTCATATTTATTATCTTGTTTATTACAAGATAATCTTTTAGTTATGACAAGATTAATGTCTTGTTTATTACTAGTTTTAACGAGGTTAAAACTATGGGTGTATATATATGAACTTGGTGGTTCATACTAAATGACATAAGAAAATCTGACACTCTCTTTAGTCACTAAATTTCCATAAAATTGAGAGGAGTACTCTCAAAGAGACAACTTCATCTTTTTCCACCAACAATTCTCAACGCCATTATACCCGGTGCTATCTCGGGTGTGAGTGTCATCTTCGGCTGTACACATACTGTTCCGATTGTTGTACCCTAGGAGACAGACCTTCTGAGAGGAGATGTGGAATCTGTTTTAAGGGCTCCGTGTCAAACACGATCCTCAACCAAAACCGTCAACGTTTTAGTGTGCTCTGTGTTGTAGTCAAGGAGCATGGTTTAAGACTCAAGATGATGAATGCTCAAGTCTAGGATGCTATCAAATGTGCGTGAAGGACCCTCCAGAGTGCGGCTTGAATCAAAATTGGTATATCAAATTATATTTTATATTCTTTTTATTAGTTATTGTAACTGGTATTGTACTATGATATTTCCTACTACTAACGAGAGTCTCGTTATTATATATTTTGTAATATTTCATTAAAAGTGAACCTACTTCTACAAAACATACGAAACCTTAATTCTAAAATTTAACGGAATGATCAAGTAGATAACATACATAAATCGCTAAATCAACAATCCCAACAAAGTTAGGCAAATGAAGACACCAGAGGTCCTGAGGATTCATGTGCCCCGGTCGAGCCAAAAAAAATATGCCCCTTACCCTTAGACCTTAAAAAAATAAATGATGTAAATTATTTTTTTAAACAACCATTAAAGTTATAGCAATAAACAATCATTCGCATCTATATATAACCGAGAATTTTTAAAATTTTGTGCCCCCAGAAAAAACGTGACATTGCCCCTCCTTAGAGCCTCCCTGAAAGACACAATGTGAAAATATGTTGATGCAAAAACAAAGCTATTCAAAGAAACATCTAGTTAGGGTTACAAATTTGGGAATACTGTTAATATATGATTGATAGATATATAATAAATTTGAGCCAGCAGGACCCTGCTAGGGGTTGCCGCCCCTTGGACGCTGGGCCTCGTTGGAACCCCATTGCTTTAGGGGTTCGTCCCGAAAAACTGATTAGGTTCAAACACCTAATGGTGAGAAAAAATATATGTGATTCATGCTGGCAGTATACGGTCGGGTGGCAGCAGCCAAAATGGTAGCACGAATAGCAGGTTCTTCCCATATGCAGCCGCATGAATGTGTTCACATTTGATAATGGTCTGTATTTGTGATAACTAAAGCTGATCTTCATCAGTGGCGAAGCTTGACCCGAATACGGGGGTCGAAAACATATGTACCAAAAAATTTCTATAGAACCGGGGGGTCGAAAACGTATATACCCAAAAATTTCTATACGAAAACTACATATATTATACTACTGAGCGAAAAGTTCGGGGGGTCGGGCGCCCCTCCCGGCCCCTTGTATGCTTCGCCCCTGATCTTCATGGATATGATGAATGCCGTGGTGGTGTTGGCTGGTCAAGTCCAGCCAGGTATGAGGGGTTCCAGTTGCTAGTTTTTCCAGCCTGTGGCTCTGCAGCAGCAACAAAGAGATGTCAAGTATTGTTAGCCTTGCAACTGAGGAGAACACAATAACTCATGGATGAGAGATAGTGTCAGCATAAACATCCATCTTTACAAAGAAAACCACTGGGTTGTGTACATATTCTTGCTCATGTGTATAACAAAAACAACATAATAATTTTTTTTAATTTTTTTTGTATCTTTTTATAAATTTATATTCTGCTAAGCAAGACCAAAGATCATTTATACATTAGTTGAAACTAGAAAACATATCCTTCTTTACAAAATTTTATGATATATAGAAAAAAAAATCATATCATAATCATTTAGGGGTTGTCATCTTGGACAGGACATAAAACTGACATGAAAACATTTCGGTTTTAGATTGATCCGTTAGTCTAACTTTATGTTGGGGTTGGTTTGTTAAACTTAAAACAGATTTGTTTGGGTGCACTAACGTTAATGATTAACATGTTAACCCGTTTAGAACAGAGTTAAACATAACATATTCATAAGTTCATCTCACTAACTTGTTTAACCTCATATGCCACCCTGTTTATGATCCACTGTCTCATATACAACTTGATTAATACCTATTTACACTCGTTTTTCCTTTCAGGCGATCATAGATCATGTTAGAGTTAATGTCTTTTCACAAATAAATATATCTGGGTTTATCAATTTCACCCGGTCAACCAAATACAGTTGACTGGGTTAACAAAAATCAAAGTCGCATCAATGACAAACTGCAGTCTTTTTAGATACTTTTATCTTCTTTCTCATTGTCTGTTTTTCTGTTTTGTTTCAAACTTTGATAACGATGCGTCACTAATAACGAACCAGAAAAACCAAAAATGTACACAGATATTTAATCTGCAGGGGATCTAAGGATATAGATACAACATATGTACATGCAGTAATAATAATCTATACATTTATGGCAGAATATACATGTCATGTCCAAGCCTCTTTCTAGTATGTATACACATAGATAAAACATGTGTATATATAATTGAATACATTGAACCACTAAAGTAGGATCAAGTTGAGCAAGAATCATGGAAACAACCGTCAAACTTTTGATCATCGACAACGTTATAATACAAGGAAGATAGTCTGTTGTCAAACTTGGAGACGACTTTATGAACAGATAATCCACAGTAGCGCTTCCCGATCCTAGCAATGCACATGTCTATTATCTTCTTGAACATGTTGTCTCCTTTGATTAACGGTTGTTCAACAAACTCTGTCAACGCCATCCACTACGCAACAAAAAAATTATTAGATATTTGATTCTCGTGTCTGCTTGTGCAGATATTTTATTCATAGACAAAATTAGGGTGTCAAACTGTCAATTCGTGTTGCGTTGAATAGTTGAACCCGAATATGACTCATGTATTTATTCGTGTTAAAGACGACAGCCCTAACCTAGGCACATTTAAAATTGTGTAACCCAAACACAACCCATATATTTAAACGAGTCAAACAAGTTGACATGTAGTAATCAAGTTGTAAACATGTTAAAAGGCTTGGCGGGTCGATGTGTATAATTAAATACGTCAACCCAGATACGACCCGTTTATTAAACGTGTTCTATAATAGCCCAAACCTGACTATTTTCGTGTCATGTCAAAAATCGACACCTCTAGACAAATCTACCGTTTTACCTTGGCGTCTTGAACTTCAAGATCATCGGTCTTGATCTCACTTGAAACTGGTCTCAACATACAGATGAAGAACAGGTCCGATTTTTCAAAAGCGACATTGTGCACGTGCCTAAAAGCTATAACTTCCAAGAATTCGGTATCAATCTGAAAAACAATATGCAGCGAAAAATGTTAGGACTTTGATTCAGCTGATACTGCGATACATCATAGTTAATCACGGATTTGTACCCCAGTTTCCTCTTTCACTTCTCTTATAGCTCCTGTGAAAATCTCCTCTGACTGGTCAACACCAAATCGAAATTTTTTTAAAAAATGTTATATGGGTTGTGTAGAAATTAAATCAGATTAGCTCTAACAATGCACACCTCAAGAATGAAGCCCGTTGGTAGCTTCCAAAGCCCGGCAAGCTCGGGTGCACAGTGTTTCTCTTGAACCACAAGAACCTGCACCCGACATTTTTTCTTAAAAAAACTTATACAGATTCATGAGTAGAATGACACTTTACATGTATATTATATATATATATACATACCTCGTTCTTGTCATTCATCACGAAACCCCCGACTCCTACTTGATGGGAAGCATTGGCAGGAAGCATACATGGTTCATTTGGAATCCAATATGTCATCATAACATATCCTGTTTCCGCGTGATGGTATTGAAACCCTTCCTATAACAAATATATCCTTCGTTTAATTCAATTTAAAAATAAATATAAGAATTATAATCTAAGAACATCTAAGCATCAAGACTAATAAAAAGCAGAAGCTATACCCTTACTGCTATAGGAACAAGATCACATTTTTCTACAGGCAACTTTAGCCAAATTCCTTTCTTACCCTGCAATTGGAATCAAGAAACATATTGTAGTTGCAGATGGCAAAAGGGTATTTTGGGAATAAGTTCTATCAGCAAAACAATAGCAATTTAACATCAGTATATGAACAAACTTCACCTCTGTCCTCCAAACCGAAACAGACGACCGAAGGATAGACGCAAACGCATTAGTCTCAAACGGTAGTTTCTCCGGATGCACAACAACACCACCATACTCATCATCAAATGCATCAAGAACTCGTTTTTCCGTAAACAAACTCGGGTTCGAGCTTGACCCATCATATCTATATAAACAATCTCCCACCTCATATGAATCTTGCCCAACATAACTAACACCCCCTTGAGAATTACCTATATAACAACAAATTATTTCAACAATCAATGCCCAATTCACCAATCCAATTACCCATCACAAATTAATTAACAATAATCATTATAGCAAAATGATACCTTTGTAAACCTTAAGAGCACCAATCTTGCAGTTAGAAGTGGAGAAAGACAACATGGGACCAATCAAATTTGAAACAAAAACTGATTTTGTATAAAGCATTTTCAAATCCATGACTAAATTCAACTGTTACTGCAATCTATACAGCCAAACACCCCTAAAATGTACTTATACCCAGATTTATGTCACACTACATAATCTTTTAACATAAACTGAGAGAATCTTGATGAAAACAATGGGTATTCTTGGGGATGATCAATATCGGAGGAAACTAAAGATCGTGTACAGATAATTAATCGGCAAGTTGGTGTAAATCAACCAGTGAAGAAACAAGAAAATGGGTTTATAAAAATCAGATTTTTTACCCAAAAAGGAAGCTGCTTGAATGGGATTTATGTGAAAATGACAAGAAATGGGAAATTGTTATTAGGGTTTGATTTGAATTTGGAGAAATTGTGAATCAAGATTGATGATATGATCATATGAAGGGGTGAAGTGTGAGTGTTGGATCAAAATTTGTATATATAACTTTTATATTTTACATACAAGTGGAGACATGAAATCATTTTATCCATCCATAATTTGTGGGTTTGTTGGGCACGCATTACACGTGCAAGTTCTCACATCACATAAAAAAAATATCTATGATAAAAAAATAAAAATCTCTGGACAAATATCTATCATAACTCGACCAAAAATTAGGAAACAGTCATTTGATTAAACCTTATTTGAATAGATGAAATTTGAGTGTTACAATGTATCTCAAAATTATAGATATGTGAGTGTAATGTGTATTGGCGTAAATATGAATACGTGTCAAGATCCTTTTCTACGGCAAGTTAAAAAAATGATTTTCCTACACCAACATGTGTAAATCTTGTTGTTTTGTGATAAGTGTTAGGTATTATTATTACGTAGTAGCAATTCATTAGCAAACTTAAGTTGAGCTTTGTGCTTTTGTGTGATAACTTGAATTTTTATTTATTATTTCGGCGTAGAACAAATGATAAAGATCTAATTGTGTGTCTCTTGATGGAAACTTAAGGTCGTTGCTAATAAAGATAAGGTGATGGGTTCTTGTGCAGTTTGGGCAACTCTATGGTTATGATATCGTGTGCATATATGTTTTTCTTTGATTTGTTGTCTCATGTCTTCGTTCCAAGTTCTCTCTATTGCTATCGTCTTTTTCCTAGTCGAGTCTGGATATTTCTTAGGGTTTGTAATAGTGGTAGTCTATCAAGTCTTTTGTGTTGTAACAACTTGGGATAAATAACAAGAGCTTTTGGGTAAATGTGTGTATTTTGATCCATGATTGTTGACACTTGGTTTTCATGTGCTTGATACTTAAATCACCCTCGTATTCAAAAGAATCATTTTTTGTATGTGAGTGTAAATATAATAGAAAGAATTGTTGCTATATTAACATAAGAATTGTTGCTATATTAACATGTGAAGTTAGCAAGTTTATTCCGGTGGCAACCCTTGTCTATTTAAAATTATAAATTGGCTACACTAGGTGGATTTTAAACGGATAATTTTTATCCCTTTTTCCTAATTGGCTGTCATTTGTCTGTTTGTTATTTGTCCTAGTTTGATGACGACCAATACATTCTATGACACCTCATAAGAAAATAAATTATGTGTTTTTCTATCTTTAAACCTTAAAGAAAAGTATCTATATGCATATATTATTTGTGCGAGTCTCATCATTCTTTGTTTTTTTAATTGTAGATGGTATACTTAATTTGGGTAGACAAATTTAGCTCATGTCCACTAATGATTAACCTATTAATTAACAGTGCTTTGGTTTTGGGGTATGGGTGCTCCCTTCTATCTAAAAGGAAGTGGGTGCAATCCTCGTAATAGGATATTAGGTGGATTTCATAGATACAGATTAGAAGTCGTTCAGAAAAAAGACTAGGCTATTATGAACCGTTGCATTTAAAATAAATAAGTACACTTTTATTAAAAATCACAATACAGAACTGAAAGGAAAATAATAAATTACAAAACTGTTACAACTGATATAAGCATATAAACAAAATGAAGAAATAAATTTAAACACAAAAAGTTATTGGATGAGGATCGTATCAAAAACGGGTCGCTTAAACAAATTTCAAGTCTTCCAAGCGAACTCGTTTATTTCCATGATACAATAGCCTAAGCAGTTCAACTGTCGGAGAAGACCACGAAAACCCAAAGATATACCTGGAAAAAAATACTAAAAGTAGAGAGAGTTGGAATGCTTTTTTGCTTTGCTATGTGTTTCAAGGTGTGTTTAGATACTAAGGAACCCTTCGTATTTGTATGAACAAAGGTTCACAATTTTATTAAAATAATAACAATATAAATAATAACGATACTCTCGTTATTTGTGGAAATTCTACTAGTACAATACCGGTTACATAAACTAAATAAAAGAATATAAATACAACTAAATTGTACCAATCTTGATTCAAGTCGACGTCTTTGGAAAAACTTCAACCGCACCTTGTTGTTTGAAACTCTGCTACAAGTCAAACAAAAAAAATTGTTGACAATTTTGGTTGAGGCAAGTGTTCAAAACGCTTCCCTTAAAACAGATTCCGCGCTCCTCTCAGACGGTTCTGTCTCCCAGGGTACAACAACCGAAGCAGTAGTTGTACTGCCGGAGATGCTCTCATGCCCGAGATTACACCAGGTATAATTTGGTGTTCACTTTTATGTGGGAAAACAAATAAAGATAAGTTGGTGATGGTGAAAGAATTAGAGAGTACTCTCTCTAAATTCTATAGAACTTTGTGCCTAGGAATATTCCTCTAGTATTTTCTTTCATCTCTCATTTTTCTTTATTCTCTTTCTTTTTCACCAACAAAGAGTCATAAGGTTATCTTTTATACTCAAAACTAAAACTTCGTATTTAATTTCTATTGTTTAAAGATAATTATAACAATAAAAACATTCATTATGGGTTAATGATTTATAACATTCATGACATTAATTTACATGTTAATGTTATATTAAATAAAATAATAAGACATAATAAAACCTTCATCATGATTCTTGAAAGAGATTAAAAGTCATATAACCACCAATTTATGACAAAGATGAATTTATACTAGAGTCACCAAAGTTTAGAAATATTCACTTCAATCACTCAACTTCGAGTCATACTATTCATCTTAGCTTAACTTTTAACATAGTTTGATTCATTATTATGATACTCTCACAACATAGAACACAAACCCACGAATTATTATTTATACAACACATATATAAATATAATTATTGATGTTCAAAATATTTAGTGAAAAACCCATTTTCACTAAAATTTCCAACAATCCCCACATGAATGGAGATCGATTAAAAACACCCAAAATTCCCCGATGAAAACTCGACAGTCGAGTATTGCAGGATAGGTAGGTGTAGCCTTTGAACCTTCCTTTGTGAAGCATACTTAGCCTACTAGGGTTTTGTAGACGTGATGTCCTTGAACAACCCCCATTTGTGTAAACGACAATATACATTCACACATACTTTCCCTAGCCGGGCAATCTCCTTATTTTCGCGTCCAATAATGGTCATGGAACACTTTCTGGTTCTGCGGAGAGCTCTAGGAATTGTGCCATAATTCCATTCGAAGCGACCACACTTCTCTCCAACATAGGTGATTTCCCTTTAAATCATTAAAAGCATTATGGTTTACTATGATTTACACGAATCATTTAACCATATATTATGCTTAACCTTTACAACAATGTCACTGAATATTATAGGAATGGACTAGGACGTATTTAAACACCCTTTTATAGTTTTAGGGGGATATACTAGCACATATATAAACATATATATTAGCCTTTGCCCCCACAATGACTACTCTTCGGTTCATGATTAAGTTTGCCTATTGAACCTAGATCTTGGGATCTCCAGTCAACTAGGTTAGGTTTCCCTCATGTCCCTTTTTTTCATAGGCTTTAGTCTCATTCCACAACTTGATCTCTTATCAACCCACTGGTTGTTGGATCCAAAATTATTTGTTGACTTTGCTAAGTCAACAACGATTGAGATCAGTTGTCCTAACGTGTTCTTGACTCGCTAGTCAGTTATGTCTTTTAGTTGATTCGTAAGACTTATAACTCATGATCTCAACTCGGATCTAGTTATGTACATCGTCTTTAAATTACATGAAACTCAATTCATGGCTAAACACGTTTTCATCATGCCTTGGTATGTCATAATTGACATCTTACTAGATTTTTATATAACCAATTGGCACTCAGTCCAATCTACTCGATTGACTCCACATAATCATTGTGTACTCCACTTGGTCATATGTTTGCAATATATTATAAGGATTGCTAAAATCCTTATTGCCAAACCTTCAATATTCAAATGCAAGTCACCCCCACATTTAAGTGTAATTGGATAACATCCAAATGGGGTGATGAAAGGTTCTCCCTTTCATTTCGAGTTTGAGAAAACTTCTCAACTCTTACCATTTCTACATACCCCAAAGGGTTTGTTTCTTAAATGGCTCATCCCCCACATTGCTTGCATTTTAATTATGCTTGAGTAATATCATTCTTGATGACTTTTTAGACCCGCATGATAGGATAAAATTATCCATATCTTTTTGTCAATGCAATCGTCGAATTATTTTACTCTACTCGGATTAATATTGCTCAAAAGAGCTTCTGAGCTATACGAGTTCTTCAGATATGAAACCATATGGAATCATTACAAATGATCTATTTAGCCGGTCCTCCCAACTTATCCCTTTGGACTAAAATGAAAGTTATATTTATAGTTTTGTTTTAGCACAAAATTCGTTCTTATGTCATCACATATTTTGAATGTTTAAAGTTAATTTAATCACTGTCGAGCATATAAATTAACAAGTATTAGTCTAGCATGCTTTAGACCACAATACTCTAGCATGTGAACAGAAGATGCATCATTCTGATTCTTCACAGCCTTAAGAGATAACACACTATCTCTTCCAACATTCGTTTCTTAGTTTAGACACAATAATGAAATTTTATTTCACCATTCCAAAACTACCGGTTTTAGAAAGGTCTCAAAACCATAATTAACTCCATCCATTAGGATCATAAATCGTTTGTCTTTTATCTCCAAGGCTCACCACTGACTTCCTAAGGACTTAAAACATAAGTCTTTATCCAAGTCACTTTGATGAACGATCTTTGTATAAAAATCACTCGATCTTGAGATATAAGTCAATTAGATTGACTCTCGACAACAAAGCATTCACATAGCCTATAGTGATATATACATTTACGTTGTTGTTTCGTTAATACCATGTATTAGGATACTCTCCCAAATTAAAGGACCAACCCTCCACATAGTTTAAACAACATTGATAGTGGTAGAAGCATCTACAAGTCCATCACTATTGTAAATCTCCCTTAATAAATTTGCTAAATTTATTAAAATCATTTACAATAATAATATATATTTCTTTCATATGTTATATTCTTTAAAAACTTACATGTGCTTTCCATGTTGATGCTCTTAACATTAGATGACATATCTCGTTCCGTGTATTTCATCTCAAACCGTTCACCAGTTTCTCACGAAGTCGTTATATGTTTGATGTTTGATTTGTCACTTATTACATAAGTCATGATCACAACCCACTCGTTGTGTTCGTGTAAATTACTTTTACACTTTCTATCAAAATGTGTATCCTTTTTACAAATTATTAGTAGTCCCAAAAATAATATACGTCTTGTATATCTTTTATTTATTTAAAACCATTTGTTTATGTAAAATAAACCCAAATGGTAGTCCACCTTTTTAAATAAATAAAAGCGAACATATATAAAACGGATACACGAATGATATATAAACATCAAATCTGAGAGTGTTATTAACTTCAACACTTTCAACCGAGATAAACACAATTATATCATTTCGTGTCATGTTTTGAGGTACTCCCTCAATGAACACATATAACTTGTTTCAACTTGAAACTCTAAACTTGAATAATCAACAAGTTATCCAAAAATATAAAGTTGTTACAATTAACTACCGCAAGTAGTTGAGCAACTTACTATATCCATAACAACCTCGAGTTGTTTTTACCAAATAGTCTTTCCGAGACTATTATACGGCTCAAGACGAAATACTTTCCATGGAACCATCGAATCAGTTATAATTCTCAAAGAAATGTTTTATTCGTTCAAAAGATTTCTCGTTTTTGCAAGTGTTTTAAAATGAAACTATATACATTTATGTTTTGATTACAAATCAAGACAATAAACCTTATAATAGTTTAAATAAAACAGTTTCAAATTCGCTCGTTTGAAAATAAAATGAATACACATCAGTTTAATAATTGGTTTATCATTTTCAAACCGTTTCTAACCCGTCGTTAGAAAGTAAACGATTACAAATCGTGAAAATGAATAGTTTCTAAGAGAACCGATTCTAAGGCGCTCATTAAAACTTGAACGTTTAATAAACATTCAAAATATTTGGTTCTATATATATTAAATTGTTTTTAACGCCTCGTTAGAAATAAAATGAATACACAGATTCTCATAAGCCTGTTTTGGTTTATTTAAATGAACGTTTTCAAACACGCTCGTTAGAAATAAACATAAACCTTTTCTAACACGCTCGTTAAATAATATATATATATATATAATGATTAAATACAATTCTTAAATAGTTTATCATTGTTAACCCGGTTCTAACCCGCTCGTTAGATATTAACGATTGCAAATCGTTAAAATAGTTGGTTATAAGATAAACTTATTCTAATATGCCCTTAGATTTTAATGTTTGACAAACATTCAAACTATTTGGTTTTCAATAAAATAAACCAATTCTAACATTCTCGTTAGAAATTTAAACGAACACTTATTGACATAATCCTTTTTTTTATATAAAATAAATGTTTTCTAACCCGACTGTTTGAAATAACCAATGCCAAAATCGTTACATGGTTTCTAACACGCTCGTTAGAAATAACGATTGCAATTTTTGTATGAAGTTTATAAAAATAAACTATTTCCAATACGCTCATTAGAAATAAACAAATACGAAACGGTCTAAAATAAACCTTTCTAACTCACTCGTTAGAAATTTAATAGTTTTCGACGAAACGTTTTAACATTTATGTAGAATAAACCGTTTCTAACTCGCTTGCTAGAAATTTAATGGTTTGAACGAAACCGTCATAAGGTTTATTATTATCCAAAATAAATGTATCCAACACGCTCGTCAGTAATTATTTGGAATAACAATCTTTTCTAACACGCTCGTTAGAAAATCTAAACGTATATTTTCTAGTTAGTTTTACACAATCATCGTATCTAACACGCTCATTAGATAATAAATAATATTAAAACTTATTATTCTAGAAAAAATCTAACACGCTCGTTAGAGATATAAAAGTTTTAATCTTGTTATTCTTTCAACATCAACATTTCTAACACACTCGTTAGAAAATATTAAAACTTGTTATTTTATAAAATAATTATTTTCTAATATGCTCATTAGAAAATAGGACTTTTGAAACCAACATTAATATACCAATTATAATATCTAACATGCTCATTAGAAAGAAATTAAATGCTACAAACTCTATGTAAGGGGGTTACAAAATATATTTTTCTAATAAGCTCATTAGAAAAATTTTAGCATTTCAAAAACATATTGAAATACATGTTATTTGTAAAAGGTTCGGTTTCTCTAAACACGAACACCAAAACTTGAATCAAAATGTTTGTTTTGCAACACGGTATTCAGATTAAAGATTGTACTCCAATCATAAAATTAATCCGACTCATTGTACTAAATAAATTTTTCCCCAAAAAAACTATTTACAAGATTTTAGCAAAATATCAATTAATATTTTAACTTTCGTGCCCTAAATCCTCATAGAGAAGGGATTTAAGATTGCGGTAACAATCTTCACGAAAGTCTGTTTTAAGATTGTAAGAACTAGGTTCACAATTTTATTAAAATAATAACAATATAAATAATAACGATACTCTCGTTATTTGTGGGAAATTCTACTGGTACAATACCGGTTACATAAACTAAATAAAAGAATATAAATACAACTAAATTGTACCAATCTTGATTCAAGTCGACGTCTTTGGAAAAACTTCAACCGCACCTTGTTGTTTGAAACTCCACTACAAGACAAAAAAAATTGTCGGCAATTTTGGTTGAGGCACGTGTTCAACACGCTTCCCTTAAAACAGATTCCGCGCCTCCTCTCAAACGGTTCTGTATCCCAGGGTACAACAACCGAAGCAGTAGTTGTACAGCCGGAGATGCCTCTCATGCCCGAGATTACATCGGGTATAATTTGGTGTTCACTTTTATGTGGGAAAACAAATAAAGATAAGTTGGTGATGGTGAAAGAATTAGAGAGTACTCCTCTCTAAATTCTATAGAACTTTGTGCCTAGGAATATTCCTCTAGTATTTCTCTTTCATCTCTCATTTTTCTCTATTCTCTTTCTTTTTCACCAACAAAGATTCATAAGGTGTCTTTTATACTCAAAACTAAAACTCCATATTTAATTTCTATTGTTTAAAGATAATTATAACAATAAAAACCTTCATTATGGGTTTAATGATTTATAACATTCATGACATTAATTTACATGTTAATGTTATATTGAATAAAATAATAAGACATAATAAAACCTTCATCGTGATTCTTGAATAGATACTAAAAGTCATAAAATCACCAATTTATGACAAATATGAATTTATACTAGAGTCACCAAAGTTTAGAAATATTCACTTCAATCACTCAACTTCGAGCATCGATATTCTATTCCTCTTAACTCCATTTTGGACATAGTTTGATTCATTATTATGATACTCTCACAACATAGAACACAAACCCACGAATTATTATTTATACAACACATATATAAATACAATTATTGATGTCCAAAATATTTAGTGAAAAACCCATTTTCACTAAAATTTCCAACAGTATTTACACTGAAATCAAGATGAAATGGGTCTGCAATGTTTAAACAAAAGTTTAGATGCCATTGAATGTCTTCAATGCAGTTTATTGCGCTTTAAAGACCTTTGACTAGAGAGTGTTATTTGTTTCAATTAAACATCTGATTCAGAAATGATTGGTGTGGAATTGTTGATCAATAAGCCAACTGATCCATTGCTGCCAAATTGTTGGTTAGGAACAACTGACTAGTGGACAACTACTGGCTCGAACCAATAGTTGTTGTGGCTAGAACCACTGTTGGCTCGAACAAGCAATTGTTTGACCTTAACCATTGTTGACCTCCTCGGATGTTGATGATGATGTGAGCAAGTGTTGTTGCTGACATCATCAATGGTTTCTAACCCGGTTCACGGACCCGACCCACACAGTTGACCTAACCCAAGTCACTCGAACTAGCGTTCAAAAATATACTCCACACGCACATGTCGTTAAGGGTTCACCAACCCCCTGGAGTGGGGTTCTATGAAACAATAAGGAATGAGTGTTTACATATATATACCACTCCATTTTTGTTCCATCCTCATATGTGGGACAAGTTCCTACATTTCCACATTTTTATATCTTTCCTATGTTCAAATCCCAACTTTGAGCATGACTATCTCATTCATCTTAGCTCTGATTTGAACATAGTTTGATTCATTGTTGTTGATGCATATGTCTAATGCCTACGTCTTAGTTTGTGTCTGTTTAGTTATTAGGCAGTATGATAGTGTGTTAGAGTATTATATTTTGATGTTTAGCATTCATACACACGTAGGAGTCCTACGTGCGTATGAGTCACCAAACGTATGAGTCCTGTGGCCCATGTGTCATGTGTGGTCTACATAGATGGGTGATGAGGGACGTGACTTCATAACTTACACACTTGGACTTGGAGAGCATTTTGTCAAAGTTTGTATGCCTTGATGTTATGCTGCCCAAATTAATACAAAAGTGATATATTATGAAATCCTACGTGTTCTTATACTTTGAGATGGATTCTGCACATTTCTGAGTTATGTGTTTCAACACACAAACACGATCCTACAAGTGGTATCAGAGCAGGATGGCTGATATCTACTGTAAGATCCCTTGGGTTTCAAGATTTGGAGCATATAAAAGTTATTTTCTACTCTATTTTATTATTTTTCTCACAATTCTACGGTTCAAATTCTATCAAATTTTCAGAATCTATTCAAAAACCACCACAAACATCATGTCAAAAGATTATAAGTGTCTGAATCTGTTTTCATCATCAAAATTGAAAAACAAAATTCATCAAAAATGGTTTGGAGCGCAGGAGCACAGTTCAAACTCATGAAAGGTCATACGTGCGCAGTAGTCAACTGTAACAACTCTCCAAAACACCCCAAAACGAGTCATAAACGATGAACCGGACACATACAATGAGACTCAGCACGTAAAACGAGGAAACTCCACCCGGGTAGCCCATGCGCCACGCGCCAGACCTCCCTGTTTCTGGCGCAACGCGCGGGAGACGCCGGATAGACGTTTGTCCGTTTTCGACAAATGTCAAGCCTATGCCTATGCTTGATTACGAGGCTGACCTAGCCCTAGATGGTCGCCGCCGCACCACGTGCGAGCCACCCCTAATTCTGGTGCGACGCGTGGGAGGAGCCAAATTCGGGTATAAAAGGCCAGGCCTGGGACTGGAAAATCTGCTCACTTTCGATTCTCTTAATAGATCGTATACTCTCCCTGTCTCCTGCTCAAGTTCTAACACCCCCTAATACCCCTAAATCACGGAGCTCTGCCCCGTTGTAAGTATTTTAACCCCCGGTCACTAATTCGTTACCCTACCCGATTGATTTAGGACCCACCAACGCATGTCAAGGCTCTGCCTGACTAAGTCCGTTGGGGTTCTGTCTCGTGTTGTATGGCTGAAGTGACTTGGGTTATTTTACTAACACGTGTGCATTGTATGTTTTAATAAAAACTCAAGGAAGTAATCAGGAATTGTCACCAGAAAGTCCGTAGAAATACCTAAGTGTTCAAAGTGAGTCATTCTCTTTCTCTGCTTTTGCAAAACCCTAAATATTTTTTTAGTTATACTTACAGTGATTAAGTCCTTGCATTCAACGATTATTGTCAGTATGTGAGGTTGTGTATACACTACTTATCTAAGCGTTGCTATTGGACAAAGATTTAACCAATAGTAATATGACCACGGTCATTGTAACTGCCAACGTGACAAATACTGAATGAGTAATTGGGTAGATATAAACATTGTAATCGCTCTTAATATTGTAAAGTTATAAAAGCTTATTTTTATAAACTGGAATGAGCTCGCCAGTATTTCTTGCTGATAAAATATTTTTAAAACGCGTTTCAGGTAACTTAATGTGAAGCTATAAGAAGCCAGCTATGGAGCACTGAAGGCTTAAAGAAAGTGGCTATAAAGTTACCTAAATAACAGTTTATGTTTTCAGCAACTAGGGTTTATCCTGATAAAGATATTATAAATAAAATGTGGGTTTATCCCATTTGTGTAATATAAAAGTTGGGTGTTTTGAAACTCTAAATTGTTTTCTAACTACGATCCTGACGTTTTAAATTCCGTTGCCAAATTAATAAACACCAGTACCACTTGACTGATTCGCGGCTCCCGCTCCCGGGGTGGGGACGGGGGTTGCGACATCAACCGTTGATGGTCTTACGTGCATAAGAGGTCTCATACGCTTAAGAAGTGTCAAACGTGAAAGGTGTCACACCTCAACCAATGACGGAAATATCAAAGTGAGACGAAAACGATATTGCTAGAAATTTCATAACGTGCTAATGTGACAATATTTAAATAAACAAATTTCATTTCATACTAAAAGGATTACATTGTCTTGAAATGGAAAGTACAACATTTGCAACTTAAACAATTACAACAATAGAATACAAATAAGAATTTAAGTACGTTTCTAAATCCATCCTAAATAGATTTCTTCAAGTGTGAACATACGTTTCCTTCAACATGTAATAAAATAATATCAACAAAAAGTTGGCGTGTATACAAGTTTGAATACTATAGCCACCATGCATAACTATAGGCCAAACCCTTGTGTCCACTAGAACAATGTGCATCCATCGTTACCGAAGTGAACGAGACCATAGAGTATAATGTGCATCCCTCGACACCAAAGTGATCGAGACCGTAAAGTATGATAACTTAACAATACCCCGACGGGCGGTGTGCTACTCCTATAGCGCTATAATTGTTAAGGTGGGCTAGCTAAGTTAATGAAAAACAGAATGCATGAAAGTATTCTAGCATAAACAAGCTAAGCTTAACAAATAGCATGTTTTGTGGATTGAATATGTTTAATTGTGTGTATTGTGAATTTTGATAATTTATACATGTTACACACAAGAGTGCATTAAAGCGTAAAAAGGGTCAAGTATACTCACGGTTTGCAAAGAATTTCCACAAAATGTGAGTGAGCGGTTTCGAAAGGATGAAACACCAAAGTCACCGATTTTGGTTCTTGAACTCTTTTCCAAAAGTTGAAAATCTTGAAGATTTGGGATAGTTTGGAAGTCATTTGGGGGGTGGGGCAAATGTTTGGAGGTGTTATGGGTTGGCATTTATAAGAGGTTAAGTGGTTGGGGTTTAAATGAAAGTGGTTTGGAGTTAGGAAGAGTTTTAAATGACTTGGTTGGAGGTTAGAAATTGAGTTTGGGGTATTAAATGAGTTGGTTGGAGGTTAGAATGTGGGTTTGGTTATTAAATGAGTTGTTGGAGGTTAGAAGGTGGGTTTGGAGTATTAAATGAGTTGGTTGGGGTTACATGTATGCAAACATAATAATAAAAATTATGAAATAACATTCGAAATAAAATCTCGATGTATGGCTCGGTTTCGAATTAAAAATGCATATTTGTGAATGTTTACATATTATGCAAGAATAATTAGGTAAAAGTAATATAAATATGATTTCCATTATGATCAAGTCTCGAATTACAAAAGATTGAAATAAGAATATGAATTACAATAGAATGGAAAAGAATGAAAAATTACGGAATGTTACAAAAGGGGTCATCCTTTTAAGTTTGGTCCTATGCAATTTTGGATATACGTTTGTTAAGTCTTCCGTTTGGGTCTGTTCATAAGCTAGAAGGAGTCATCCGCTAAAGCTGTTCATCTGTTTGTTGGTCATACGCTCCTAGGTCATACATGTGAAGTTTTCAAATTTTTGCTAAGTGTTGGAACAATGGATAATGAATGTGTTTGCTGCAACACCAACCATGTTGGTTCAAAATATGAATCTAGACAACGAAATGGGAACCACGAATAAACCACCCAAGTTGCTTAGAATGGAGGACTATTCGAGGTGGGTAGGAAAATTTGAGAACTATGTTCAGGCAAACAATTTCAATGCATCGATGGCTATAGCAGAGGAATACTTGATTAAGAAAAATGAGAATGGTCAGAATATCAAAGTAACCCAGGTTCCCGAGAATGAACGAGATATATATATTCGTGAGAAAGAGATGATGACTTTGCTACAACAGTCAATCAAACAAGAGATTCTGGAACTTTTACAGCATAACAGTTCTTGTCAATCAATCTGGTGGGCATTACACAACAAAAATCTAGGAAACAATGAAATGAGGAAAAGAAAATTATCACTACTCAAAAAGGAGTTTGATGTTTTCATAGCGATAAAAGGAGAAACTTTGCAACAATTAATCGAAAGATTTCTCTACCTTGTTGTTGAGATGAATAAAATTGGTATTGAGAAAGAAGATTTAGAGATAATGGATAAGTTAGCATATGCTTTACTGGAAAGTGATTGGGGTACTTATATGTTGATTTTGCAGTCAAATGGTTATCATATATCAAATGGTTGGGTCAAACAAAATATATTCTGATCTTGATTTTCCAAAAAAAAATGCAAATGTTGCGTTAATTGCTAAAAAGTTAAAACTTATTGAAGAAGTTGCTCTACAAGTAAAAACTGATAAAAAATGCTCTCTCTCAAAACAAAGGTTTTTCAAAGGGTAATAATCAGAAAAGGTGTGTTAAGACAAGTTTTTACCAATCTAAGGCTTCACACAACAACAGAAACATGTTTAGTCAGAATGTGAAAAACCAATCAATTAATAATGAAAGGTTTGTTCAAGGATTGGATTACAAAGGAAATAACTTCAGAAACAACAATTTTTATGGAAAATAATTTTTTGAAAAATGTCAAGCTTGTTTCGGAAAATAGTTTCGAAAGTGAAAAAGAGACTAAGTTAAGAAACCAACCAAACAAAGAGTTTCTTGAACAAAAAGAGAAGCGGGGACGAGCTGAAGGATTGTCTTCCTACGTGAGAGATCACATGTGTCATACTCCAACCGATGGCGGAAACATCGGAGTGAGATGAAAACGAGATGGCAAGAGACTTCATAACGACTAATTGTGACAATATTTTAGAAATTCAATTTCATTCATACTAAAAATGGGACATTGTTCGAAACGGAAAGTACAACATATTGTAAATAAGTGTAACAATATGGCAAAATACACAAATTTAAATTTAGGTGAGTATCTAATCCACCCTAAGTATCGTTTCCTCATTCATCATCAACTGGTTTCCTGCAACACGTATTAAAACAAAGATCAACAAAGTTGGGGAGTATAGAAGTTTGAATACATAATATAATTGTTAATAGAAGTTGTCTCATATCCAACATGGTAAATTGCATACATGGTTCGTTATCATACTAGCATATTGTAAGACCTCGTGTTTTTACGTCCAATAAAGTTCCGACACGTGTCCCGACTATCCTCGAATGTCGTATGATAAAATGAGAGGGACTAAAGTCATTGAAATGATAAATTATAACCACAATGTGTAGACAATGGAAGTTGAGGGGCTAAAAATGCCAAATTTTCACTTTCTGGAAGGCGGTTGTGGACCTCAAGGCTCAGGCCATTCGGTCCGCAATCATTTGAAAGTTGTGGGTGCCAGGTAGCCTTACGGACCGCAAGGCTATGGCCATACGGTCTGTAATTGACTGCCAGTGACTAAAAATATGGCAGATTCATGTTCTGCCACATTGTCACGTATTTCCACCTTCTTGCTGGTCTTGACACACCCTATGACACTTTTTTACGTCCAAGGACACCTGCAAACACCTGGCAAGACCTCCTAACTCCTCCTCAACTATAAAAGGGCACCCTTGGTTGCCCCTTTACTTGCGCATTCCTCCTTCTCAACTCTTGCTCAAGCTTTGGAAGTTCCTGAAGAGTTTTGGAGCATCCTCTGAGCTTGTGAGCTTCTTCTGGATCGTTTGTAAGTGTTACATTCGTTCTAAGTTTGTTTTGTAGGCTTTTAAGCCAAAGTCAAAGCGTTTACGTAAAAACGTTTTGACCTTGAGCTAAGACCATTATGGTCCAGCCATTGTTCGTTGCGAACATGGCTACGTGATCGTAATTAGGTAGGTGTTAATCCCTTAAAAGGGCGCCTCCTAATGACCACGAATTCGTGACCAATTGACGGGTCAATGTTTAAGTCAATAAAGGTCAACGGGTCAGTTTTAAAATAAATGCATAACTAGTTATATAGGTGTTATAAAATATGTTTTGTCACTTAATTAACTTGGCAATAATATTTAGAACATGTGTAAACATGTTCGGCCCGTCAAGTCCAGGTCTAAGGTTGGTTCGCAACCGAAAGTCGCGAAGTTTGACTTCTGCTTTGACTTTCAATTCTGACCGATTTAGCTAGTTAGGCTACTGACTTTAAGTCATATTAGGACCATGTTTTAGTATAGTATAACCTCCTAAGGTTATACTACATGGTTCCTTAGTAATCTGAGTTTTATATACAAGTTCCGTAATTACACTTTAACTTTGCAAAAAAAAGGCCCTTTTTATGTAAAATAAGGTTGAACCATTAACAAACATACAAATGAGTTATGAACTGATTTTTAAACATGATTTAATTATTTTAATGTCATGAATCTGATCATAAACCAAGTTTTCATAAATGTCATGTTTATGGCTTAAAAATGACTAAAATGCCCTTTTCGGCATTTTAGGAGAAATGAACATGGTTTCTTCATTCAAACTTCATACCTACTGATGTAATATCATAAGTAGGACATAATGGGATATTAATTCAGAATATAACCTGAGTGGATGCTAAAGTTTCACATAATGCCGATAAATAACTAAATTACCCTTGTTCGCATAAAAATGGTTTTAATGAACTTTCCATAACCAAAACCTTTACCTACTATTATAACATGATAAATAACATATATGGGTCATATAAAACAGGTCATGACTTCAGTTTACCTTAAACATTGAAATAAACGGCATTTAGCGACTTTTAACGCCTTTTGGCGCATAGTATGGTTTAAAACCATATCTATGACCCAAGACTTGTTACCTACTGATTTGTAAACTTATTTTAAATATTTTTACAGAAAGTACAAGTCCCAAACTCAGAATCACAAATATGACTTCAAGGCTATGTGTGAAATGACCAAAATGCCCCTTCGGGACATAGTTTGGTTTAAAACTATCAATCACACCTATGCTTGATATCCTAATGATATAACATCATAAAATACATGTTTTACTGAATAATTATGACCTTGACATCAATCATGTTTAAAATCTCTTTTTAAAGGTCATAAAATGACCAAAATGCCCTTATGGGGCATAATTCGGTCTTAAAAGCACTACGAGCATATATATTGATATCCTGCTAATATCATAACATATTTTAAACATATTAACTTATGGAACTTGTATATGACTCCTTCGGTTACCCGGATTCGCTTATACGCTTACGGTCAAGCATACGTAACTAGTTTACGTAATATAACCAAAACAGGTTTAACCTTGTCGATTCTTTATCAAAATCCAGAATGTTTTTGGTATGCCCATATTATACAAGTCTAGATACTTTTTGGGTCCAAATAACATTCTATTCCGGTCACCGCTTGATCTAGCATATCGTATCGTACTTGTTTAACGTAAGACTAGCCGGTTCAAGTCTAAGACTTAACTAAGGACCCGCTAGCATTCTAATTGGTTAATAATACCATCATTCCATACTAGACGCCTTCCGGTAGATTGTGCTTGTACTTATTTTCTTGATTTGCGGCTGAGTTGCGACTTTTCTGAAGACTTAGCTCAGGTAAATACTCTTAACCTATTTTCCCTATACGGGCTTGGGATATGGTAAATTATTATCGCTTGGTCGGGTATGTGATCATGTTTTGTCCACTTGTGATAATTAACTAAATCACATAACCCGTTTTAATCTGTTTTGCCTGATAACTTAAACATTAGAGGTGGGCTTGACTGTGTCTGGGATATCCTTGGCTCACTAAAGTGCTAGTGGCCACGACTTATAGCATGGGGTGTAGGCATACACCGGTCAATTGAATTATTATTATTATTGTTATTATTATTATTATTATTAGTATTATTATTATTATTATTATCTGCTTTCTGTGAGAAAGTTCAGAAGTTGTGTGTCAGTCGATCATGTCACAGTTTTCATACTGGCCCCATATGTATTGACAGGCTTATAAATCTGTATACAAGGTCATTTGTATTGTCCCAAGTTATTTATGAAAGTGTGCCTAGTGCACCTAAATCATTTTCTAAAAGATTTTCAAAATGAGTCGGTTGATTGTATTTACCAGTGAAAACTGACGTATTTTCAAAAGATTAAGTTACAGGCACAACACGAAATAGGCCGGAAGCTGCGTGGCATTGAAACTGACGATTTGCGACCCTTTAAGTTGTGCCTTTAGAGTCTGTTTTCATTTTGTACTTTTCGATCCGCCTATGGATCTTATTACAAACCTTGTATGTATATTTGTGTTGAACTTTGGACACTTATGGTTGTAATAGTTTATTTTAACTCCAAGACTTCCGCTGTGTTGCTCTGTGTTTATTGGTTATGATGATATTAACTATACGTCACAATACTCCCCACTGGGCCCACGGGATACACGTGGAAATCGAGTGTGACACATGTGTTAACTATAAGTCAAACCAAAGTGTGCCACAATCGTGCATACCGTTGTCACCGAAACGACAAGGTTGTAAAATAGTTACTTACCCACAAGAATACGAGCGGTGCGTTAATCCTATGGCGCTATATTTGTTAAAGTAGGCTTGCAAAGTTAATGAGCATATAGAACACAAGTATAAGTTAGCATGCGATAACAAGAATAATACAAGTATCATGTTTTTAATTGATAGAGTATTTTCTTAAAAAAGATTAATCTGTGATTTGTGATTTGTATAAAGTGTACATGTTGCACCCAAAGTGTATAAATCGGAAATGGGATCGAGTATACTCACGGTTTGCGTAGCAAGTCTAGAACGTGAGTTGATGCGTTTGAGAGTTAAGAACACTGAAGTTACCCCACATTGGGAAAACGAAGGTGTATAAGCATACAGGATTTGTAGGATGTTTGGATTCAGAATTATTTAAAAAGTATATGTACACGAAAATATATCTTATCTAAATACACGTTTGGACACTAAGTTTTCATGTGTTTTCATGGGTCCTAACGTGCCCATTAGAATCACAAATGAGGGTCTAGAACTAAGATAAATAACATATGCCCTTGACATCTAACCATAATCCGGTAAATAGATCAATCTGAAAGATGAGGCATGAATGCTAGAAGGCCAGAAACCTTCACTTTCAGTCGTTCCGGTAAGTCAAGTTCTATCAAGAATTCGGTTAATAAATATTTATATATATTATAGTATGTGTTAATATTTAGTCCATCATGTATAATCATGTATTGTCATGTAAGTCAAGCATGGAGGTGGAATTAACCACATTGTTTATTTCACCAAAGCACAAAGTCATCAACTTAGTTGATGACCCGGTTGGTCATGAATAAAAATAAAATACAACTAACTAGTTTTGTTAAGTAGCCAAGTATGAACAACTCAAGTGTGTCATACCCAACACGGTAAATGTTGGAGGTGAGGCCGGGTTATGTTACGTTGATTCTTGGAAGCTACTTCGTATTACTCTAAGTCCTAAAACAACCAAGAGAGCAAGCTAGGTGCGTGCATCCCAAGCATGGAAAGTGTTTGGGGACGTGTTGTAGTTTTGTCTCTTTAATGGAAGTTGCTTTATGACTTAGGGTATGAACATAGTAAATCATCAAGTGAGGTAATGGAACAAGTTTGGAAACCCAGGCTTCCATGGTTCACACATTTAGACAAATGCAAGACTCACCATATGAACAATGGTGAGCTTGGATGGTCACACACTTGAAGGTTTTTGGAACCTTATCAAAATAGAAAGTTTAGAGGGTGTTTGCACCTCTAAAATCGTGATAATCCACCATACACAGGATCCTTAGTCATAGGCTTAACTAGAAGCAAGATAGGTGTAAGATTGTATAGGTTTAAACAAGTTTATAAAGATATAAGTAAAAGTTCTTCCAAAACAAAAGTTTGGGCCTTCAAAATGGTGATGTTCCACCTTAGTTTACTATGGTAAACTTGTGGAAACACTCCTAAAGGTGTTCCAAGCTTTCAAGAAGAAGCGAAGAAAGTTGAAGAAAAAGTGAGGTAGATGCTCACTTTTGCACTTAGAGTATTCTGCCTCAAACTTGCAATTCTAGCTGATTAGAGAGTGCTTTGAGAGTGTATGAAGGTTTGGAAAAGTGAAATGAAGGTGTAGGAGCTTGGTTTTATAATGGACGATTAGGGTTTGTATTTAAATGAAGTTGTGAAATGATTGGTGAAGAAGAGGTGAGGAGAAGATGGCCAACCCATGAGCAACAAACAACATTTTGCGGATCAAGGGCCTACGCGTCACGCGGCAGGCAAGGGTTACATGTCGGCGCGACGCGACGGGTTAATGTTTCATCGAAGTTTGATTTCGTTACACTTTGGCCCCTGAACTTCCATAAGTTTGTTATTTTATGTTAAGAAGTTGCGTTTTAACTTATTTCTAGTATTAAATGTGTTTGTAATCATGCAATGAGTATCGTGCACGTATAAATGATAATTCAAGTGTATAATAAGTCTCAGTTTGCATGTAGATGTGCATTCAATGTTTCTTTGCGTATAACACAAGTATAAGTATAAAAGTGAATTTCCATTATGATCGAAGTCTCGGATTACAAGATTGGAAATGAAATACGAATATGTTACGAACATAAGTTTCTAAAAATAGAAAATACAATAAAACTTTCTAAATAAGAAAAGTACAGAAACTGAAGCGTTACAACATGGATAGAAGAACATGTTTCAATTGTCAAGAAGTTTTACACATTATCGTATAACTGTCCAAACCAAGGACCTAAGCACATTCATGTAAAAGAACCCAAAGTAATCAAATCTGCAGCACCAAAGTTTGTTCCTACACAGATTTTGAAAAAGAAAAATGATGGTGTTAACAAGAATTTCAACCGATAAAATCAAAAGTTTTTGAAACTGGTGAAAGTTCAGGTGTTAAATTGAAAATGTTAAATCAAACTACTATGTTAGAAGAACAAAATCGAACAATCAAAATTAGATTGCGAAAAAGATTGTTACTTCTGGGTCAGTTGAAAAAGATGAAAATTTAAGTCAAATTTGTTGAAAGTGAATTAACTAATGTTGTCACAAAAGAAAGGATTGTGAGATTAAAAATATAGTTATTAGTGCTGTTAAAAATGACGAACCCAAGACCAAAAAGGCTTGGGTTTCCCTCTATAAATAATCTGCTTTTTGTATAGGGTTCCAAAGATCAACCTTTTCAAAGTAGATAATGGATAGTGGAGCTTCTCGGCACATAACCGGTATGCTTGCCTTATTATACCATGTCAGACCAATAAAAAGCGGGTATGTCGAATTTACAGGTAACAAGGAGGTCGGATTATTGGAGAAGGAGTTTTGGGCAGTGGAAAAGTTCATTGTTTACTTCAATGATATAAAGTTACAAGTATTATACATGTATATACGTATACGTACAAATACGACACAATCACCTAATTTAAAAGGTATACACCTAAGTATACACACATAGGTATACATACACGTATAAATACAATAATTACACAAGCTGAGGAGTGTACAACAAGAGAACATCATACATGTATACATACTAAAAATATTATTTTTAACAATATATCTAATAAAGATATACATACATATACAATGAAGGAGGATTCATTCAAAGCATGAATATATATTGGGATAAATATATATGGATCATGACAACAAACAATTTTGCGAGACACAAGCACAAGCTAGGGGCTAGGCCCTAGACGTTACATGAACAATGTACAAACAATCGCGCGAAACATGAAGACACACAAGGGCTAGGCTCGTTTATACATGAAAATAGTACAAAAAATATATATATGAAATATATATTAACAACTCAACAAATAATCAACCTACTAACGTGTTTAATTAAACAAGGGTTATGGACACTCGGAACAAAGACAAGTCTTAACAAAGATTCAAGATGAAAGACTTGTACATGATCAAACAATAGACCTAAGTGCCTTAACGAATTAGGGCACTTGTAGGTCGGAATACAAAACAAGGAACCACCCGAGATTTCTAGCACATTTTCTCGGAATGCAAACAATGAGTTCATGTCCCTATTTCAATTACATTTTCATGTTTCCAAACCAAAGGAAAATACATGTTACTAATGGTATGATAAGCTAGGGAATTAAATAACCATAGATCATCTGCGTATAGGTTAGAATACACAAGTAGTCATTAATTACACATACAAACCGAGGAACGAAAGTGGTTGATCTATTGAGTTTTGGCAAGCTCCACTCTTGGTTCATGAGGCCCTGAAGAGTGCTTTTGTGTCCCAAGTGAGGGGAATCAATACATCGTTTAGGTTTGGTTGCTTCCAATGCCGGCACACATATTAATGTCCTTGCAAAACATTAATGATCAACAAACTTCATAGACGCTTTACATACCGGGTTTTTAATACAAGCATCTTCAAATGTTTTAAAGATGCATTTGATACTTAAAAAAAGTACATGAATTCACCAACTTTTGTTAACTTTTTTTAACTTACATGTATTGAAGACTATATATATACTAAAACGACTCGGTAAAATACACAAGATCGGATAAGTAAGAAGATATATATTTTACTGACACATAAGAAAATATATATATATAAAGGGGATGGATCATGAGAAAACTAGTTTAAATGAGAAAACAAAAAAACTAACTAAAAAAACCAAAAAAACATATCAATTTTTTTATAAAAAATTGCTATATATATTATATAAAAAAACTTTTAAAAAAAATAAAAAAAACATATAATGCACATGTGCAACATATACATATATGCACATGTGTAATACATATATGGTGCACATGTGCAGTACACTTTTTTTAAAGTTTTTTTATACATAAAATGCAGCGATTTTTATAAAAAAATTGTAAAAAAATTGTATGTTTTTTTATGCTTTTTTTTGCTTTTTTAGTTAGTTTTCTAGTTTTCTCATTTATATCTAGTTTTCTCATGATCCTCTCCCTATATATATGTACACACACTTATCGACAAGTCTTAAAAATAAATTCTTTCTAAAGACCAAGCAAGATATATATTTAACCAACACATAAGAAATATATATATACACACACACTTATCGACAAGTCTTAAAATAGATTATTTAAATACCGGACAAGAATATATATATATATATATATATATATTCACTAAAATAAATCCAAAAAAATTATATAAAAGGCTAAGTGTAGAAATACAAGTGTACATGTATAATTATACGTATAAATACTTACACCACAACACACGTAGTAAAATACAAAGTTACAAGTATTATATATGTATATACCTATACGTACAAATATGACACAAATACCTAATTTATGAGGTTTATACCTAAGTATACACACATAGGTATACGCATATGTATAAAGACAATAAGTACACAATTGAGGAGTATAAAACAAGAAAACATCATACATGTTTACATACATTATTTTTAACAATATATCTAGTAAGGAATATAATATATATATATGTGTATTAGAAGAAATATGCATACACAGTGAACAAGGATTCATTCTAAGCATCAATATATATTGTGATAAATATATATGGATAATGACTACAAACAATCGTGTGAGACACGAAGGCAAACAAAGGCTAGGCCCATTCATACATGAAAAGAGTACACAAAAAATATATATATATATGAAATATATATTAACAACTCAACGAATAATCAACCTACCAACGTGCTTAATCAAACAAGGTTCTGGACAAACGAAATAAAGACAATTCTTAACAAAGATTCAAGATAAAAGACTTGTACATGATCAAACCATGGACCTAAGTGTCTTAACGAATTAGGACACTTATAAGTCAGAATACAAAACAAGGAACAACCCAGATTTCTAGCATATTTGCTCGGAACGCAAACAATGAGTTCATGTTCCCTATTTTAATTACATTTTCATGTTTCCAAACCAAGGGAAAATACATGTTAGTAATGGTATGATAAGCTAGGGAATGAAATAACCATAGATCATCTGCGCATAGGTTAGAATACACTAGTAGTCATTAATCACACATACAGACCGAGGAACGAAAGTAGTAGATCTATTGAGTTTTGGCGAGCTCCGCTCTTGGTCCATGAGGCCCTAAAGAGTGCTTTTGTGTCCAAGTCGAGGGGAATCGACAATACATCGTCTAGGTTTAGTTGCTTCCAATGTCGACACACGAATTAATGTCCTTACAAAACATTAATATCAACAAACTTCATAGACGCTTTACATACCGGGTTTTCAATACAGGCATCTTCAAATGTTTTAAAGATTCATTTGATACTAAACAAAACACATGGATTTACCAACTTTTATTGACTTTTTAACTTACATGTATTTCAGGGAAGTAAGTTCAAGCATTGATACAAGAACAAGAAACTAAGAAAAATGCCAACTTTTGGCGGATTTGCCCTCTATATGCCGCCTCTTTGCGAAGATATAGTGGTCAAAACCTTGATTCATGAAAAACTACTTTTTGTTGAAATATTTTTATGTGAAAATTATACATTTTGGGATTTGCAAACAATAACTTAATTTGTGACATGGTTTGATTCGTGGTTTGTTTTAATCATATAGCGTGTTTACTTTATCAATGCAATGAGTACTAATCTAAGTGCACACCTCGTGCTTCCGCTACGAGCGGGTGTGACACTCCCCTTCCTAATCCACCTTCAATTTCCACATCTAAGCATTCTGAAACTTCTCTAGGTGTGCAAATCGACTCTATCTTTGAATCACATGAGGGTGGTTTTCCTCATCCGCTTCTAACGTGGAATTTCTAGAGAGATAAATTAGAGCGAGAAATTAGAGAGAGAAAAAATTCAGAGGAGAGGGTGGTGGTGGTGTGGTGGGTGGCGGCGGGGCAGCTTGGTGGTGAGAGTGGAGGTGATGTGGGGTGGAGGTGAGAGGTGGTGGCTGATGGTAGTGGTTGTGACGGTTGGTGGAGGTGGAGGTGAGGTGGAGATGAGAATGCCACATAAACAACCACCTCAACAAATAACAAAGATTTGTTCTATGTTACCAAAACACTAACTGGGTTAGACCTCAGTTAGAAAATGCCCGTTAGGAATAAGTTAAATGATGGGACCATCAATGATTATTTTTGTAATTGAGACCATTATCGACTAATAGCAAATAGTTAGAATTATTAAAATCCATTATTTCTATTAAGTTATATTAAAAAAGTATTATATTTTACTGTCCCTAAACTTTTTACATGCTCAAATTTACATTAATATTTTCAATATGCTTTCTTGTCTGTTGTCATCATATCATAATCATAACATATATTAAAACACAAAGCGAATTAATAGTAGTTGCAAAGTTTCCACGTGCAATTTTTTGTTTATTGTTTATTTATTTATAAAATATAATTTTTCTCTAATAACTTGAGTTTGTTAAATTAAAAAAAAACGAAATTCAAACTTTGTTTAATTTTTTCAGGTTTTTCATTGTAAATTTTGTTAAGAGCATAATTGCATTCAAAATAGAGTATAAATTTTGTTTATATATGTTATATGAATGAATCCAGTATTCTGGTAGTACCCTGACGAACCAGGCCCAGTGGCGGAGACAAAGGAAAAGGAGGGTGGGCACATGCCCACCGTCCATTACAAATGAGAAGCGCATATATGTTATGTATTTTCCTTTCCAATTGATATTGCTGCCTTAAAAGTGTACCTTGGCCCAATTCACCAATAGCCCAATAGGCTATATAATTTGAATGAGTGTACACAACAGAACAAAAAAACGACTTTGTGAAACAAGAAGAATCGAACAAGAACAAACATCAAACAAAGGGTTTTCTGCATCGAAAGTTGTGATTAAGGTTTGCTCTCATCTTCCTGAGTCGAGTCTTAGACCTTATATTTTTTATACTTGTGATTGCCCCTTTTTTCTACGGTTTTTAACTTTTTTATTTATGTTGACTTAAATTAATTTATGTTTTTTAGGGTTTTTAAATTTTCTTAAGCAAGATGTTGCACCTAATTCGACGACTGAAGTTACTTAATCTAATTTGGTGATGTTTTCACGTGACCTGAAACAAGGTGGCTATTTTTTTCCCATTTATACTCTTATATCTCCTAGAAACTTAAGGTTTTTTGTATATATATATATATATATATAAATATATATTTAGGATTATGTAAAAAAGAGTAAAAGTGTTAGAAGGATAGGAAAGAGTATGGTGATGACACATGTCCCTATTTATTTTATTAACTTAAGGGTAAGATGGTAATTTAATGGTTAATAATAATAATAATAATATATATATAATAATAGTTAATAATAATTCCCTATGACGAGAAAACAAGAATTTTAATGGTTCCGGCTAGCGGCATCGAGTCAGGCGACGTTGGTTGGAATTCCTCTATATTGTAAGGGTAGGTTGAGATTGATTGAAGAAAAAATAAATAATTATTGGTTGGTGGATGAGTTTGAGGTTAAATTAGAAAAAAGAAAAAAAAAAGAGATCTGGGTGTTGTTGGGTTTTTTTTTATTTGGATGCAGATGCAGCGCTCCTTTCCTGTTTTCTCTTTTTCCTGTTATTGCATCTACTTTTGTTTTACTTCTTAATTGGCTGATATTAATTCAATGCTAGATGACCCTCCATCCCCTCTCCGATTCAGTTGAACAAAGGATGCTAAATAACAATAATAATCCAAGCCCTCAAACAAATAATTATTATCAGATCCGTCAAAGTAATATGATTCCAAGAAGACAGACACTCTTTTCATCTTCTTCAGTGTTTCGATTATTTAAAACACCACAACTGGAATCGTAATACAACCATGATTGTTTTAATATTTGGAATGATTTTTGTAATTCTTGTAGGTATCTTGAATTGAATCATAATTCTGTCATGGTGTTTTAACATCTAGAATGATTTTATTGTTATTCCAAATGTTAAAACACCATGACTTTAATCACAATACAATGTTACAGACTCTAGATGTTAAAACACCATGACTTGAATCATAATTCATTATTTGCATTGTTATGGTGTCTTATATACATTCATGGTGTTTTATTATAAAACACAACGCCTTGAATCACAAGACAATTAAAACACCATTGTATGAACATAGAGAAAACACCATAGACTAAAGCATCTGATCGAAACGTAATTTTTTTCTCTATATAAGTTAAACAATATGGTACTCATATTAAAGATAAAAAAACACTCGTTATTATGGTGTAAATTTTAAAAAAAAAAAATGTTACGTATAAAAAGTTATTGACGTTTAAAAAAGAAGGGAGAAACTTCCATATGCATTGCATGTAAGTTTCTAAATTTAAAAATGTTAAATTTACCTTTATACCCTTAATCTAGAAAATTAATTAATTTAATGGTACACACTATTTACAATTTTGTCATTATAATCTCAACCATTAGATTATAAATCAAATGGTATAGATTTTTTCCTACACTTCTCACAAAACACACCCTTTTACAATACCCTACCCTATATAGGTTTATATATATATATATATATACACTAGCTGTTTACTCGCACGATACAGCGGGAAACATATCATTTAGGTTGGTGATTTTAGGGCTACAGAGGCACTGTCTCAAGCAGCTAAGGGGTTTTTCAATTCATCTCACACCCCTAGCGCCTTGTGCGCGCTTTTCAAATGGTATAAGATCATCAAGATTTCATGGATTGTCATGTCTTAAACCAACGTTCAGTTTCACGGGTTGATGTGAAAGAGTCGTCCCCTTTAAGTTTAACTTAAACCATTTTTCTCCAAAACTTATTTTGTAACTGCAATTACTAATTTATCAATAAGAAAGGGCTTTGCAGGTATGTTTGACTTCAAAGGTTGTTGAACCATTGTGTTGTGCTAAGTTTATGCGGGACTTCGAAAACCAAAAATAAACACTCCCTTGCTAAAAGACAAATTCAAGATTCTAGTGAAGGCAACAAATCAGTAAACCTAATTAACTTTGAGTAATACTAATAAATAGTTGACTATTAAGCTGAGAAATAGGGCTGAAATTTACATTTTGATCCATAAAAAAATAACAATATTTTTATATCAAACTAACCTAGACACAATCTGGTTTAGTTCTAATGCTACACGAAGATGATCTTATCCTCTGTACTGAAATTAAAAAATACATATCAATTATTAAGCCCAAACATTATTTTTGTACAAAAGTAGAAAAATACATGGCAAATTGAGATGTAAGAGAAAAACTACATCATAAGATCTATGATCACAAGGCATTCCAAAGGCTGTGTAAGAGCATGTATGACAGTAGATTTCTTGACTACTCAAAAACCGTGCCCATTGCCATCCCAAGAAACACAAGTCGTAACATTCTCTGCATATTGAAATGAGCCAATGCAAAAGTTAAAGAACTCACCAATATCGAGCACTATAAAGGCATGTACCTGGTCAAGGAAGGGATTAGAAACCCTCGAAATCTCCTCTCAAATCGGGGCACTGCACAGACGTAAAAAGTAAGCGTAGGAACCATGAGCTTAAAACCAGAAATGTGTGAATATGTCTTCAACTGTACAGATTTAAACGCGTCACGTACAATCGTTGCAGATCACCAATAATCACTTAACCTTTCCATCTTTCTACCCCTTACCTATATTTTGCAGATCACCAATAAAGTGTTTTACAACTTTTTAGTACCACCATATTTTGCAGATCACCAGTAGTCGTTCTCTAATACCGATCCTGCTCTTTATGTAAGAGCCAAACCCACGACAAAATTCAATGTACAAGCCACAAATCTTATCTTACATAACCTTAAAAACAAAACAAAATCAAATCATTTTTAGTCCCATAATATTGAGACAGGCACTGCTGATGTGTGTACATCCAATGCAACTGCAAGACTCCACTACGACAGTACATCCGAATTCCCAGAGACACGTAAAACCGAATATAAATGGAGCTAAGTTTGACCCGTTTATATACAACTGGATCATACTTTTAGTAACAAAACCAGAACAATAAGTTATGAGTGTCCCTTAACTGGTCAAAACTGAACAGAAATGCAAGAGTAAATTACCACTTTAGTTCCTGAGGCTGTAAAACGCCAAGTTAGAATCGTTCACAGCGGCTGCTGGAAAGAATCTGCCATTGTCAAGCTAGAATCGTTCACAGCGGCTGCTGGAACGTCCGTTTATGTTAGTTCATTCATGTTCGTTTGTGTTCGTTTAAATTTTCAAAAAAATCATAAGTAGTTATATTTATATAAAATATAAACATAAAACGAGCTTTCTAACTACTTACACAAAATAACTAATTACTGTTGGATTTTCTAATAATAAAAATGGGTTTTCCTATGAGACGTATCACATCTAGTTATTAGTTTATATAAAAAACTACTTTATGTTTGTCAGTGTTCGTTTAGGTTTGGTCATTTATGTTCGTTTATGTTTTTCAAGTTATGTTTATTTGTGTTGTTTTAAGTTGGTTAATATATGTTCATTTAAGTTTGTTTGTTTATGTTCATGAACTGTTCGGTTTGGTTTAAACGAACGAACATAAATGAACACGAACATGTCCATTTTCTTAATGAACGAACACGAACAAAAATAACGTGTTCGTTTGTATGTTCGTGTTCGTTTAAAGTTAAATGAACAAACACGAACGTGCCTTTGTGTTCGTTTGGTTCGTCTACAGGCCTAGGTAAAATATTAGACTGCTTACCTATCACGGATCTGAAACTTTTGCACTGACTGCAGACCCAACGATTTCCAGATACCATAAGAATACAGCAATGAGTACACACATGCTGCAAATGAACCATAATGAAATCTTCCTTTATTGGGGAAATTGATTCACCAAGCTGTACCATAATAGTGTAAGAAAACGCATATGGGACATTAATGAAGGCATGCTAATAATTAAGAGGGAATATTATTGGAGAGAATTAATTTATTACCCAATGCATCGGTAGCAGATCTTTGGATGCATTACTGGAAAGATCAGTTTGACCAGAGGCTTTCAAAGCTCTTTTTGTTAGGGACTTTTTCATTAATCCTTTTTTTATTTTTTTCTTCCTTCTTCTTCTTGACGAATCTGATGAATCATATCTTCAGCAGCACCTGGCCAATAGTCTCCGTCAAAGTAGGGTAATCGAGCTGCGGTAACCTTAGCTTTACATTCACCAGTGGATACAAAAAAAATGATCGTACAAATTAGTAAGACCAACTACAATATTTTTCCTTTGAAGCCTTCCTCAACAACGACAAATACCTGATACATGCATCCGCATAAGTTCATCAGTAAGAGAAATAGTAATAATAATAATGAGAGTAAAATGCCATTTTCGTCCAAAGGTTTGTTTTTTCCGCATCTGGATCTAAAAGGTTTGAAATCTTGTCATTTTCATCTGGCTCGTTAACTCCATCCATTTTTCTCCACTAAGTTGGGGGTATTTCTGTCTTTTTGGTTTACTTAAAGGGCAATTCGGTCTTTTTAAGGGGTATTCGATCTCTTTACATAAAGTGAAAAATGGCAAGATTTCAAACCTTTTGGATGAAAATGGCAAGATTTCGAACCTTTTGGATCCAGATGCGAAAAAACAAACCTTCGGACGAAAGCCGCAAAACTGACCAAACCTGAGGGATGAAAATGCATTTTACTCCTATTATAAAGATAAGTATAATAATTTTAATAATATTAATATTAATAATAATAATAATAATAATAATAATAATAATAATAATAATAAATAAAGTAATGCACACCTCAAACCCACTCACCATTCTCTTAGTTTATCAGATTTTGGTGTCTTCTGAATTTCAGGATGACAATACAAGATATAATCTTCACCCTTCAACGGAGGGCAAGCCCATATATAGCGATTTTGACCCTGACCGATTTTTTGGACCGATTTGATCATTTCTAGACGATGACCCACCGATGACCGATTAATCGCCGATTAATCAGCGATTAATCCCGATTTCTGCAACATTGGATTTGAAGCAAAGTTAAATCAACAAACAACAAATTAACTCATCCAACAGACTCATTAGGACCAAGAGGTCCACTTTCTATATCTAGCACCATGAAAAACGTATCTAATTATTATCTGCAAATTGCAAAGTTTAACAACTTTACCAGAATGCCCAGCGTTTGTTTTGAGGCGTGCCTGGAATAGGCGATGTGTACTTCTGTATAGCATTTTTAAGTGTTCCTTATCTCAGGAAGGAAAAGCTTTCAACAACATTCCATCATTATAGTAAAAGAAAAAGAGTTAATGTCTGTATAGCATATAAAAATAAACTCAAATTTTGTACAAATAATACAACAATTATAATATAACCAGCAAACACAAAAACAATACATATTAAATATATTACCTTAATTGGAAGTCGTTCTGCTATATCCGATTGCTCATCATATTCATCAATCACCTGTAACATGCATCAAAAGACCATTAGTTTGTATAGATAATCTTTATATCTAGTCCCATTCCGAGTCATAAAGAATAAATATCATAAAAAGATTTAAAGAATAAATATTTTTCTGGCGATATGACTTACATTCTTCTTGTCTAAACATCTTTCCAAAAAAGAATCTCTAACATAAGACAAGAAACAACTGTGAGTATAGGGTCAAGGCAGTCAAAACTTACATCGAGTTTAAACATCTTTCCAAGTTTAGGCTCCACGGGAAAAGGAAGCATGGCCAAATAACGGCCTATCAAGTAGTCAAATATAAAAAAAAAACATAGCAGAAAATTACGAAAATGTCCAAAACGTACGCCACCTTCGTATTAAGAACAAAGCATAGAAAACCTAACACAGGTAAGCTTCCCATTGATCTTTGACTTTGGTAGCAGCGTATCTTAAAAAATGGCCACCCTTTGAGCAATACCCTCCAATTCGGGGGAGAAGCATGAGCCTTTATAGCATACACCTAGCATCTGCGAAATCTTTAACCACTTCTTCTCTGTTGATTCCATCTCAAAGGTTTAAACTTAAAAAAATACACACCAGATCCTGTAAAAAAATCAAATTTCAGTAACTATATAAACTGATCTCATGTTATCTCTTCATCAAATTTTAACTTCAAAGTTTGACTATTGATTATGCATCTCAAATGCAGTCCACATTTGCCGAGCATCTATACATTACCAACTTACAATTCTATAATTGGTATAATCAATCAAAGAAGAACCCATAATATATTCGAGCATAATTTCAAGTATCAAAATTCGAATCTTGGGAAAATTAAGGCAAGAAAATTTTCAGAATTGCAACTAAATTCTCCTAACTAAACATAGTTACAAGCTAATACAGATCCAAATATCTTCATGTTAGTATCAAAGTATGTAACATTTTCACAATTAAAAACATTAAAAAAAACAGTTAAATTATCCATTGATGAGTATCTGGGTCAACCATTTTAACCCAACCGAAATTGACACCCAAAATGAACTCCTAATCACCTATTGCACCTGCACTCACTTGGCTCAAGCTGCACATCACCAATATCACCTTAATTCTTGGTAAAAACTCATGATTTTGTGATTTAAAGTCCTATTTTCTGAAAAAATAAACAAAGTTTATACCTCCTGACAGCAATCAACTACCCAAAATTATATTCTTGATTTCCCCTTTTGTTCCTATTAGCTTTCGACAGACCTTAATAATTACCACAAAATATTTTTAGATCTTTCAACCACTTTAAACTCTTATTGTAATCAGAAATATAATGAACTCAAATTTTAAACCTTACCTTGATAACTTAGTTATAAAATGAGCCCTAATTTTGGTTTTAGCCCAAAGTAAAATTAAATTTCAAACCTTCATGAAGTTGGCTGAAACGGAAGTGGAAAGAAAAGAGAGAAGAAGGTTGTGAGTCGTTCATGCATCTTCTCTGTTCATCGGCTGGAAAGGAAGTGGAAGGATGGGGACTCGAATGGCGGAGCTTGAATGACAAAGTCACCCACCACCAAAAGGAGCGATTTGCACAATTCAAGCACATTCAAATCAGAGCTTCGAAGGTGCCGGTGATAAATCATCAGAAGTTTTCACTCTGTGATGTCTATTGTTCACGAACAATCAGGATGACGATCTTCTATTTCACATGAACAGTTAACAAAACGTTTAATCTCTAACCTGGAGTCGTGAAGTTTAACGATGGACTTCTTCTCGACACCGACGGCGTATTCAACTTGAAAGAGGTGACCGTCCGGCGAGAACACCGTGATAGCTCTAGCGTATCTCACCATTAGGGTTTCGTAGTTGGAGACAAACCCTAGATCCAGATCTGGAATCGCGAGAGAGAGAGAAGGGAGCAGGAAGCGGCGATTTTGAAATATTTTGAAATGAATGTGAAACCCTAATAGGTATCCCGTGTTTTTTTTTCAATAGAAGGGTATAATTGGAAAGTGTTGTAAATTTTTATTTCTGGTGCTTTAAACACTTATACATTATGCATAAAGAGTGTTTTAAAAGAATGGTAAATTATTAAGTAGTCCTATCTATATATATTATCTAACTCTTAATGAATATGTCATCGAGCATTTTCAAAAGACATAAAAACACATAGAGAATAATTGTAATAGATGTAAGATATTATATTTTATTATTTAATAAACTATGTTATTTAGTGATCCAATTTTAATCAACCCGTATTGTGTCCACCCTAGAAAAAAGTTATGTATCCGTCACTGACCATACCGATTCCTACCAAATAATTGTTTTCGATCACAATTTTATTTATTTGTTTTTCCTACCAAACGTGTTAATATTCTTTTAGTCATATAACGATTTTATTTATTTGTTTTTTCCTCTTTCGGTTGCTATAACAAGTGATGATACTTTAACGTAACAAGAGGAGCCTATACTGATCAAATTCTTGTCGCATAATTTTGATGCCACTGATTAATTATTATTTATTTATTTATTTAGTATATAAACAAAGTATAAAGTAATACATGAATAGTGTTACTAATAAAGTTCTAAGTATTTAAGTGACAATTTCATTGTGACAAAGTAATACATGAATAGTATTTCTAATAAAGTTATCACGATTTGAATGACAATATCATTTTGATTCTTATGTATGATTTAATTTATTTATTTAGTATATAAAAAAAAGTACAAAGTAATACATGAAAACTGTTACTAATAAAGTTCTCAGTATTTGAGTGACAATTTCATTGTGACAAAGTAATACATGAATAGTGTTTCTAATAAAGTTATCGCTATTTGAATGACAATATCATTTTGATTCTTATGTATGATTTAATTTTCACACTTAGGACATTTATATGTTTTTTAGTTCTATTTTAATTGGCCGAGTTTATGATTTAAGTTGTAAGAGTTTTGTGCTTCTAGCGTAATGATCTTTTGAAACAAATTTTGTGTTATTAATGGAGAAGCATTTTTAATGGTTTAAGACTAAGGGGTTGTTTGGTAACTTTTAAATAGATAAGTGCTGAATTGTAAGATGTCTGAACTATTGAAAGTTAGTTTAATGCTTAACTATTTAGAGGCAAATATCTGAATCATTTAGACATCTATTTGCGAAACAAACAATCTGAACTATTAAATGTTGAACCGGTAAAAAGTCTGAACTATTAAAAACCATTAATAGTTGAAACAAACCGTCCCTAAGAATTTATATATGGGAGGTAACTTTTTTAATTCATTTATTTATTTGTTGTAACTAAATGTTATCTGTTATTCTTTATTACAGATTTCTTTTTGCTACTTTCACCTTAGAAATGTACACAAAACCGATACGGATTTAAATTTTTACAAGTGTAATTTACAGCCAATAAACTTTTAACCATGCCAAATAAACATAATTTAAAGCCAATTGTCTATAACCTTGATTTTATTAGCGACATATGATATATATAACTTTCAATGTTGGTTTAAATGTCATGAAGCTGTTACCTGTTAATTGGTGTCAACTACTCCTAATTTCGGAACAGAATAGATACGATGTATATACAATATAACTGTCTAGTTTCAAAGTTGAAACGGTGAACAACATTCGCATTCTATCTTTCCTGATTGGTATGAAATATAAATTTAAAGAAAAAGGTAACCTATACGTGTCAACCAAAACAGACACTTTAATCTCATGCAAGCGCTCTCCATCGGACACCAATAACTCACACTCACCACGTGCACCACCACCCCTTCCTTTAAAACACACCACACCCCAATCTCCTCACATATTCAACATGGCTCACAACCAACAATACTATCAACATCAACACCACCAGCCACACCTCTCGCACCAAGTGGTCAAGACCGCAACCGCGGTCACCTTAGGTGGCTCCCTAATGGTCCTATCAGGACTCACACTAGCGGCCACAGTCATTGGTCTTGTGGTGGCAACGCCTTTGCTGGTTATATTCAGCCCGGTATTGGTTCCGGCACTAATCACACTTTCATTGATATTTGGTGGGTTTTTAGCGTCTGGGGGGCTGGGTGCAACGGCGTCGTTTGTGTTTTACTGGATGTACCGTTATGTGACCGGGAAACACCCGGTGGGGTCTCGGCAGCTGGATATGGCTCGGGATAAGATCGCGGGAGCGGCGATGGAGGCGAGGCATAAGGCGGAGCAGTTGGGGCATCAGACGGGGAGGAGTACTACCGGAGGTGGTGTTGGTCAGGGTCATCAGATTAGAGTGGAGCATCAGGCGGCGTAATTTAGTAGCTATATATGACTTGTACCAGTATTTATTTACGGTGGCAGTGTGTGGGTTTTTGTAAGTGGTGCAGGTTAACATGATGCGTGTAATGTGATTAATAAATGTCTTCTTAGTTTCGAGTCACATTGAAAAATTACTAGATCAGACGTTTTTGCTATTTCTTTTTTGTTTTCCCCCAAGAGATTAATTTTTAGTCTACTTAAAAAAGAAATAAAGATGTTACAAAGTAACTACTACAAACAGCTTCCATTTTCAAATTCAAATTCAAATTCACAAAAAAAAAAAAAAAAAAAAAAAACCCTTCTAAAACACGGTACATCCCATCACCATTTTCAAATTAAAAAAAAATTTACATCTCATCCTCTATATTTCTTCCATAGACCAAAAAAGATTCACTATATTTCTTCCATAGACGGACCTAAATTTAAAAAAGTTCTGATATAAATTTGAAAAAGATCCTCTGTATTTCTTCAATTGATATATATAACTTTTTATATATAAAAAGCTATTATTTGTTCTCCTTGTCAAGGTTTTGTAAAATAAGAGATATTTATAAAAAAATATAAATTTTAAAAGGTTTCTTAAGATATATATCTATAAATTATAATAAATCAAAACCATCTTAATCATTATTATTTTGTTTTATGAGAAAAAACTTATTATTATTTTGTTTTATGAGAAAAAACACGAGCCTGTTGTTTTACTTATTTTTGTCATAATTTTAAAGAAATAGACTTTTCACTATTTCCTTTTGAAGAAACTACTTATAGAAAATATTATGGATTTGTCCTTTTTTAAAATATATCTACTTTCCTTTATTATCTTTTATAATAGTATTTTCTTTAAATTATTTGAAAAAATCTGCATATGATTAGTTATTATTGATTTTTAACTAGGTATTTGTTGAACTGTTAAATTTTTCAATATTTAATTACTTTAATATTTCTAATGAAAACTTTGATGCTATTTTAAAGGTTCAGTTGTATTCTTTGATTTATTGACATATAATAATATTTTTTTCATTCAATATATATATCTGTCAATAGTTTATTCAAGATTATATAAATTTATTATTTTTTATCAAACTTTCTATAATAAATCTTAATCAATTAACGATTGCATACGTATTTTTATATTAAATAACTAAAAATGTTTTTGATTAATTTGATGTATTATTGAAATTTTAGTTACATTTCTTTTTAAGATTAATCAAATCATTTTTTTGTTTATGAGATTTTTTACTTTAATTTCGAGATTGTGTTCTCCTTTATATAAAGTTCTTTCTGTAACTAAATTGTAAATGCAATTTTGTTGTAACTGTCATTTTTTTTCTTTCTAAAGTCGTCATTCTTAAAACACTCAATAAAATACAATGGACCTTTTAAAATATAATATGTAACTGTAACTTAAATTATAACTAACTTTTGAATATTATAAAATATAATTAACGTATTCAAGTTATCAAATAATTAAAGTTTTAATTATGTTCAAGAATGCTAATAGTTTAATTTTTCTTTTTTTTAAATAATTAATATAAAAATATTATTACCTTTTGTGTATTGTTATTATTATTTTTTATGAAATCTTGATAAGTGTAAATCGTTTCTATTTAAAATGTTCGCATAACTTATAAATAAACAACAACTTGATCTTTAGTCAATGATTATTAATAAATGTCAAACATAATCACTATTAAAGGTTGGTTTGTACTTAAAAGAATCAATTTTTTTCTCATGAGTAGTGACACTATAGAGAATAAAACAAAGATAGAAAGTTAAGTTACTAATATTATACAAAGATGAAAAATCTTACAAATAAGACAACAAATGTGGGGTACATAAAAATATTTAGAGATTTATAGATTGCTTATATGTTTTATTACTTATATATTGTAATTGTCAATGACATTGGTGATCAATGGGCATAGGTAAAAACATTTAGGTAAACTTAGATTTGAAGGTCTTAAGTTCAAGACTCTAAATCTCATATACAACATAAAAAATTAAAAAAAAAAATTGTATATTGTAATTTAACATTTTTCATATTTAATGCATCATTTCGTATTATGATAAAATAATATATATATATATATATATATATATATATATATATATATATATATAGCGTCTATTTTTTTAGGATCAGTAGATACCCCTTTATTGGAGATGATATGTCCTAAGTATTCAACTGATGATCCTCCAAATGTGCATTTAGACTTCTTTACATACAATTGTTGTGCCTATAGAACATGTTTAAGATGTACCAAATGTAGATCCCATGACTTGCTGTATACTAGGATATCATCAAAAAACACCAGAACAAACTTTCTCATGAACTCCTTAAAAGTGAAATTCATCAAAGATTGAAAAGTTGCAGGAGCATTTGTAAGGCCAAAGGGCATGACTACAAATTCAAATAAGCCTTCATGTGTTCTAAAGGCAGTCTTTTGAATGTCATCATCATGCATTCTTATTTGATGATAACCTGATCTCAGGTCCAATTTTGAAAAGACCAATGCACTGCCCAATTTATTCAAACAGTTCTTCAACTAAAGGAATTGGATAGTTATTCTTGATTGTTGCCTCATTTAACCTTCTGTAATCAATACAGAATCTCCATGACCTATCTTTTTTCTTTACGAGTACCACTGGTGCAGCAAATGGGCTTGTACTCCCCCTTACTACCCCAGTGTCCATCAATTCTTTGGTAAGTTGCTCAATAACATTCTTTTGAGTTGATTGGTATCTATAGGATTTAAGATTCACCACCCGAGTTTCATCTTTTAACAATATTCTGTGGTCAAACTCTCTTTTTGGAGGCAAAGAAGTTTGAACCTGGAACACATCATCATTTTTTGCAATAAGGACTGTAGTTGATTATTTTTTACAGTGTCTAGAACCTTAGTACCATGCTGGAACTCATCATTAGCAGACTGCAATTGCAGGCTAAACAAATGGGCTTCCATAACCTTCTTTTCCTGACCCAAAAGTGTGTTCATAGTGTTGACTGAGCATAGTGACATTTCATTGTTATTTATGCCTTTAAGCCTACATTGTGTGTTACCAACTGTGAACTGCATAGTCAAGTCCACAAAATTCCAGACAATCGATCCCAATGTTAACAACCACTGCACTCCTAACACCATGTCATAGTTATCTAAAGGAATCACCAAAACATCTGTAGTGAACCACAAATTTTGCATATACCACTGGAAATTAGGGCAATAACTTGCACAGTTTATCTCTGACCCATTAGCCACTCCCATCGTCATCTTATCAATAGGTCTTAAAGGACACTTTAATTTCAAGGCCAATCTTTCATTCAGGAAGTTATGAGTGGCTTCTGAATCAACAAAGATTCTCAGTTGAATGTTACCTATTGTACCCAATATAATCATGGTTGAAAAAGATTGCATTCCGGTTAAAGCATGAATGGAAATATGTGGGTCAGGCCAATCTTGTTGATCAAATTGTTCTAAAATTTCTATTTTTTACCATCTTCTTCACTGCCTATGACCTCTAATACGAATAGTTGCTTGTTTGGACACTTATGACCTGGTGTGAACTTCTCAGGACACCTAAAACATTCACCCCTAGCCCTTTTTCTTTAATTTCCTTACTCAAAATTTGTTTAGTATTTTGCAACCTCTTAGCAACAGTGGAGCAGGTAATAGTGGTAGATGAGATACATTTACTGGTGGCTTCACAGTATTAAAACTCTTGTTACTATAAGTCTGATTGCTAGAATTATACCTGCTTCCATTAGAAGGTGCAAAAGATTTATTAGTTGTGTTCTGAATCTTGGCCAAATAAAAGGCTTCCTTCATAGTTTTTGGTTGAAACATTCGAACAGGACCTCCAATCTCAGGTTTCACTGCCTTAAGAAATATGCTTATAGCATAGGATTCTGGTATCGAGACCTTCAATAGACATGCATCAAAATCATCACAGAAATCTTCAAGTGATCCCGTCTGAATTAATGAAGTCAAAGTACCCATTGCATCTTCAAATAACACTGATGAAAATCGAGACACAATAGCTTCAGAATACTCTTTCCATGTAATTTCTGAAATCGGAACCGTCTTCGTTTTCAAGAAAGCTTGATGCCACTTGACTGCTTTCCCTTCCAGATGAATTGCAGCATCTCTCACTTTAGAATTCTCTAGTGTTTCATTTACATTGAAGAAATGCTCGCACTTGTATACCCAATCATCCACTTCATTACCATCAAACTTTGGAAAGTCTATCTTCCCGATTCGATGCAAACGATCATTTCTATTGCTCGAGCCCATTGTTGGCTGAACATATTCTGTTCCACTTTGATTACTGATTAGAATTCCATTTAGTTTGGACAACAGAGCTTGCATATTTGCATTAATATTTGCAAACGTTACCTCAGATTCTGCATAAACGCATCAACCTTCAACAACGTGACAGCATGATCTTCAACTGTCTTCTCAAGAGTCGTCTTCTCAAGACCAGCTTTACTTTGTGTTGTCATTGTATAGCACTTTTTAGAAGAAATTGACCGAATTCAATGATCAATTTTGAAATTGAAATGAAATTGGGGGTGAATTTGATCGAACAATGATCAAATTCGAAGAACTGAATCGAATCGTGAAACGAAATTGAATGAATTGATCGGAATGTTGATGAATCAGGAGCTTTTCCGAGGATCGGAAGCTCTGCTACAATGATAGAAAGTAACAGAAGAGAGAGTTTACACACCAAATCGATACCTTCTCATTTACCCACAACGACTGATATACAACAACCTAACTGCTCTCAACAACCATCCACTAACAATTAACACGTAGCCCCCCAACTTTAGTGAGAAGCATTCTGGACCACACATTTTTCTAAGCTATATGTATATTTTAGAAATGACTATATACATATGTGTATAATCCAATATACATATAGTCAGTTTTAAACTATACATATATGTATATTACGAAAAGCTTAGGAAAAATGTGTGGTCCAGAATGCTTCTCAAGTTTCTCAATTAGTCTAGTGCTTCTCACATGATCCTAACCCTATATATATATATATATATATATATATATATATAGGATTAGGATCAAGAGTGAACAACTTATTGAGAGTGAACTAATCTCGGCCTTTAATCATTTTTTAGATTAAAAGGGTAAGATTAACATTGGCCAAGTAAGTTTATTAAAATCCCTTAATCTTCTCATATCTCTCTCTCTTTCTCTCTCTCTCTTCTTTATCCATAGATTTTGTTTTAATTTAACTTGAATATTGTTTTTCTTTTATAATCCGTATATATGAATATCATAATATATTGTTTTAACTTTTTATATTTTCAATAAATATTGAAAAATTTCTCTGAGATTGAAAATGTAATTATTTTTGGGCATTAACTTTTTTTTTGAATATGTGATGAAGTTATTTATTTTTGCATACATGTGACTAGTTTCGTTTTTATTAATTTCATATTTTTTATATGAATCTACTAGTGTGCATACATAATATACTATATGTTGTTAATATACACATATGTAACCATTTCTGAATATAATACACAAATGTATAAACATCTGTACACATGTGTATAAACTAACAGTTGTGTATCTTGTATAAACTGATAGTTAACGAGACTATACAAATGTGTACAAACTAACAGCTGGGTCTCTTGTATAAACTGATACTAAACTAACATCTGTGTATCTTGTATAAACTGATACTAGCGAGACTGTACACATACATATACACTAACAGTTGTGTATCTTGTATATACGAAAACTGGCGAGATTTTAGGGATTTTGATTACATTGTTTAATAAATGCAATTTACAAAAGACACAAATGCCCTTCTCTTAATTATTTTTAAGGGAAGTTACAACATTATAATTACAATTTTGCCATTGTTTAAAAATCTCTAGATGATGTAATCCAGTGGCCCAGATTAGTTCACGCTCAACCTAGTGTTCACTCTAGAACCCTACCTTATATATATATATATATATATATATATATATATATATATAATATCTATATATATATATATATATATGGGAAGTTTTAAATAAGAACGCTAAATATTGTGAAAACCGCGAGAATGAATGAAAAAAACCGTGAGAAATTAGTCAAAAACAATTTAAATTCAAATTTTTTTTCCATTTATCATTATTATTCGAATACAATGTTAGAAATTTAATTTACACATTTAAATTTATGTGAATTTGTAAATAAAGAAAATTTACACATGCGTAAAAAATCTAATAAGAGTGATTTTGAGAGGATAAATGAATTATTTGATGTTGTATTTTAAATACCATGAGGTGTGTATTTAAAAAAATTGGTTTTGATTGGTTTTTTCATTCGTTCTTATGGTTCTCGCAATATCTAGCCATCTCAAGATAACCCTCCATATATATCAGATCTTTTAAAAAAAAATTATGTGCCCTCGAAATCATAGGACTTGTGCGGAGGTCCTCCCCGCACACCATCAAAGCCAGCACTGATTTTAGTAAACTTATTAAAGCGCACTTAGGTTCAAAAATATGGGTAAACACCAATATTGTAGTATAATTGATGTAAAGTACTAATATTTGTTGTAAAAAAACTAATAAGGAAACGTAAACGCAAAAGAAGGCAAGAATGTAGCCGGAAAATAAATAAAAAACCTAGCAATCAAATCATAACAAAGCATGCTTCAGCTTAACTGTGCTACAAAAGAACCATCGATTTAGTTTTTACATATTTATTTCAAGTAAGTTGTGCTTAAAAAGGCTCAGGCTATTGGCACACGCATCTGGTCTATTGGCATATTCTAAAACGCCCCGCTTTGGCCAAAGCGGGGCGTTTTACACTAAGTCAAAAGACAAGGACTGAGCCTGTCAGTCCTTGTCTGTTGACTTTGGAGTGAAACGCCCCGCTATGGTCAAAGCGGGGCGCTTTAGGAGGCCAGACTTTATTTTGGTGTAAAAGGTTAGGTTTTGGTGGAAAAAATGGGTTGTTGGTGGGTTATTTTTGTTGTATTTGGATGTGGTTTTTTTTTTTTTTAAGTTGTAGATTTTTGTTGTTTTTTTGATACAAAGTTGTTTTTTTGATACAAAGTTGTTTTTTACAAAACATGTTGTTTTTTTGATACAAAGTTGTTTTTTACAAAACATATTTAATACAAATTTGTTTTATACCTTACAAATGTATATAATTTGAAGTTGTTTTATAAATATTATCCGATTTAATTTTAATAAATACACGAACATGTTTAATTAAAACACCGTACGATATGTCGCGAAAGAGACGTATGAAATAAGCGCAATCAATCGTTTTATTTCTTACAAATGTATATAATTTAAAGTTGTTTTTATAAATGTTATTGGATTTAATTTTTAATGAATTACACGAGCATGTTTAATTAAAACACCGTACGATATGTCGCGAATGAGACGTATGAAATAAGTGCAAACAATCCACACAAGCATACATAAAAGATCTACTGCATATATACATAAAAAGTCGGTTTGTACATACAAAACAAAACAAAATGTCTAATACAGGAAAAAACAATACAAAGTAAATCTACTGATCCTCCGGCAATGGGGACGGTTGTAGTGGAATCTCCGCCAGTCCCAAATGAGCACTGATAGCCGTGAGCGTCTGGATAATCCACGCCTGCTGTCGCTCAATCCGTCGGAGGCGCCGATCGAAGTCCCTCGCCACCTCCTGCGCAGCAGGAGGCATGTCAGTAATGACGTGCTGTGGGTACTGCGGCGTGTGTGGAGGCGGTGGCGGGTCATCCTGAGGCTGCCGCGCCTGCTGAGCCTGATCCTGAGGCGGTGGGAGACCCAGAGCCTCAAGCTGAGCCAGGTAAGCCGCAGCATGAACCTCCGGGGGCCGGTATGCCCTCCCTGACCTCGATAACGACGGGGATCACCTCCGGCAACGGCGGCTCCGGCACCCAAACAGCGCCCTCGCGGCTCCGAAACCGGTAACCAACGTCGAACTGGTGCAGTATACCCATGGACGACGCTGACGCCTGGCCTAATGAATTCGACGGAATGGCCGGGGTCAGAAGCGGATCAGCCTCGGGCACGAGCCCTAAAGAGCGAGCGATCACGGTGATGTAGCAGCCGCTAAAAAGCCTGTCGCGCTCCTGCTTATGATAAGCAGAAGCATAGTACTCCGCCAGGGAGTGAGCCAGGGCGCATGAGTGAGGCCGCAGCAGGCAGTACAGAAAAAAAAGTCCCCCAGCTCGAAAGAGATAAGCTCAATATCGTATATCGAAACCTTTCGAAGTATATATGCAAGCATGAGGTGAGCCTTGTGGTGGTTCATTACTTTCCAAAGAGTTGTTTCAAAACCTTTTTTAATCTTCGTGTATTGTTTCTCAACCATATGATCAACAAACCCCACAAGCTTAACCAGCGTGTTGCGATGACCTGGAAGGTGACTTTTTAGTAACGCATGCATGCCCTCAACTCTGTTGGTTGTAGTTTGGTGAAAGTTAAGCGTTCTGTAGGTCTATGCAGCTACAAACTTTTCACGGTACGGGTCCAACCAGGATTTCTTCATATAGTCAAAAACCTCTAATAATATAACCAAAACTTGTCAGGTATGTATGCATGTATGTACGTAAAAAGGTATGTGAATAATTATGTAATAGATACTCACGTCCCCGACCAGCCTCTTTCAGCTGTGCTTCGATGTTCGCCAAATTATACCGTTATATTTCCACTGTGGAAGACTCACACAACGTCGAAAACGAACGGAGAAATTCTTTCCACTCCTTCTCGGTAAATTTCTCTTTGCTGTTCTTGTTGATGTTCTGATGAATATGGAACCGACAAAGATACTTGTTCGCTGTCACACCCTCAATTTCCACTTGCGGAGTTTTACCGCGAGGCGTGTGAACAAACCAGAATCTAAATCACTAGTACGTCGAACGACTCTACATGATTTGATTATACGTTTTGCAAAATCGTTCATTGTAGATTTTATATCAATTACCAATATTTAGCAGAGCATTGTTTTTAAAGTTTGAGCGGAAGCATAAATAAGTAGTGATGCGGGCGCCAACACAAACGCCAAAACAAATGAAAAATCTCAAAACAATATTAATAAATAAGACTCGATAAAGATGTCTTGTTCAATGCATGTGCGTGCACCTAGAGCTCCTAGCGTCCTGAGAAACATGCAAAGAAACAAGTGTCAACATTAAAGATGAGTGAGTTCACAGGTTTTCATAAATTCGTTTGTTCGGTTATAGCTTGTTACTCCGTTATCCCCAACCCGGGATAACATATCAGTTCCATTATTCCAATCCCGGAATAATAAGTTGTTGCTTCCAATATTCCCGTCCCGGAATATTAAGTTGTTATTTCCATTATCCCCAACCCGGGATAATAAGTTGATGTTTCCAATATTCCAAACCCGGAATATTAAGCCGTTCCGTAATTAAGTTCAACATTAATGTATATAGGTAGCTAGCCTAAAGTCATGTCACTAAGTGTTCGCGATCGAAGCTGACTGTTGTGCCTCCGTTTTGCCAGGCCTATCACATGACCATGGCGATGTTAGGCCAATCATACACCCGTTGACCATACCCGGTCGGCTAGCGCGACTAGCTCGGATGGGGCTCGTCAGACCCAGTAGTACTACTTATAATTCCCCCGCTATTTAACCCAAATACTAACAATCCGAGGAGATTGTCGAGGACTTAAGTGATAAAGCTGCTTAGTGCCCATAACATTACATTAACATTAACTTAGTTACCGTATAGTTATATGACGTTAAATTCGTATAACGTAAAGAGTTTGAGTTTGAGAGTGTATACATGTTTCTCCCCCTGATGTTTAAAAACCGGATAAAGTTAGTGGCCGTGAACTCACCTTTATTGGCTCGGTTAGTGTAGCAAAGATGTTATAAGAGATGGGACCGCTAGTTGCGTCCTAACAAACCAATTAATTCCACGTCAGTGTGTAATCACACCAATACAAATTCCACACGCAATTTACTCACAAGGTGATACACACAAACAACATATCTAACACTCAAACATGCATGCAAGTATTCTCATGTGATCATAGTAATCAAACAACTTATCCTGAACATATTCCCAATCCATGCAACACTTTAATGCATACAATCACAAGTTATCAACTTTCTGCTTAACACTCAATTATTCAGCTGTTTTCTAGGATTTTTATAAAATAGTTCTAACATTCCAAAAATTCCAATATTTTTACAGTAGGTGACATCTATACCATAGAAATTTATATAATTTTTCCAAGTCCTAAATCCTTACCAATTAACCATAAATATTAATTCATTAAGCTGCAGTCAGATTTACCGCTTTCTGACTGCAGTCCGCGGAAGAATTTATTTAAAAATCACTGATCGTCCGATTAACAAAATTCCAGTTGGAGTTGCCCGGAAATTTCTATACCTAGTTGCTGTACAAAAATCATGACTCAACTCCCTACTGATTTTAAAATCTAGCTTGATAAACAACCAACAAAATTCCAGAATTTTCACAGCTTTAGCTACTGAACTTGTTTAGCCCTTTAAAAATATCAAACGACTTCAGAAAATTATGAATCCAGCGCCATTAGATTCCTTATTCAAATCTCTACGTTTTAGACATCAGAAAATCCGTTTTTCGACAACTAACGACCGAGTTACAGCCAGATGAAATCGGCTGTAACTATTATTCAGCAGACTGTTTCAGCATCTCTTTATAATAAACTCGTATAACTCGTTCATGCGATTAGCCTAGGCGATCAAGAACCGATTTTTAATCATAGATTAATACTAATAACCTATCCATGCAAACCCTAGTTCTTACTTCTAGTTATTATAACCAAAACATACTTGTAACTTGTGATTTCCGAAAACAATTCTGCATATGAACAATGATCAAATCAGCCGATTACTTAACACTCACATAATCTGAAAACAATACAATCAAACACATATCTACTCGACTATGATCTAGCAACATATGATAAATTCTAGATGATAAGGTACACGAACCGTGAGTATTATAAGAGATCGGTGATCAAGGATGCTTGCGGCCGAGAGGAAAGAAAACTGATCTTGCGACCAAGGAATGAGATTAAGCTGTTTGTGATCTAGGTGAAGCGTATCAAGGCTGAACTGGCGATCCAAGGAACAAGTAAAGGGCTGTTTTACGACTGAGATGATGAAGACTTCGGCTGCTGGTTGCTGTGACCGAGAGAAGGAAGCGAACCCGGAAAGAATCCGTCTGCGATCGCAAGGCTGCTGCTGTTGCTGCTGCGACCGGAAGAAAAGAAAAGGAAAGCTGTTGCGACCGAGAAGGTGAACAAGGCTAATTCAGATCGAGATGATGAAGGGAGGAAGCTGTTCGCGATTTATGGAGCAAGAGAAGGCGATTAGAGTTTGTGTTTTAGAAGAAATCATGCATAAGTTTCGTAGATATAGGCGCAAGAGATAAGGATTACGATTTGGGATAAGTATTGTGGCCGAGGAACTAAAATGAGTTAGTTTGGTTTGGACTTGATCTCGCGGTCAAGGAATAGGGGGGGTTCGGTTTGGGTTTGAACTAAATAAATCCGCGGTTTTGATCATGTGATTTCGGGTTTGATCTTGCGGCCGGATTGTTTTAGTTTAAGGTTTAACTTTGATCTCGGTTTTGGGTTTGCACACGGGTTGGTTTGGTTTGGTTTGATCGGCCGAACAGTTGTAGGTTTGTTATGGGTTTGAGTTTTGATCTTGGCCGAATTCTTGAGTTAAGGTTTAAAACTTGTTAACTCCTAAAGTCACAATGAATCACTTTGGTTCGTGTCGCAGTTCGGTTCAGTTCGTGTACGTATCTACTATAATTACTTTATAACTAAACAATCACACAAACACTCATCACGTATTCATTCCATGCACGTTTAATACTTAGCACATATATTATTCGACAAGTGTCACGTGTAAGTTATCCGAAAAACCCGGATATCACATTCGCTTTTGGAAAAACCTGTTCACAACGCGTTCATCAGCGCCAGGTCCCTGTCTGTAATGATGACACGCGGCTCCATGACACGTTCATCCACCAACATAGACTTGACCCTCTCCAACACCCACATGTAGTTTCCTGCCTTCTCTGCAGAAATTAAGGCATGAGCGACCGCAAATGACTGGTTTGTCGACGTCATACCTACGATCTGCACAAACGGAAGATTGTACAAGTTTGTTTTGTATGTGGCGTCAATCATTAACACATGCGGGAATGCACACCACATAGTGAATGAATGTTTGTGGACAAAGAAGATATCCTCAACAACGTTGGTGATCTCGTCTATGCGCATGTAATAGGTGAAATCTTTTTCAACGAGAAGGTTTTCGAGTTTTTGCATTGGAGATTCGCCGACCCTCTTCCCGGCATTGATCTTCTGAACAGCGTTGTGTACATCTTTCGGAACAATCTTTTTAGTCGGGTTCTTTTTCATCAACGTTCGCCAGATGCTATGGTTTGGAATTTCTTGCTCTTTCATCTGCTCGATCAGTCTTGTATCCTCAGAAGAAAGCCTTCTCGCATACGCGTGACCCTCTAAGTTTTTGATAGGAGTGTGGTTGTGCTTCGGGTTCGTCACCTCTATCTTCCAAACACTTCCCTTGGATTCAGTAAACCCTATCAGCCCAAACGGGCAACCTATTTTCTTGCTACCCGTTTTCCTCACTGTAGCTACACTCTTATAATCCCCACCAAGACTGCATTGAAACCAAACCTTGAAATTACTTCCTCTTTTATTCGACCTTCTAATCACAATAACGTAGCCATTGGCCTTTTCCATATTATGTACCCAATCTACCAACTCGTCACATGACGAAAACTTAACTGTCTTATCAAAAGAAAATATAACTGGGTAACAGCCATCCTCGTCGACTAACGGACTTCCTGATCATCACCGTGTCCCTGGTCCGTATAGTCTTGAGTTGCAGTGTTCTGTTCACCACCATCTCCCTGGTCAGGAGAGTCTTGCTTGACAAAGCTCTGCTCACCACCGTAACCGTAGTACGAATAGTCTTCTTGTATATAGCTCTGCTCACCACCGTAACCGTGGTCCTGATAGTTTGGCTGACCATACGGATTTTCAAATTGAGGAGTGTACAAGTCTTCCTCAGGGACATTCAAGTCCAGCTGCACCCGTCGAGTCTTCGACAGGGACATTCAAGTCCAGCTGCACCGTATTGTCAGGATACGAATGCCAGAGACAACTTCCTCCTCCCTCATGTTGAACGGGACAGTTTTCTCGTACGAGTTGGAAATAGCGGTCCCCTCGTAAGAATCTGGAACCACAGACTCGTCGGAGTATTCACCGAACAGGTAGTTGCTAAACCACGACATCGTATTTTGAAGAAATGCCACTAAAACAACAAAACATGGGTCTTTTTGATAATCGATTTAAACTTTTGAAAATTGAATAAACGAATCATGCAACGTCGTCTGCTACTTAAAGAAGCAAAATCTGGGGCCGAAGCGCCGCGCTTTGGCCAAAGCGCGGCGTTTAGGGTTAGCTCGTGACTGCTGACAACAACGTACAGAATCAAACCTCGTATCGCTAGTCAACTCACCTCACATCACCTTTTGTCTGGAATCTAAACCTAAACGCTGCGCTTTGCCAAAGAGCGGGGCTTTGGGGTGTGGAAATAATTTTTTGAGTGTGTAAATATCATGGTCCTAAAAATAACTATCGAATTAGTTTTTACATATTTATTTCAAGTACTTGATGTTTCCTTGATATCTCTTGTTTCCATTAAAGATTAAAAAAAAAAGCTATACCAAACCGAACCAATACATATCTATTGCATGTACTTGATGACTCATGTTTTCGTTTAAGATTTTGAAGAAAACCGTATCAAACCAATACTAATCGGAAGTCCGCTACATAGTGCAAGTTTATATTATAATTTATTCCTCAATTTTCTTACATTATTTACAACCTCAGTTTGTCATCTATTGCACTGGAATCACTAACAGTTAATATAACTGTGAGGCAGCCCCCTTTTGCAAAATACCAACCAAGACATATATGTATTGTTTATGTGAGAGCCAACTATTCACTACTACAAATTTGTATAGTAACTAGTTAATTTTCTGGCGCGCGTTGCTGTGCCGGTTTTACCTATGTTTTTTTTCCTATCTTTAAATAACTTTCATAAACACAAATCTATACCCTTACTTCCAAGACTATGGTAGTACAAATTCACTAGTTCAACAGCAAAGCTAAAATCATTACAAAAGATAAAACCTTTGTATTCTTCAAAATGAGCCACGGCAGACTTTTTCTTTTAGTCAAATAGGTGGAATCCCATATTCTGCAATCCACTTACAATCATATATATCAACAAAACACAATAAGTTAGGATTGGCACAAAAATACTAAAATACAATGAACTTTGACAAGTAATCGAACAACTTATATCATCGGACTTCTCTTCAATCTCTCCTCCTTCGGCTTAATAGCAACGGCTGCAGGTGCAGCACCGCGATCAACCCGCAACTTTTTCTTTCCAGATGTAATTAGTGCAGTAATGTCTCTCCCTTTACTGAGACAAGAGCAACTCAATTTTATTATCACTGGCATTAGCTTCAACAACACATAATTTCTAGGCAATGGACCTATCAGTACTACTCAATTCAGTAAGTAAAGCACAACCAACATAAGTATTATATTATTACATGTCTCTAACCCTGTTTCAGGAAAAAAAACTATAAATAGTTTATACAAAAGTGTGATATTTGACTGATTATTCATGTGTAAAGCCCATTCCGTAAGCTCCAACCGTTTATTTTGGTCTTCGTTACCTTCAGTTACATATCAATCTTTAAATTGGATATGATTACATCTTTAGTCAGAATTAGTTGTGTTATGAACCTGTGAATTGAGTGAAAGCTATATGTCATTTGTTACTTCAAATTAGATGAATTGGTATCAAATATTCTGTAAACCCCTTACTTTTATTTATTGGTACAAATAAAAAAGTGTTAATGGATGGTGGTTGTGTGTGTGACGCGAAGTGTGGTGTCGGCTGTGTTGGCGGTGGTGGTGGGTGCGCGGGTGGGTGGCGGCGGCGACGGGTGGCGGGAAGCGGCAGGGTGGGCGGCGGGGCGGCGGGTGGGCGGCTCGGCGGTGGTGGTGGTGGCAACGGTAGTGGGTTGTTGTGTTGTTAATAAAGGGTGAAGAGGGAATGAAATGGAAAAAAAAACAGGAGGGAGGGATGGAATGCTTTTGAGGGAATGAAATGCATTTTGGAATGAGCGATTTCATTCCATTGACCAACCAAACACTCTTTTTTTCATTGCCCATTCCCCCTCTCATTCCTGCATACCAAACGTTACCATCTTCCTTCCAAGTTTCTCTCATTGTCTCTGACGATTACAATCATCTCAATCAACAGGTTTGAAATCATAAAATCCTCTAGTCTACGCTAATTTCTTATAGATGCATCTTAGATTCGTTTATTTATGCATTCTTTGATTGTAATTTTGTATATTTTTTGTGTTTTGATCGATTGGTAAACTTAGGGGTGTGCATGGGTCGGTTTTTATCTAAAACCATAACCATCACCGCGATGTCGGTTAATAGATAACCATAACCATAACCGACCGATTATGGCGGTTATGGTTAATCGGTTTTGGTGGTTATAGCGGGTCAGTTGTGGGTGGTTAACCGTATATTTAGCCTAGCTAAAAATAACTTAAATTTTTAAGCTGGAATACATTGTTATTGCATATTTGTATATATTATTACTAGGTTATTACCCGGGACTACTTCCCGGGTTGCAAAAAGTTAGATATGTTATACTTAATGGTTAACGTCTTAATTTAAAAGTATAAAATAACTCATACAAACACATATGAAAAAAAAAAAGTTATCAAATTTTAATCCCCATTTGCATCTAATCTTCGTCTTTGTTGACTATAAAATGGCCAGCTTTATGCCCTTGAAATGTTTCTTGCTTTTTAGCTTGGGTGGTACCGAAGACCGTAGCATAATTCTTGAGCAACAAATAGAACAAACAAATGGAACCTTCTCTTATTCAAACATAATAAAACCATCTCTTGGTGCAAGCACCAGTGGATTTATTTGTGTTGATTTTTTTGAAGAAAAAAAGATATTCACAAATATCAAATCTTTGCATACTTATATAAACCTAAATAGCCTTCTTAGATGTTTTCACCGATTTAAGACCATCTCTTTAGCACATCTTCGTGAATATCTCTTTAGCATCCTTAACCAAACCTCGTCCGATGTACCTAAATTTGATTTGTAGACTATAGTCATCAGTTTATATAATACATGTATATAATTATATCATTTCATAACTAATAGCATTTTGAAATGTGGAGAGTTTGATATGTGTCTCATAAATGATAATTTATAATCTAGACCCTTGCATTCCGACGTGATGAAGCAAACCAAAGGGTGATACCATAATATGTACTAACCTCAACTTGATTCCCGATTTGACCCTTTTAGCAATGACAAAGATTGACTTCCTTCACAGAGCTAGAATTGTTACCTTCAAAATATGTGACATTAAACATTTTAACAGAAATCATAAGATACACACCTTGCAAATTGTATCAAAACAAACATTTGATTCAACAAACTGGTTCTGGAGATCACCCATTGATCATTGAAAGTTGTGATGATAAACCTAATATATTTATTTATTCAAGAATTTTAATTCATTGTCTTAACTACATACATTGTTATTGTAATATGACTTACACATTAGTTACTGAAACATTAACTAAAAAAATCTTGCGACTCAACCTGACATGGGTCGTCCCATTTCTTGTAGCTCAACCTGACATGGATTGTTGTATAATTATAAACAAAAACCAATGGCAGTTACCTAGATCAACATTAAGTGTAGTATGATTAATACCATCTTGAACAATGGAACTATATTTATAGGGAAAAACCAATGAAATTGAGCCTGGATCTTGCATATTGAGCTCCTTTCCAGCAATAAGAGATAAAACCATACATCAGATTCTAGTTTCCTACTATAATGTATTAAGAATAAAATGAATCACTAACCATTGAGTGTGCTAGTCATCAAGAGTAATACTCACCATATCTCCACTGGGGTACTAAACTAAAAGGCAGTTGTATAACCTTACACCTGTATATTTTGTATTTCAAGTCCATTATTATCCAATAATAAAACAATTATAATCCATGTAAATTTGTGAGGTGGCAAGACAAGTGTCTCAGACAGGAACGAATAGCAAGTCAGAATGGGTCGAGTCAAGTTGGATTAGGATGACACTAATTGGTTGACCCGTGTAAAACACTTTTTTCTTCATTTGGTCTTTTTGGGGGGAATATTGAAGCATTAACTTTGATTACAAGATATCCAACTAAGAAGAGAAAATCTCATATCAGTCAAACAGATTCAAAGCTAAAACATAAAAGAAGTTTACGTATATGCACCAAAACTCTTGAATCGCCTTATGAAGAGTGTTAGAATAGTGTTCAAAGGTCGAACCAACCTACCAAATCTGTTTTGACCCTAATTTTAAAGAGTAAAAAAAAACAATTAAAAAAGTGTTCACGTGCCTGCCGTTTTGACCCACACAAAAGACTACCCATTTCACGTTTTCAAACCCCAACCCAACCCGTCTATTTTACAACATTTGGTATAGTAGAATCTGTAGTTTAATAATAAATTTAATAATAAAAAGCAGATTAAAAAGGTGTTCACAAGTTGACCAACTTCCTTGACCCGTTTCGACCAACATAAAATAATATCCATTTTGTATAATAAATAGTTTTTAATATATATAAAACGCATGTTACATCACGCGGTTGTCTACGTATGTATAAGATGTTAAATTAGTTAATTTTTAGGAAATTAAATCTTTTATGAAGTCTAATCCCACAGCTTAAAAAGGGTATGTGACCTGTGTTTTCAGTAGATAAAGACAAAAGAGGTCGAGCGAGTACTGGGTAAAAGCGGGTAATATTTAATGTAAGTCCAAAAAGGCCGATCCTTTAAGGCCGACCCGTCGAAGCTCATAATTTATGAAACTATCAACCCATTGTTAGTCAAATGGGTCAAACCTAGGACATCTAAAATAAGAGAAAAGAAATGTAGACATACAACAACTTGTGATTAGTTATATAAGTGCTTATATACTATTGTTGCTTGTCCTTATTTTCAAAAACCCCTAACCATGTCCATAATATGTAATAAGTTGACCCATATTAGAATTGGTTAACATTACCTGTACAAAAATGAATATAGTAAGAAGTGGGTCAATTCAGATGTTTTTATTTGTAACCTGAAAATGAAGTAACAATTAAAGAAAATATGCTTGATAAAGAACAGATTTGAGCCATGGGTATTTGAGTTTTTGAGTATTACTATTTGCAGCATTATATGGTCTCAAAGTTATTGCATTGATTTATATTAAATGGAGGGGATGTAATTTAGAAAGCATACATGTACAACGATTAAGCGAAAGAAAAGTTCCAGGAAAAAAAAGCTTGATGACTATCACAATGTGTTGGGATTGAACCCTATGAAAGGAACAGATGATACAAAGCCAAATAACACTATCTGAGCTTTGGTTAAACTATCAGAGGTTACAACCTCTGTTGTATATACACTGCTTTCCCTAAAGACTGCTCTCCTATCATCGACTTCACAAAGTTGCAAAGGTCTGCCAGAGTTACAAGGATCAGAGGATAGATATCAGAGCTTAGTCATTAGATAGATAATCAATGTAACAGTGCTAAGCACTGATAGTTAGTATTAGCAGTGTTTGTAGTTAGTTACATATAGTTTCCTGTCACTATCAACCCTGACGTCATCAAAGATGCTCAGTGGTTAGATAGTTTAGTATAAATAGGTAACTTGTGTAACAGATTTAACTTATCTATCAAAAGATCAACTTTCGCATATCATCTTCTCTGCATTTTCTTACTACCAAACTTCAATTGCAAAGGCTGAGGGGGAGTTTGTGAATCACATTCGAGTTTACCAACTTGAAAGCATGATGATGAAAACAAACGACCATTGCTTGTAGTAAAAGTTTTCCATTTATTTCCGCTGCAAATCTCTTATAAAACTCAATCATTTTCCATTTTTGAAACAAAAACTACAAGTAATTCAAACTCAGATCCTAACAATTGGTATCAGAGCTTGATTCATCAAATTCGATCTAACAATCGATTTGATTCGAACAGATCATCTCTCTGCTATTTAGTTTGGTTGTTTTTGCTTGATAATCAGAGTTTTATTACGTTCAAAGTTTTTAAAACAGAAATCTGTAAAAAATCAACTGAAAATGTCTCAAAACACACAGGATGTCAACTCTGGATCCTTATTCAAACCGCCGATGCTCAAAAGAAATAAATATTTCATTTGGCAATGACGAATGGGTCATATCCTTGCTCAGCAAAACACCGGTTGCTCGAGATCTGTTACTTTTGGACCTCACATTCTGATGGTTCCAAGAACAGAGGATCCAACTAAACAAGTGCCAAAAAATCATGAAAACTTTTCGGAGCAGGATTTCCAGAAAATTGAATTGGATGCTAAGGCATTTAGCATAGTTGCTTCGGCCTTACCCAATGAGATTTATGCTGGTCTACTCCATTGCAATAGTGTAAAGAGTTATGGGATGCACTGAAAGAGCAATTCGGTGGGACTGAGGAAGTGATTGAAAGTAACAGAGAAGTTCTAAATCAGCAGTATGAAACGTTTTGTCACTTGAAAGGGAGAGTCTCTAACACAACAGTTCGAACGTTACAGCTGTCTCATCAGTGAACTTAGATGGTTAACGTGGTTTTTCCTAATTCGACTGTCAATAGTCGTTTCCTTAGATCTGTTACCAGATAAGTGGGAGACTGTAGCTTATGTAACACGAAAGTCTGTTGGGTTTAAAGAAATGTCGTTGACACAACTTCATGGGATACTCCTCACTTATGAGAGAGAGTTAAACCAGAAAAAGAAGTTGCAAGATTCTGGCAAAATGACCGATGATTATTCATTGGGTAATACAACTCTTTTTGGCCAAGTAGAGGGATCTGGCAGCAGTAAGGACCAAAGTTAGATCACTATATAGATATTACTTCTGGTGGGAACTTTGGATCTGAAACATATGCACCCAACTATGCTTTCACTGCTAGTGGGGAAAGCCAAACCTCTGATAATCTATCCTTTGAGCTGAATGACTTGCAACATTTTGAACCTTCTGATCTTGAGAAATGGATATTTTGCACCAACTGGCCCTATTGAGTGTTAGGGCTAGTAAATTCTATAAGAGAACTGGTAGGAAATTCCCAGGATTGCATGGGGGATTGAAGGTTGGGCTGGATAAATCAAAAGTCAAGTGTTATAAGTGTAATAGGTTAGGACACTTTGCCAGAGAATGCAGGTCTCAAAATTCTGGATCAATAGTGACTCATCCTGGCCCTAGACCTTAGCACACACAAAACACTTCTCATTATTCCCAATATACCCTGCTCAACATGTTCAAAACACTGCCCACTTTGCACATCCTGCTACTACTGTTCAAGTGCATTATGTTCAATCTACTGCTTCATAATTCAATATGTTCAGGCACATCACATCCTCAAGTGCATGCACAACAAGTACCCATTATCACACAACCTGCTCAAACCACTGCTAGTCTAACAGAGGTTGGTCAATAGAGCTTTTTCACATCAAAGTTATGTTGACTGGAGTAGCTTTCCTGAGGATTTGACTGATGAGAACTTTGCTTTAATGGCAAAAATGATGTTGAACAAGAATTTTGTTTAATGGCCTTAGAAACAATTGCTGAAGGTGTTGAATCTGTGGAGTTAGTGTCAAAAACTGATGAAGTTCAAGTTTGTGATGAAACAGTGGTTTTAAGTGAAGAAAAGAAAAATGCTGCTGATAAGGAAAAGAACTCTCTGCTGACCCATGGAATGTTGATGTGTGTGAAGATAAGTGTGATTGTGCTCTCATGGCTGCTACAAAGGTATCACCTTAGATCCTTAAAGATCTATGTTTGACAAATGCATCATTGCTTTTGCAAACATTAAGCAGGTGAATGAAAACCTGAGGAACAAAATTTTAGAAGATGAACTTAATTTTGAAAAACTGATTAAAGAGTTAAAATCAAAGTTAAGTGAAAAAGATTCTGAAATGAGTAGCCTAAGACATGAATCAAGCATAACCAAGGACCAACTCCAAACTATGGTAGAAAAATACCAAGTTGTAAAAAGGAGTTAGAAGAAACCCAAATCACTTGTGAAAAATGGGTTGAGTTCTGTAAAGGTTATGAGATTATGCTTGATGCTCAGATCAAGAGCAACATTAAGTTTGGTGTAGGTTTTAGAACCTATGACTAAAATGAGAAAAATGTTACTGAAATTAATTCTGAGTTGGTTGAAATAGTCCCAACAAATTTGGCTGGCGAAGAAATAAAAATTACAGATAAAGTTGGAAACAAAGTTGTTTTGGAAAAATCAGAGTTTTCAACAAAAGATTAAGAAATTGAAAAATATCAGTTTAAACCAACCTAATCAGATGAATGTGATATTTTAGAAAACTTTAAGCCAATGGACTTTACAACCTCTGATGGTATTAAAGCCCCAAAAGCACTGGTGATCCGTATCAAAGATGTACCAGCAAAGGTTACAACCACTGCTGATAAAAAGTCTGATAGGAAAAGAAGAGTAAAGATTAAAAACTTGTTTTATGAATTTTGTGAAAAAAGAAATCATGTGGCTGCAGATTGTTTTCTTTTAAAAGCCTATGACATTAATAAAACTTGTGTTATAAAAAATTCGTCAAGATGCACCATCTGAACAAAACAAATCACTTAACTCAAGAGTGTGCCTATCTCAAAAACTATGAGCAAAAGGTAAAAGAGATCAAGGCAAAAGCACTAGAAAGAGAAAGTTCAAGTTCTGCTGGAAATAAATCTAAGTAGGTTTTGAACCAACTGAAACATCTGTTACAAAAGCTTTAAACAAAACCTCTGTTCCTAGAGAGGTGCAAGTGACAGATGCCCCACCATCAAATTTATTTCCAAGAGGGTATGGTCAACCAGTCTATAAAAGGGTTCCTCTTACTTATGAAGGATACAAAAAGCCTTCAAAGCAAAGAGTGAATAAGCATCCCTATGGATACAATCATCTGATAAGAAATGGCCAAGAGCAGATGTTACAAGAAAATATCCAAACCACTGAACATTGTCCTAGACTTGAGACTGGACCATCTGTGACCCCATCAAAAGCCATTTTGGCTTTGAAGACCTATCTTAACTGATCTATTTACTTGATGTGCAGGGACCCTCTACTTGCCTTGATAGCTTATGGTATGTAGATAGTGGAGGTTCCAGGCACATGACAGGATGTAGAGACCTTCTCAAGGACTTCATGGCTCATAGGGGGGGGGGTGATATATCTTTTGGTAATAACTCAAAGGGAAAGGTTTTAGGGTCTGGGTCGGTTCTGGCTGGTAAACTCAAGTTTGAAAATGTGAATTTAATTGACAATTTGAAATTTAACCTGCTGAGTGTCTCACAAATGAGTGACAGAGGGTATGGATCCTTCTTCACTAAGAAAACTTGTCAAATTGTGGGACCAGATGTCACACCCCGACCCGCAGCGGAATAAGAGTCGGGGCATAATTGGGTTATCACCAAAGCTCATGATGTTTACTAATATGTTTCATATTTAATAAATTCAAAATTACATCCTCAATATTCCAAACAAGTTCATACAATTTCAAAGAAAAGTAACTAAATAAACAATCCAAAGTCTAAACCGATTTATTCTTATAAGCCATCCTATATGTTTCTTGCTGCAACTGGATCACCTGTATCATGGGTAAAAATGGGGGTTTTTGGGTCAACAAAAGTTGGCGAGTGAACCTTGTTAGAAAACATTTATTATTGATTTCTTGTTATAATTAATATGGAAAAATTGTGCAATGATCATATGTGAGCAAACGTAAATAAACATACAATAACAATAACAATATCAATAACAATAACAATAACAATAACAATAACAATAACAATAACAATAACAATAACAATAACAATAACAATAACAATAACCACCTTGCATGAGCATATAACATGAATGATAATGTATATGTTGGCAACGTCACGTTCCGCTCATAGGTAATGGGGAACGGACGGCCTATGATGATGTATGTGCGATCAAGGCTCAATCAAACGGAGCCAGTCGTATGTTGGCAACGCCTCGTTCACGCTCATAGGTAATGGGGAACGGTTCACGCTCATAGGTAATGGGGAACGGCGGCCTATGATGATGTATGTACTGAAAATGATAAATTTAATCTAAACATTAACCACACAAACAATTGATACATATTGGTTACACATTTGATCATTGATATGATGGATGCACAAGTGTTTAAATGTAATAAATAATATGACACATGATGCACCCCAAAAACGTGATTAAAACGGGGAATTTGTAGAGATTCACTCACATTGGGTGCGTTCGTTTGATGATGTTGATTGCGCACGAGTTTAGAGGGTTGATCGACGAGGAATAACTAACCTAAATAATAACGAAAAGGTACGGTAAATAAGTGGATTTTATTAACAATTTTAATAGGTTTTTTAGATTTATTTTGTTAGTTTAAGGTTATTTTCTAACTTTAAAAACATTATTTTTAAGTATTTTTAATTGATTTTTAAATTAAATTAAATAAATAAAAATATAAAAAAATGTTGACTTTTTGGGTTGACCGTTGACCATTGACTGTTGACCGGTTCGGTCTTGTATTTGTTTGCACTGAGTGAGGTTCGAACTTGTGACCTCCCGTACGCGTGCACGCAGCTCTACCAACTGAGCTACGTGTCTAACCCGAAATATTTCTGTTTTTAATTATATTTATATACTATTTAATTTATTCAAAATTCATTTATTTTAAAAAGAATTTTGATTATATCGAACCGGTGTGCATAACAGGTCTCGAACCCGGGACCTGTCGTTTAACGTTGCACACAGTCCACCGCTGGACTGTGTGTCTAACCTGGTTAAAATACTTGTTTTTATTTCACTTATATACTAACTGGAACTTTCCGTATTTGGGTTTTATAAAAAGTCTGAATATTGTGACGAATCGGAACAAGGACAGACTCGAACCCGGTATCTCTATGATTCAAATGCACACAGTCCACCGCTGGACTGTGTGTCTAACCCGAGATATAATCCGATTTATATTAAATTTATACACAGCCTAACTTCATCTTCTTCGTTAAAACAACACAGACAACGATTTATTCTACTGTTCTTGTTTAATTCGATTGACGGACATATAAATGATTAAAATGAAATGGATAGAGAAGGTTTTGGGAATGAATGTACCGGAAAGATGATTTTTCTCAGAACTCCGGCAAAGTCGTCGGCTCTGTTTTATGAACTCCGTCTGAGCGGACCAATTAACAGTCTTGATTAACTAATTGTGAAATTGAATGACTAACAAGAGTTATCAGAGAGTTTAGATGCTCATACCGATTCACAGCGTGATTTCGGAATTTTCAGAAATTTTCCGGCGAGTGCTGAAAATCCGACAACATCGTCTGGGACCGATTCTGATTGAAGGGTTTGAGTTGGTAAAAGTATAACAATAGATAGAAGATGAAATAATTGAGAAATTTACCGTTTTGATGAATGACACGGTTTTCCGGCGAAAGTCCGGTGATATCAGATAGCGATTCCGATGGTCAGAAATTAGAGCAAAAGTGAAATTGGAGGTTCTGTGAGTGTTTTTGAGTCGAGAGATACTGATATTACCGGTGAAAATCAGGAAGTAAATGATTTAGGTTATTAAACCCGAAAATCATATGAATTCAAGTTCAATAATGACTGAATTGATTAAGAACGTGGGTTTATCGGTTATAATCAGTAATATCGAACACTCAACAGTCTGAACCGTTGAAAGCCGATGAACGGTTTCAGTTTTGGCGCAAACAGATGATTTCACAGGTAGAGTTAAGTATTATTTGTTTCCTAGATTACACAAAGACAGCAAGTGGCGAAGTGGTTAAGTGTTTGATGTTAGTGTCTTCCGGCTGACCTGGGTTCGAAACCCGGCAGCCTGATTTTTTTTATTCGCTTTATTTTTACTTTTTAACAATTTAAATTTCCATATTCTAAAATGTTTATTAGTTATGTATTGTTTAAAATTAAAACAAGCATTAAATGAGCAACGAAAATTTGAAACTGATTATTCGATTAATAAACGAAGCGGGTTTTGAAAACCCGTTTTTCGACGGATGTTATAGTATCCCCTACTTTTAGAAATTTCGTCCCGAAATTTAAGTAGTAGTGGTAACAGGAAAAAGATGCGGGTATTTTTCGCGCATTGAGTCTTCACGTTCCCAAGTAAACTCAGGTCCTCGTTTCGACTCCCAGCGTACCCTAACAATTGGAATACGACTCCGTCTTAAACGTTTTTCTCCGAAGTCCATGATCTCTACTGGTCTTTCAATGAAGTGCATAGATTCATCGATCTGAATATCTTCTAGGGGAATATGGATGTTTTCATCGGCGAGGCACTTCTTCAAGTTTGATATGTGGAATGTGGGGTGAATTCTGTTGAGTTCTTCTGGTAGGTCAAGCTTGTATGCTACAGGTCCTACTCTTTCGAGTATCTTGAAAGGTCCTATGTAGCGTGGTGCTAGCTTTCCCTTCTGGCCAAAACGAACTACTCCCTTCCACGGTGATACTTTTAAAAGTACATGATCACCAATGTTAAACTCTAAAGGCTTTCGTCGTTTGTCTGCATAACTCTTTTGACGACTTTGTGCTGCTAGAAGATTGTTTCGAATTTGATGGATCTTATCTGTTGTTTCTTGAATCAATTCTGGACCGGTGATTTGAGCTTCCCCAATTTCGTGCCAACATACTGGAGATCGGCACTTACGACCGTATAAAGCTTCGAAAGGTGCCATGCCGATACTTGAATGATAGCTGTTGTTGTACGAAAATTCAACTAATGGTAGATGAGCGTCCCAATTTCCCTTGAAGTCTATGACACATGCTCGAAGCATATCTTCAAGAGTTTGGATGGTGCGTTCAGATTGTCCATCAGTTTGAGGATGATAGGCGGTACTGAGGTCTATTCGTGTACCCATAGCGGCTTGTACGGCTTGCCATGTTCGTGAAGTGAAACGACCATCACGATCTGAAATAATGCTTAACGGTACACCATTACGGCTTACGATCTCGCTGATGTAGATAGGAGCTAACTTCTCATTCTTGAAGTCCTCGCGAATCGGAATGAAATGAGCTGATTTTGTAAGACGATCAATGATTACCCATATAGTGTCATACCCATTGGAGGTGCGAGGTAACCCGGTAATAAAGTCCATGGTTATGTTTTCCCACTTCCATACAGGTATTTCAGGTTGGACCAGAAGTCCTGAGGGTCTTTGATGTTCAGCTTTTACTTTGGAACATGTAAGGCACTTGGAAACGAAAACAGCGATATCCTTCTTCATGCCAGGCCACCAGTAGGTGTATCGAAGGTCTTGATACATCTTGTCGGCTCCTGGGTGTACAGAGTACCGTGTTTTGTGCGCCTCATTCATAAGGAAATCACGAAGGTTATTGTGATCGGGAATCCATATGCGATCTAGATAGTACAGAATACCGTCGGATTTAGTTTCGATTTTAAGTTCAGCTCCACAAGACAGCTCCTTGCGCACGTCGTTTTCCGTTACTGAAACATGTTGGGCTTCTCGGATTTGATCTTTGATGTCTGTTATGATTTGTGAACATAGAAGACGAATGGAGTTCGCATAACCCTTTCGACTGAGCGCATCGGCCACCACATTTGCCTTGCCAGGATGATACCGAATTTCACAGTCGTAGTCATTAAGAAGTTCGACCCATCTCCGTTGCCTCATGTTTAACTCCTTTTGGTTGAATATATGTTGGAGGCTCTTGTGGTCAGTGTATATTTCACACTTGGTACCGTAGAGGTAATGTCTCCATATCTTAAGAGCGAACACAACGGCTCCAAGTTCTAGGTCGTGGGTGGTGTAGTTCTTCTCATGAGTTTTGAGTTGTCTAGAAGCATAAGTTATCACCTTTCCTCTTTGCATTAGAACACAGCCTAGTCCTTGCCCTGACGCGTCGCAATAAACCATGAAGTCATCACAACCTTCAGGAAGTGTGAGGATAGGTGCGTCACAGAGTTTTTGTTTAAGGGTTTGGAAGGCTTCTTCTTGTTTGGGTCCCCATATGAAGGGTTTTCCTTTATGTGTTAAAGCCGTGTGTGGTACAGCGATGCGGGAGAAATTTGCAATGAAACGGCGATAATAACCAGCCAAACCAAGAAATGATCTTACTTCGTTAGGTGTACGTGGCGCTTGCCATTCCTGTACCACCTTGATTTTTGAGGGATCAACATGAATTCCCTTGTCATTGACGACGTGTCCAAGGAATTGTACTTCCCTTAACCAGAATTCACATTTCGAAAACTTAGCGTACAGCTTTTCTGTCCTTAAGAGTGTAAGGATGAGTCGAAGGTGTCGTTCATGATCAGACTTAGTCTTTGAGTAGATGAGGATGTCATCGATGAAGACTATAACAAAACGGTCGAGATAAGGTTTGCAGACTCTGTTCATTAGATCCATGAAGACAGCTGGGGCGTTGGTTAAACCAAATGGCATGACCATGAATTCATAATGACCATAACGAGTTCGGAAGGCGGTCTTTGGGACGTCTTCTTCATGTACTCTGAGTTGATGATAACCAGAACGAAGGTCGATTTTTGAAAAACAGCTGGGGCCTTGAAGTTGGTCAAGAAGATCATCGATGCGAGGTAATGGGTAGCGGTTCTTAACCGTTAACTTGTTGAGTTCTCTGTAGTCGATACACATGCGAAACGTTCCATCTTTCTTCTTCACAAAAAGGACAGGTGCACACCAAGGCGATGAGCTAGGACGTATGAATCCTTTGTCAGTTAGCTCTTGCAATTGACTGGCTAGCTCTTGCATTTCGGATGGGGCTAACCTATAAGGAGATTTTGCAACTGGTGTAGCTCCAGGTATAAGATCAATGCGGAATTCGACTTCTCTCACGGGAAGAAGTCCTGAAATGTCGTCAGGAAAAACTTGCGGAAAATCTTTTACTACTGGGATGTCTTCAAGTTTCTTCTCCTTGGTTCCCTTTTTGACGACATGAGTTAGGAATGCGACATAATTCTTGCAGAGATATTTTCGGGCTTGAAGACAGGACATTAATTTGAGTCCTTTCGAAGGGGTTGCTCCAAAGATTCGTAGAGTCTGACCGTTTGTAAGAGGGATGCGAATAAACTTTTCGCGGCATACAACTTCAGCATGATGTTGGCTGAGCCAGTCCATACCAATTATAATGTCGAAACTTCCCAACTTCATAGGAATGAGGTCAACTGGAAAATCGTGATCGTTTAGGGTGAGAGTACAATTGCGTATAATAGAGTTTAATAAGACCGGTTTTCCGTCAGCAACTTCTACCGTTATGGATTCCATGAGTTTATCTCGAGTTTGGTTGAGGATGGGTTCAAATTCTAAGGACACAAAACTCTTATCCGCGCTATTATCAAATAACATGGATGCATAACTACCATTGATGAGAAACGTACCGTTAACCACATTGTTGTCCGCCCTAGCTTGATTAGCGTTGATGTTGAAAGCCCTTCCTCTTGCAGGTTGAGGAGCTTGATTAGCCTGGTTTACTGGATTAGCTTGAGCTTGAGCATGAATGATATTCACCAGGCGTGGACAGGTGTTCCTGAAGTGGTTCGGGTCTCCACAGTTGTAACAAGCCCGCATAGGTTGCACCATGGGATAGTTGGGTTGGTAGTAGGATTGGGCTACATGTTGGGCAGGTGGTAGGAGTAAAGGTTGTTGGGCTTGACCCACTATCTGATGGTGGGTTTGGGTTGAGGGCTGATGGCGGTTCTTTCGCTGAAGCGCGCGACAGGTTTGAATGGTGTGACCTGCGCGGCCACAGCCGGTGCAATGTTGGCAGGGATGATCAGGAAAGTGATGGTATTGGCAACGGTTGCATTTTGGGTATGGGCCGAAGTATGGCTTCTTATATGGTGCAGGTGAGGGGGCAACTTGAGTGATGGGTGCAGCAGGGATGGGGAAATTTGTTTGTGTGACAGCAAAGTTTCTGGCGTTTTGTTTCCTCTTATTAGCAAACTTTGAGGAGGAGGTGGAATGGTTTGAAGTTTGGCCCTCAACGAGGGCTTTCTTTTTCTCGTCCTTAAATTTGCCATTACGAATACGATTCTCGGTAAGCTCGGTAGCTAGTTCCATAGCAGCTTCAAGTGTTGCAGGCGAAGTGCTTAGAACTGAGTCTTGAATTTTCGAGGGGAGGCCTCGAATATAGTGTTCGACTAAGCGGTATACTGGGGTGAACAGGTTGGGAATCATTTGGTTCAACTCTAGAAACCTTTTGTTGTAGGAAGTATGATCTCCCTCCTTTTGCTTCAACGAGTGAAATTCATCCTCTAACTTTTTGATCTCGCTTCTTGGACAGAAGCGTCTCGTCATGATTTCCCTTAACTCCTCCCATGTTAAGGCCATTGCATCTTCGATTCCCCTCTTACCTTTTTCTGTATTCCACCAGGTAAGAGCTACTCCAAATAGTCTCCCGGTTGCGTAACGTACCTTGCGATCCTCGGGACAATCGCAATTGAGGAAGGTGTTTTCCATTTCCTCAAACCAGTGGAGGAGAGCAGTGACACCTTCGGTCCCTTCAAATTTCGGGGGATCGCAAGACTTGAAGTGTTTGTAAGAGCACTTTTTGGAGGGAGGGTTGTCGACGTTCTGGTCTTCTTGATGGGGAGGATTGATGGGATTGGTGGCGAGAGCTTGTTGGACTTGAATTACGATGTCAGGAAGCACCGCGGCCATTTGTTTTGCGATTTGGGTGGCCAAGCATTCGTTTGACCTTCCTGACCTTCTACCCCCACGTTGCTGCCTAGCCGACATCTACAGGAACATACATAAGAAGATTGTGAGTTTAAGGAGTCTTTTTAGGTGTCATGTGTCGTAAAAAAAATAAATTAAAATAACATAAACATCAATAATGCAACTACATCCATAGGTGTCTTGGGTTTGCTCATGTTTGGGCCTCTAATGTCCCCCATACCATCACCTGTATAGTCATGTGGGCCCCCATGACTATTGGCTTGGTAGGATTCACATTGGTGTTGGCGGTTTAACACTTGCGTCACCCGAATGAAAACCATGAAATATGTTTGCGAGATGTATGGTAGGAGGGTGTCCAGGTGTAGACACAATGACAACTCAAAGTGGGGTTAGCTCACACGACGTTTGGTATAACATGCTTTGGCCTAATAGGTCCTTCGTACTCTCATTGTTAGTCCCCAGGTAGGTAAACTGGTCCTTTATTTTGGATTTATACGAATGCCAAGCCTAGACAGGACGTTCCGACTACCGTTACTTGTACCCTTCCAGTTACTACATGCCCGTCATGAGAACTCACTTTGATGTGATTTGAAAATACAAAAATCGTTACAAAAGTCATGGAAATTGTGTGGTGTGTGCTCTCATGAATATGATATGTTATGAGAATATGATTCATGATAGGCATTGTATAATAATATGTACTTATGAACATGCTTGCATAACATTGAATGTAACAATAAACATAAAGCATATAAACATCATGAATTTTGCATGTAACACACAAACAATTTAAAAATTCTAATCAACTATAGTATAGGCTCTAAGGGTCTAATAACCTATCCTATATCCCTATAGTCATGGCTCTGATACCAATCTGTCACACCCGACCCGCAGCGGAATAAAAGTCGGGGCATAATTGGGTTATCACCAAAGCTCATGATGTTTACTAATATGTTTCATATTTATTAAATTCAAAATTACATCCTCAATATTCCAAACAAGTTCATACAATTTCAAAGAAAAGTAACTAAATAAACAATCCAAAGTCTAAACCGATTTATTCTTCTAAGCCATCCTATATGTTTCTTGCTGCAACTGGATCACCTGTATCATGTGTAAAAATGGGGGTTTTTGGGTCAACAAAAGTTGGCGAGTGAACCTTGTTAGAAAACATTTATTATTGATTTCTTGTTATAATTAATATGGAAAAAATGTGCAATGATCATATGTGAGCAAACGTAAATAAACATACAATAACAATAACAATAACAATAACAATAAAAATAACAATAACAATAACAATAACAATAACAATAACCACCTTGCATGAGCATATAACATGAATGATAATGTATATGTTGGCAACGTCACGTTCCGCTCATAGGTAATGGGGAACGGACGGCCTATGATGATGTATGTGCGATCAAGGCTCAATCAAACGGAGCCGATCGTATGTTGGCAACGCCTCGTTCACGCTCATAGGTAATGGGGAACGGTTCACGCTCATAGGTAATGGGGAACGGCGGCCTATGATGATGTATGTACTGAAAATGATAAATTTAATCTAAACATTAACCACACAAACAATTGATACATATTGGATACACATTTGATCATTGATATGATGGATGTACAAGTGTTTAAATATAATAAATAATATGACACATGATACACCCCAAAAACGTGATTAAAACGGGGAATTTGTAGAGATTCACTCACATTGGGTGCGTTCGTTTGATGATGTTGATTGCGCACGAGTTTAGAGGGTTGATCGACGAGGAATAACTAACCTAAATAATAACGAAAAGGTACGGTAAATAAGTGGATTTTATTAACAATTTTAATAGGGTTTTTAGATTTATTTTTGTGAGTTTAGGGTTATTTTCTAACTTTAAAAACATTATTTTTAAGTATTTTTAATTGATTTTTAAATTAAATAAATAAATAAAAATATAAAAAAAAATGTTGACTTTTTGGGTTGACCGTTGACCGTTGACCATTGATTGTTGACCGGTTCGGTCTTGTATTTGTTTGCACTGAGTGAGGTTCGAACTTGTGACCTCCCGTACGCGTGCACGCAGCTCTACCAACTGAGCTACGTGTCTAACCTGAAATATTTCTGTTTTTAAATATATTTATATACTATTTAATTTATTCAAAATTCATTTATTTTAAAAAGGATTTTAATTATATCGAACCGGTGTGCATAACTGGTCTCGAACCCGGGACCTGTCTTTTAACGTTGCACACAGTCCACCGCTGGACTATGTGTCTAACCTGGTTAAAATACTTGTTTTTGGAAGTTTCCGTATTTGGGTTTTATAAAAAGTCTGAATATTGTGATGAATCGGAACAAGGACAGACTCGAACCCGGTATCTCTATGATTCAAATGCACACAGTCCACTGCTGGACTGTGTGTCTAACCCGAGATATAATCCGATTTATATTAAATTTATACACAGCCTAACTTCATCTTCTTCGTTAAAACAACACAGACAACGATTTATTCTACTGTTCTTGTTTAATTCGATTGACGGACATATAAATGATTAAAATGAAATGGATAGAGAAGGTTTTGGGAATGAATGTACCGGAAAGATGATTTTTCTCAGAACTCCGGCAAAGTCGTCGGCTCTGTTTTATGAACTCCGTCTGAGCGGACCAATTAACAGTCTTGATTAACTAATTGTGAAATTGAATGACTAACAAGAGTTATCAGAGAGTTTAGATGCTCATACCGATTCACAGCGTGATTTCGGAATTTTCAGAAATTTTCCGGCGAGTGCTGAAAATCCGACAACGTCGTCTGGGACCGATTCTGATTGAAGGGTTTGAGTTAGTAAAAGTCTAACAATAGATAGAAGATGAAAGAATTGAGAAATTTACCGTTTTGATGAATGACACGGTTTTCCGGCGAAAGTCCGGTGATATCAGATAGCGATTCTGACGGTCAGAAATTAGAGCAAAAGTGAAATTGGAGGTTCTGTGAGTGTTTTTGAGTCGAGATATTACCGGTGAAAATCAGGAAGTAAATGATTTCGGTTATTAAACCCGAAAATCATATGAATTCAAGTTCAATAATGACTGAATTGATTAAGAACGTGGGTTTATCGGTTATAATCAGTAATATCGAACACTCAACAGTCTGAACCGTTGAAAGCCGATGAACGGTTTCAGTTTTGGCGCAAATAGATGATTTCACAGGTAGAGTTAAGTATTATTTGTTTCCTAGATTACACAAAGACAACAAGTGGCGGAGTGGTTAAATGTTTGATGTTAGTGTCTTCCGGCTGCCCGGGTTCGAAACCCGGCAGCCTGATTTTTTTTATTCGCTTTATTTTTACTTTTTAACAATTTAAATTTCCATATTCTAAAATGTTTATTAGTTATGTATTGTTTAAAATTAAAATAAGCATTAAATGAGCAACGAAAATTTGAAATCGATTATTCGATTAATAAACGAAGCGGGTTTTGAAAACCCGTTTTTCGATGGATGTTACATCAGAGGTTGTTAAAAAGATTGATCAAATCATTGCTGAGAGCAAAGCACAACTCACTGCACACAGAAGTGGGAATGTGTATGTGGTAGATATGCTAAAAGATAATCCTATGTCTGGAACATGCTTATTCTCAGTTGCTTCTAACAAAGAGACTGAGTTATGGCATCGAAGACTTGGACACACAAATCTTAAAACTATCACCACACTCTCAAAACAAAGTCTTGTAAGAGGTTTGCCTCACAAGCAATTTTCCTGTGAAGAACATTGTGTTTCCTGCTTAAAAGGAAAACAATATAAAAGTTCTTTCAAATCAATTGAAGAGTCCAAAACAAGCCAGTGTTTACAATTGCTTCACATGGACTTGTTTGGCCTAGTGCAAATCATGAGCTTAAAACACAAAAGGTATTGCCTAGTGATAGTTAATGATTTCTCTAGGTTTACATGGACCTTCTTTCTCCACTCTAAGGATGAAACTGCAGTCATTTTGCAAAACTTTGTTAATCAAGTAGAAAAACAATTTGATCTTCCAGTAAAAATCTTTAGGAGTGACAATGGAACAGAGTTTAAAAATAGAGAGTTGGATGCTTTTTGTGAGTCAAAAGGAATTGTTAGACAATATAGCATTCCAAGAACTCCAGAGCAAAATGGGGTGGTTGAAAGGAAAAATAGAACTTTAATTGAATCAGCAAGAACTATGCTTGCAGACTCTGGTTTACCCTTTTCTTTTTGGGCAGAGGCTGTAAACACTGCTTGCTATGTCAACAACAGAGTTTTGATTAACCCCAGGCATCAAAAGACTGCCTATGAAATTTTGTATAAAATCAAACCTCTGATTTCCTATTTTAAAGTTTTTGGCTGTCCATGCTTCATTTTAAACTTAAAAGATTCTATATCTAAGTTTGCATCCAATTTAATTGACTGTGGTTATTTTCTGGGATACTCAACCACTGCTAAAGCCTACAGAGTTTTTAACTCTAGGACCAAGTGTGTTGAAGAAACTTTGAATGTGAAGTTCAATGAACTTTCATCACTGAAAATCCCAGCAAATCCTGCAGAGCTTTTTGATTTAGATAAATTCACATTTGCTGATGTTTCTATCAAGCTAGACAATGCAGGTACACCACAATCATCTAGAGAAGATCAAGATCAAGAATATGACTATGTGCTTCCACAAACAAAAGTCAATTCTTCCAACAGAGGATCAGGTGCCACAAGCTCTTGTGTAAACTCTGCCACTTCTGGGTCAACAGTGTTTGATCCTCAAACCTCTGCCAGTTCACAAAATCAAATATCTATTGATAAAAGTCCTACATTTGTGCACAAAAATCATCAGAATGTTACCTCTATACCCCCAATACCACCACCTCCATTTACATCAGCGGGATGATACTTCAAATTCACCAGCAGAGGTTAGCTCAGATGATACACATTTGCAGCCATCACCTCAAAATGCTATTGTTCCATACCAAGGTTATTTGATTTATCTCAAAAGCCATCCAGCAGATCAAGCATTGGCAACATCAAATCTGGGGTGCTCACACGGAGCCAATCCTAAAATATTTGTCGTTTTGCTGGTTTTCTATCACTCACACAGCCACTCAAGTACCAAGAGGCACTGAAAGACAACAGCTGGGTAGAAGCCATGCAAGAAGAACTCCTTTAGTTCAAGAGAAAACAAGTTTGGGAGCTTGTGCCACTACCAAAAGATGTAAGTCCAATTGGCACAAAGTGGGTCTTCAAGAACAAAATTGATGAAAGGGGTATTGTTGTCAAAAACAAAGCAAGGCTCGTGGTTCAAGGCTACAGACAGGAAGAAGGTATAGACTATGATGAGACTTTTGCTCCTGTACAAGGTTGGAAGCTATTCGCATGTTCTTAGCTTTTGCTGCTAACCACAAATAAAGGTGTATCAAATGGATAAAAAGAGTGCATTTTTGTATGGAAAAATCAAAGAAGAGGTGTATGTCTGTCAACCTCCAGGTTTTGAAGATGCATTCCATCCTGATCATGTCTACAACTCAACAAAGCATTGTATGGCTTGAAGCAAGCACCAAGAGCCCGGTATGAAACTCTTTTCACTTTTCTCTTTCCATAGGGTTTACTAGAGGTAAAATAGATAAAACCCTTTTCTTAAAATGGAAAGGAAAAGATTTGATGCTTGTCCAAATTTATGTGGATGACATCATTTTTGGATCCACAAGCACTGCTATGTGTGAAGAGTTTCGAAAACTCATGGCAGCAGAGTTTGAGATGAGTGCAATGGGTGAGCTCCAATGTTTTCTTGGTCTCCAAGTTAAACAATTGCAAAATGGTACATTTATCCATCAAAACAAGTATGTGAAAGAACTGCTTAAAAAGTTTGATATGGATGATTGTAAACCATGTAGCACACCCATGGCAACCACCAAGCTAGTCACCATTGATGGTAAAGATGACCTTGTTGATCAAACTCTTTATAGAAGCATGATTGGGTCTTTATTGTACCTAACTGCATCAAGGCCAAACATCATGTTTGCAACATGTGTTTGTGCCAGATCACAGGCATTACCTAGAAAGTCTGATCTTATTGCTGTAAAAAGGATATTCAATACATAAAAGGTGCTCCCACACTTGGTATCTGGTATCCACTAATGGGAATATTGAGCTTTCAGGTTTTTCAGATAGTGACTTTGTTGGGTGCAAAACTACAAGGAAATCCACATCAGGAGGATGTCAATTCCTAGGTGATTGTCTAGTGTCTTGGCAAAGCAAAAAGCAAGTTGCAGTTTCAACATCCACTGCTGAGGCAGAGTATATTGCTGCTGCTAGCTGCACTGCTCAACTTTTGTGGCTTCAAAACCAGTTGCTGGATTTTGGTGTAACTGCACTAAAGACTCCACTTAAATTGGACAGTCAAGCTGCTGAAAACATCATTAAAAATCCAGTTTCTCATTCAACTACAAAGCACATTGACATCAGACATCACTTTGTGAGAGATTGCTATGAAAAAGGTTGATTTCTTTGCATCATGTCCATACTTCAGATCAGTTAGCAGATGTTTTAACCAGGCATTGGATACATCTACCTTTGAAAACTTGATCTCAAGAATTGGAATGCTAAACATGGATTAAAAAGAAGTTTTCTTGTAAATCCATGCGTACATAGCATCAAAATGTTTTCAGAAAATCAATAACTCATCCTTAAAAATAGTTAAAATTGAAAATTTTCAATAAATCTTTAAAAGTCTGCTCATAACATTGTTTGCTCAAAACCTCTGATAGGCTTCAAAATCTTATCCACTGTTAAAGTGTATCCTCTGACTTCCATTTTTACCACTTTTTCAAAACACTGATAGCTATCCACTGATAGTGTTAAAATCAGTACTTTTCTCATCAGAGGTTACACGTGACCAGATGTTAGCATCATATCTTGCAACAGATGCCATGTAATCGTCACTTTTTCAAAACCCTATAGAAACCTTGTTTTATCCCTCACCAGTGTTTACCCTAAACTGTTTCGATTTCAAAAATCTCAAAACAATTTTTCTCTCTAACACCATGGCTCCAAATCAAAATCTTCAAAGAAATCCACACAAGCACTTCCATCCTACACTCTCATACTCAAACCCCACATAATTACACCGCCATACTTGAAGCAAACAACGCAAATACTCGCTATCATCCAATGATTCGAATTTTGAAAAAGTCAAAATTCAAGCACATGTTAGAAGTCAAAGCCTCAATTTACATTGATTCTCTTCGTGACTTCTGGAATAATGCTAAGGTTCACTCAACTGCTGCTGGTGTTCCTTATACAATAATCTCAAGAGTAGGGGGAGTGTTGATGCAAATTAGTCCCCAATCGATCTCTTAGGTTTTAAAGTTAAATGACATAGAACACCCTGTGTCATTTCCCCAAAATGAGATCCAAGCAGAGTTTCTGGAAAGAGGTTATGTAGGCCAGATGAATGGTATGACCATCTTTAAACCTAACTTTCCTGCTGAGATGAGATTTTTCTTTCACACAATTCTAACTTATCTCTCAGCAAAAACCACTGCTTTCAATGAAATTCCATTGAATATGCAATATCTGGGGTATGCAATTTTAACTGATACAAATTTTAACTACTCCCAGATACTGTTCAATGATCTTGTGAATAATTTTCAAAATATTGCAAAAAGAAAAGCTTTTTTGATTCATCAACGTTTTCTGAGTGTTTAACTTACAAGATCAAATCAAAGGTCCTGAAAGTAAAATAGGCGCTGTGACTAAACCAGGCTGCCTCACTCATGAAACCTTCACCAGAATAACAAACCAAGATAAAGTTGCGAAAACACATGCAGAGGAGGTTGAGCAAGTTTTACCTGAATAAAATGTTCAAACTCAACCTCTTGCTACTGAGCCCACTGCTCTTGGTGATCAGGGCACCACAACCGCTGCTCTGAAGCCCACACCAAAAATCCTCAAAAAGAAAACCAAAACACTTACCAAAAAGCCCACCAAACCCAAAAAGGGTCCTCTTGAAGATGAGATCCCAGAGGTTAACCCAGTGACAGCACCAAAGTCACAAACCACTGCTGCTACTTCTTCACAGCAGATGGTTCAAAGATCTCCAACCGGCTTTGAAACTCCTCCTTCTTCCTCACAAAAGGAAAAGGTTGTAGACACAGGGACACCAAATTATGAAGCTCTAGATCCACTTGGTTCTATCTTCCACAGCCCCTCTCCCAGGGCACTGTCGCTTTCTACACAGCCACCTTCACCAATGACTACATTTCCACCTACTATTTTACCATTGCTGAATGCAATTGAATTAGACCAGACACAAACCAGCACTTCTCAACAACCTATTACTGAGAATATACGTCATCAAGAGGCTGGGTCTGACTCTTTATTCGTTGCTAGCCATCAGCACATGAAGAGGCTACATCCTTTGGGTTACATGTAACCCTTGGTGATAGTTCAACTCAAGCAGTCACTACAATTGCTGAACTCCCAAGTTCTCGGTTGGACAGTGGTTTCATTACTAAGACTTGATTGAAGGCAACCACTGTTAAGGCAACAACTGTTACCTCTGTTATGGGAAGTTCCCAGTTCCAAGACAAAGGGGCATCTATGGTTGAAGCTGGTACTAAAACCACTGCTAATGATACCATAGATACAACTACCACTTCAGTTAGGAGTTCATATGATCCTATTAAATTAGGTGATGAGCTAAAATACCAGGATTTGATGGAGAGAGTGACAAGGATAGAAATTTTGTTGATGAAATCAAAAGTTTACTGAAGCAGATGATAGCTACCAAAAGTCAACCCTCTGCTCTATCCTCTGCTGATCTCAAAGATGCTTTAAACCCTCTGTTTCAACACCAACAACATTACTTGGAACTACAACATAAACATCAGATGAATAATGTTCGAAATATGGTTGAAGCTAGGTATCACGACACTGCAGCAGACACTAAAGCCATCAAAGCTCATCACTCACAACCACTCACCATGACCTCCAACGGTTATCTTTGTTACAACAGATGAAGCCAAAAAGGGGGAGAAACCTTTAGGTCCAAAGAAGTTAAAAATTGATGATGACATGAGCAGGCCAATAGTGAACATTTCCAGGCCTGATGGATCAAAGAAAAAGGAACTAACGATGAGTTAGTGGCCAAGGAAAAGGTGTCACATAAGAAGAATGTGTTTGAAGAAGGAAAGGTACTGGTTGAAAGAAAGATTGAACAGCAAAAAGAAAAAGGAGAGGTTGGTACTTCATCAAAGAAGATACCTGCTAGAAAAGCTAGGCAACCAACAACCACACCTCCTAAAACTAAGCCTGAAACCAATCCAACCATCAAAACCTTTGCTTCCCAAAAATCAAGCACATCTTTCATTAAATCCACAACCACATCCAAAACAACAGATGTTACAACTCTGTTGTGTTAACATCTGTTGACACAGCAGAGGTTGCATCAAATGTTGATTTATCCACTACCATGGTCATTCTTCCCATTTCAACACACCCATTATCCACACCACCAAAAATGCCATCACCACCATCACCCACTTTAAGGTTTAAAAGGAGAAAGATCACAAAATTGATAAATGATGATAAGTTTCCTGCACCTCTTCCACTATCATCACAACCAATGACCTCCACATAAGTGCTTACAATATCTTCAACTCTTGAAATTACTCCTGCAGCAAAGCTGTATCCTCTTGATTTACCAACAATCAGGGAAGAGATCTTAAGTTTCTTTTCAGAGGATGACCCTGACAAAAGAACAATCCTATCCCTTGATGGCTATACAAGACCTGCAAATGTTGATGATTACCTGGAATTGAAACGGAAGCAAGCAGAGGATATTGCCAAAAGAGAATCAGCTGGTAAAGATGATAGAGAAATACAGATTGCCATTCCTTTCAACAAAGTAAAGCCAGCATTTTACAAAACTTTGTCAAGAACCTGAGCAACCAGTTGTCAGAAAGGGAAGATAAGCTGCTCAAAAGTTAACTCATTGAGTATATCATGGAGAAGAAGATGTATAAGGCAACAAGGGCACAATTCAGGGATTGGAGCATAGATGAGCTAAGAGAAGAAATCAACAGAATGTAAGAAATGTTGAAAGACCCTCTCAAAAAGCCAACTCCTCCCAACTGGGATTTACACAAGAAAGATATGCTTGAAAGAGACTTAAAGTTGAAAAGAATGAAGGAAGAACTAATTCAGAATCATTATGGTTCAAAGAATCAAGTGATGAGATGGGGTGAGGTCAGGGTGATAGACACTTACAAAAATTTGGAAGAAAGGAGGAAAAAGGATCCATCCATGCCTCCTAAACCTGATTATTCAAAAGAAGATGCTATTCTCAAAGCTCAACTCTCCAAAAGTCCAGCACAACATCTGCCCATTCCACACTTGCCCTGTTACACAGAAAAAGGCAAGGGGAGATGTCTGAAAAGACTGACAAAGAGTTTGAGGATACATTCATCAAAGAAGGTATAAAGAATATGATTGACTATCCAACTGATGATTTAAGTGCCAAGCTGGCTAAAGATTTATCATAAATAGCTCCTTCTCAATCCTCAGCAATAAAAGCTCCTTCAAGAAAACTTTCAGACCCAAAAATTCTAAAATGGAAGGTCGACAAAGACACCCATGAATTGACACTGCTCAAGTCGATGGTAATGCCACTAAACTATCTATGGAAGCTGCTTATGGGCTTACCAACTAAGAAGAGAAAATCTCATATCAGTCAAACAGATTCAAAGCTAAAACATAAAAGAAGTTTATGTATATGCACCAAAACCTCTTGAATCGCCTTATGAAGAGTGTTAGAATAGTGTTCAAAGGTCAACCAACCTACTAAATCTGTTTTGACCCTAATTTTAAAGAGTAAAAAAAAAACAATTAAAAAAGTGTTCACGTGCCCGGCCGTTTTGACCCACACAAAAGACTACCCATTTAACGTTTTCAAACCCCAACCCAACCCGTCTATTTTACAACATTTGGTATAGTAGAATTGTAGTTTAATAATAAATTTAATAATAAAAAGCAGATTAAAAAGGTGTTCACAAGTTGACCAACTTCCTTGACCCGTTTCGAACCAACAATAAAATAATATCCATTTTGTATAATAAATAGTTTTTAATATATATAAAACGCATGTTACATCATGCAGGTTGTCTACGTATGTATAAGATGTTAAATTAGTTAGTTTTTAGGAAATTAAATCTTTTATGAAGTCTAATCCCACAGCTTAAAAAGGGTATGCGACCTGTGTTTTCAGTAGATAAAGACAAAGAGGTCGAGCGAGTACTGGGTAAAAGCGGGTAATTATGTAAGTCCAAAAAGGCCGATCCTTTAAGGCCGACCCGTCGATGCTCATAATTTATGAAACTATCAACCCATTGTTAGTCAAATGGGTCTAACCTAGGACATCTAAAATAAGAGAAAAGAAATGTAGACATACAACAACTTGTGATTAGTTATATAAGTGCTTATATACTATTGTTGCTTGTCCTTATTTTCAAAAACCCCTAACCATGTCCATAATATGTAATAAGTTGACCCATATTAGAATTGGTTAACATTACCTGTACAAAAAAGAATATAGTAAGAAGTGGGTCAATTCAGATGTTTTTATTTGTAACCTGAAAATGAAGTAACAATTAAAGAAAATATGCTTGATAAAGAACAGATTTGAGCCATGGGTATTTGAGTTTTTGAGTATTACTATTTGCAGCATTATATGGTCTCAAAGTTATTGCATTGATTTATTATTAAATGGAGGGGATGTAATTTAGAAAGCATACATGTACAACGATTAAGCGAAAGAAAAGTTCTAGGAAAAAAAAGCTTGATGACTATCACAATGTGTTGGGATTGAACCCTATGAAAGGAACAGATGATACAAAGCCAAATAACACTATCTGAGCTTTGGTTAAACTATCAGAGGTTACAACCTCTGTTGTATATACACTGCTTTCCCTAAAGACTGCTCTCCTATCATCGACTTCACAAAGTTGCAAAGGTCTGCCAGAGTTACAAGGATCAGAGGATAGATATCAGAGCTTAGTCATTAGATAGATAATCAATGTAACAGTGCTAAGCACTGATAGTTAGTATTAGCAGTGTTTGTAGTTAGTTACATATAGTTTCCTGTCACTATCAACCCTGACGTCATCAAAGATGCTCAGTGGTTAGATAGTTTAGTATAAATAGGTAACTTGTGTAACAGTTTAACTTGTCTATCAAAAGATCAACTTTCGCATATCATCTTCTCTGCATTTTCTTACTACCAAACTTCAATTGCAAAGGCTGAGGGGGAGTTTGTGAATCACATGCGAGTTTACCAACTTGAAAGCATGATGATGAAAACAAACGACCATTGCTTGTAGTAAAAGTTTTCCATTTATTTCCGCTGCAAATCTCTTATAAAACTCAATAATTTTCCATTTTGAAAACAAAAACTACAAGTAATTCAAACTCAGATCCTAACACAATGCTATCACGTAACTCATCTTACAAAATTAGCACATCAAACATAACTTTTGTCATTGAAGCTTTTTATTTTTAATTGCCTGAATAAAGCTAACATAGATAAAACATAACCACAAATAACCCATCATAGACAAATGGTTTGACAAAGCTCCAGGAAGCTCTAATACAAACCCTTGTCAATTAGGATCTAATCTCAAACACCACCTGATAATAAAAACAAAAAAAAAGTTTTCAACTTTACACACCGATCTGACATAGATGAACATAAATCGTTGAAGAGATCTTATTTTGAATACACCTATCTAATCAAGGTTATTTTTCATTTAAAGATGAGTTGGATATGTTAAAATCATCAATTTTAATAAAACCGCCAAGAAAGACACAACACAGAATAGATCAACTTAACAAAAGGAATAAATTTACTGCAGAAGCTTCAAAACCTGATGTATATTCGCAAAAAAAAAAACACACATAAATATGAAGAAACTTAAAAAACAGTATACCTAAGAGGGTGCCGACAAAGAACCGATTCTTCGTTCTCAATCGCATAGCCATGCAAATCACGATCGGAGCAATAATAATCTTTCTTCTTCACTCGAGAAATTGCCTAAACCGCATTACTAATAATGATAAACAATTAAACATACCCACCACTTTTAGGGTTAGAAAAGCACCAAGATGATAATAAAATAAATTGAAATGGTACGTAGAGATTGAATGACATGAAGAAGAATCGACGGACATAAGATTAGGGTTACAAAGAGGAATTAGCGTGGAGATAAAATATGGAGCTACCAAAGTCTTTTTGTTATGGATGATGGAAGATGAAGAATAACCTGATTAATAGAATATGAGAATCACCATTTCAAATCCTGGTGAACAACGAAGGATTGGAAGATGAAAAATCAGTTTCCATGGTGATCGGGGGATCACGAAGTATTGCTCACCTAATGTGGAACATCTATTTATGAAGGTAGAAGATTGAATTGAAAGAGAGAAGACGATGACGGGCTAGGTTTAGATGAAAATGGTGTGTTTTTGTGGTTTATATAGGATCCGAATAACATAGCCGGGCCAGGTTGCTCAAATGGGGCTTCACTGATAAAAACAATGATCCGTAGTTCTCCCGCCAAAAACACATCTAGGAAGCCCTAATATGCTGACACGTGACCCAAATTATTTTCGTTTATTATATATAATAGAAATAGATAATAGATATTACATAGTATTAAAAATTACATATAATCTATAATATTAATACTGATTATTACCGAATATTCAAATAAAGTGATGTGATATATTCCATAAATTCAAATAAACATTCAACCAAAACCGCAAAACGATACAAAATAACCTATAAATACTAAAAAATTTTAATCAAAAACATGATGATGAAAAGTCCTAAATCCTAGAAAGATTTATTACATGTAGGTTCGGTTCGGTTCGGTTATGGTGGATCTGGAGACCCTGATAACCATAAGTCCATAACCGACCCGCTACTTTCAGTTTTCAAAAAAAATCATTAACCGACCCAAACCGGTTTTTTATTTGGTTCGGTTTTATCGGTGCAGTTTTGTCGGTTATGGTGCGGTTAATCCGGTTTTTTGCACACCCCTGTTTAAATTGTTCTTCACATACACGTCGATGATGGTAAAGAAGTTATTGTTTGTCTTTTGGTATTTATTTTCTAAAATGTCTTTTGTTATTTCATCAATTCTTTATTATGTGAATGATCTCTGTTTTTATTGTTTCTTTAGTTTTTTAATATTCTTGTGTTGATGAAAAAAATACAATTTTGTTTAGGTTTGTATTGTTGTATTTCTTTGATTAGGTAATATTTGAATCATCTTTCTTTTGATCCTATGATGAGTTTTTTGAATATTCATATTTTATCTTTCCAACCTATATCCGTTAATATCACAGGAAAAAATCTCAAAATTAATGGCGAATTTCACTGTCAATTGCGTCAAATCATTGCCAATTGAAGGCCAGAAACGGAATCACATCTGGACTTAGTAAGAAGGTTAGTTTGTTGTATACCCTAATTTGTGTTTTATATGATTAGATTTCGCTTTTACGTAGATCTGTCGTTTTTTTTTTATTATGTGATGTTGATTGTTTAAAAGTTTTTGATATTGCTAATGCGTGTTTAAACCACGATCGGATTATATTTATGTTTATTCCAGATCATACATTTAGAGTTTTGATGTTGATTGTGTTAGGGTAATTATAATTTTTAGTGTTGTTGATGCGTGTTTAAAGTGAGATCAGATTGCGTATATGTTTTTTTTCAGATCTTAAATTCAAATTGTGGTGTTGGTTGTGTTAGTGTTATACGTATTAGTGTTGTTGAAGCGTGTTCAGCGTGAGATCAGATTGTGTATATGTTTGTTCTGGATCATACTTTAGATTGTAGTGTGTAATCTAATCCATACGTTCCTTTCAATTGGGATCTCACAGTAGGTTTCTTGGCAGCTGCTTATCCTAACAAGAATTCTTGAAAGATAACAATCTGTTGGATCTTTCAACAACCAGAACTCCAAAATCATAGCACAAGCAAGCAAATTTTTATGACGTTTGATTTGCACAAAATATTATTTATTCTACCTTTGCATCGATCTTTTTCGTTAAAGTTTATCGATATTGCAGGTCAAGGCGTCAAGGCAAAACAATAGAGAAAAGTGGTTTCAACAGATGTTTTCCTTTAAACCTTTGGTGAATAAATTAACTTTCATAACTGACTTTTAATTAAGAAAGTTGCATGTAGAGTTCGTTTTTTTTTTGCTCATGGCGATTGCTCATAAATGTTGAATTCAAATTCTTGAAGTTGCTTTGTTAAGTTGGAGTCTTTTTTGTTTCTTGGACTTGCAGCCTAACCAAAGGTGGATGAATAATCTTTTTTTGAGTGGTACATATTGTCTTCACCTTATCGGTACCAAAGATTTTGGTTTACTTATCAGTTTAATCAAGGGGATTTAAAAAAAGGATTCATACTAACTTTAAGAAAGCTAAAAAGGACCAAAGACAACCTGTAGCATTTTAGCGATTTGTATTTGAAGAAATTTTATATTATTCATTTAGGTTGTGTGATTAAGAAAAGTTTCTATATCTAGTTGGTTGTACCTTTTTGAGCTCTGAAGGATAGTGTATTCATGAATTACCATTAAAAGCATAACTGTTGTTGCATATACCAGATTTGGTTTACATTTTCATGTTAAAGTTTGCTGATGATTAAAACTTTTAGGTGTTTCTTTTTTAATTTGGGGACAATCTCCATTATCCAGCAAAGTGTCCGATCTAATGGTGATGAAGCAAGAAACGAAAGTAGAAAATTTGTCGTCATCGAGGTATGTTTTTATTTCTCATTTATTGCATCTACATTATGAATAAGTTTCTTGAAATAGAGTTGTCCTTGTAACAACCCGACTTTTCCGGTTGTTCTGTTACTACCATTTACTCCTTGTAACCGTTTTGTAATCCAAGATTCGATATAAATAATGGTTTAATTTATACTAAATACATTTTCATCACACAGCATCACTGTTGCACACTCGAACGCTTTATACTCGCAACGCTAACGCAGCACGAATCACAGTTAACTATGTTACTTTAAGTGCCGAGTGTATTTGTTTGTTCGGTAACCATTCGCGCCTTCGAGCTTATCACACTAATCGCAAACGCAGTTACTTATGTGGGTTATGTTATGCTATGTGTTGTATGTTTATGTTTATTGTATGATTATGCTCGCTTATACGCTCGCTCGCTCACGCATCTCGCCTTAATGCACTGTTATGTTAACGCAACGCTTAACACTGCACTGAAACGCTTAACATAGCTAGTTAATACAAACGGAAACACCAAGCGAGCAGCCAACACGCAAACTGGGAACATTTCGCACAAAACTGACCAATTCGCACGAAATGACCATTTCGTACGAATTGATCATTTAGTGCGAAATGACCATTTCGTACAAAATGTCCCCCAGACCTCTCCATGCTCCTCTCCTATAAATACCACACTCGTGCACTTCCTCACTTTTGGCTGTCTTTTCGCACGAAATCTCTCCTATCCACTTTCTCTGATTTTCAAAGTAAGAACAACTAATTTCAAGCAAGTCACAACGATTTCACACGAGTTTATCTCCGATTTCATCTAAACTTCTCTGTTTATGAAAATCTTCATCTATTTCCATAAAACTTCTGATTTTAATTCGGGTTCACACTTAAATGAGCATTTTGAGTTAGGTTTGGCTTTTTCAAGTTAGAGACCTTGATGTTTCAAGCCCACCAAGTGGCGAATCAAATAAAACCATTTTAAGACTTGATTTTCTCACAAAAACGGACTAAAGCTGACACATGCTTTGTTCACTAAATAGTGGGACGAAACGGTGTTAAAATCCGTTTGAAATGGATTCGAAATCACATCCGTTTAAGGTGAAAACTCAGTTCCGGTAGCACGAAGATGCAAGAACAGTCACTTGTGCTAACTTGACTGTCTCGCACGAACCACTTCGTGTTCGTACGGCCCAGTCCGAGTTTTCACAAACGACTAACTCGCTCTAAAAGACCTCCCCAGCTTTTGGTTTGCTCAGTAGCTTAAGGTTGGAAGATGGACACTCATTTCCCGAAGAAAGACGCGAAAAACACTCGATTTTGGACACGAAAACAGGCTGATTCATACCTTTCGTACGAAAATCACATTTTCGTACGAAATGCAATTTCGCACGAAAACTCAATTCGTACGAAATTACTATTTCGTACGAATTAACCTATTCTCCCACCGAACTTCGTTTCGACCGTTTCAGCACGATGGAAGACTGATGCACTTATGTTTCTACGCGTAAGCTAATCCGACGCTCTTCTCACTTTCCCCAGCTCACCGGTGTTTACTATTTAAACAATCACTGTGAGTATACTTGACCCCTTTCTTGCTTTAATGCACTTTGGGTGTTACATACGTTCTCTATAATACGATCACAACACACGACTCTAAAACGGTTTCAAAACGCAAACCCACTATCGCATGACTATACGTGAAACGCTGAACAACTATGTGTTAATTGTATGCCTTGAGATTTGCTGACCACCCTTAACATGATAGCTGCTATAGGTTGACCCGCCACCTGTTCATTCACGGGTTGTTAAGGCTCGCTCTCGCTTTACTTTACTTGTCTCACTCGCGGTTGTGTTGGTTAGTCTATTTCGGTGTAAGTTACATATATGTGTTCACATGACTACGTTAGTGTATGCTGGTTTTGTTAAACGCTTACTTACTATTACTATGCAAAATCTGTGTACTCACCTTTACATGTTTGTATTGACTGTTATTTTAACGTATGTGACATGTTGATTCTACGCTGCAATGGATTTGGGGCTTTATCTTTTAGAAACTCATAATAAAAATCTAGTGGTCGGATAGTGTTTTGTTTGAGAATTCTGTAATTCGAAATGACTATTGTATGAATATTTGTTGATTGTATGGGAAATTAACGTATTAAATAGCGTCATCAAAAATAGTTGTTATGGATTCTCTTGTACAATCTGATTCGCTTAGTGCCACATCCCGATGATTCCGCCATCGGTTAGGGTGTGACAGTCCTATCTATCTTTCATTTACTATTTTTAATAGTTATTTATGCACCCTTTATAAAAATAGGAAGAAACTATAGTCGGACTAAATAAGATTTTATTACTCATGATAGATGGAATATAAACAACCCCACTCGAATTTCAGATCTTAAGACTAACTAATCATATTTGAGCATTAAATTGAAGACATGTGACCCTACACTAAGTTACATGTTGCAAGGATGGTATTTTTTTAATATTAAACTTTTCTTATAATCCTGAACTTTTTATATTTATGGTTGACCTTTTCTGCTGCAGGCACAGGCAAGACTAAACAAGAGTTTTGTTCTTTAAATCTAACTCTTTTGACCCAAGTGAGACTCTTAATTCTTTTACTAAACAAGAATAGCACGTATAAGTTATTTATTGATTGTTGTTCTAACTCTATTATTTTTCTATTGTATGTGTATATTCTATGAACAAAAGGGAAATGTGTGCAACAGCTAAAGAGGTTATTATCTACAAGCTTTCCTAATACATGTGTTTCTTTTTTTTCTTTTTATGTTGTATAACAGTAGTACTATAGAAACCCTTTTATATATTAGACTGAAAAACTTGATATATTCTTTAGGGATTGAAAAGTTAAACTGTGTTATTGAAGAGTGTTATGGTAAATGTTTGAATCTTCATGTTAGTTGCCTAAATGGGTATTCAAAAGCCATTTAGGATTAACCTACCTGGAAAACATAATAATCAAGTGCCATACCCTCACCTAGAACACTACCAATTGTACTGATACCATCAAGATGTGCAGCGCAGTTTCAAATTGCCAGAAGATGCTTAGATCCAAGAAAATGGAATTTATGATGGTGGTTAAGTGTGTATATGATGGGCTACAGTTCGTAATATCCATATAGGCTAAGATAGGTTGGAAAATAACAAAATATCTCATAACCTTTTATAATGTTATTTAGCCCATTAAACAACAAAATAAAATGTACTCTCAAAATAAATTATCATATAATTTATTAGTTCCTTAACTGCAATTATTTAGAAAAACAATTTCTAAATATTCTAAATGTTAATACTTATTTGTTTGATCATATCATAAATAAATATTATAAGTGTTTGTCTAGCTTGTTATTGGGTATGACCCGACTTGGATCATATCGTACTAGCCACATCAATTTAATATGTGTCTTGGGCATACCGATTCCAACAATCTCCCACTTGTACAAGATACATAGAAGATTGGTGCAAGTAGTAAATACCACCTAACAATGGTTTACTACCCCTAATACGTATGACGAAGTGCCCATTCAATAACATCATCCCCTTCAAGTCCTTACATGAACATGATTTAGGTGAATCTATCATTTATCCTTTTGTTACAGATGTCATGTCAAATCCAGAGACATAGAGTGATCATTCTCTGTTGATTTAACTTTAGCAGGCCTTAGACATCTACTCTCAACGAATAAGAGGAACAAATCCCATATTGACTACATACGTCTCTCACAATCACCTTGTACCACACCTGAGCTTAGCCTTATGTACTGCCATGTTTCAGAACAGCGAAGAACTAAGTCAAAGTATAATATTTGGTGAATATCAAGACCCAATATGTATCTCAGTTCAGAGGATACTATAATATTCGCCTTTACTCAAAATTACTTATGATCAATCACAAAGATTCCATGTAGTAATATTTGAGAGCGGGTCAGTCCATATTTGTATCCCACAAATATCTATGAACTTTGGCAACAACACTTTGCTCTATATTCATACCTAATGAATATCCACCAATCCGAGTTCATAATAGTCTTACCTTCATATTTGTTCCCACAAATATGATTGACTACGGACATTTAGAATAGTTAACTTATTCATGGATTTAAACATGCTAAAATGGAACATAACTCAAAATTGCCATAATTATTAAAATGAGTTAAAATAACAATTGTTGCGATATCCAAATACTAAATAGATCAAATCCAATCACTAGAATATCGAAGTCCTAAGGCACAAGTATGACCCTCATGCTTTGGCCGTTCAAGGAGCTTCGTAAGAGGATCGTCAATGTTTTAATCGGTGTGAGCTATGCGAATACATATCTTTCCCTTTTCAACTTCATCCCGTATGCAGTTGAATCTCCGCTCAATGTGCCTAGTCTTTTGATGTGCACGAGGTTCCTTAATTTGTGCACCCTCGTTATCACAAAAGATCTCTAGGGGATCCTGAATGGTAGGAACTACCCCTAGGTCGGCAATGAATTTCTTTAACCATGCAGCTTCTTGTGCTGCTAATAAAGTGGCGATGTATTCTGATTCTGCAGTGGACAATGCTACAACATCCTGCTTCGAGCTCTTCCAAGAGACTGTAGCCCCATTCAAAATGAAGGCATACCCAGATTGTGATCGAGAATCATCTCGATCAGTTTGGAAACTCGCATCCGTGTAACCCTTTACAACGAGTTCCTCTTCACCAGATCCATATATTAGAAACATATGCTTAGTCCTTCTAAGGTATTTCAATATGCTTTTAACAGCCATCCAATGACTGTTACCTGGATTTTGCTGGTATCTACTGTCATGCTTAAAGCGCATGACACGTCCGGTCTGGTGCATATCATTGCATACATGATGGATCCTATAGCAGATGCGTATGGGATTTCTTTCATTCTTTCTTGCTTATCCTTTGAGCTTGGATATTGAGACGCATTCAATATTGTCCCCTTTTGAATAGGTACCAAACCTTTCTTAGAGTTTTTCATCTTGAACCTTTTCAAGACTTTGTCAATGTATGCACTTTGGTTCAAACCTATCAAGCGCCTTGATCTATCCCTATAGACCTTTATTCCAAAATATAGGAGACTTCACCAAGATCCTTAATGGAAAAATAACTTCCAAGCCAGGTTTTTACACCTTCCATGGTTGGAATATCATTTCCAAATAGTAGAATGTCATCAACATACAGTACTAGAAAAGTGATGATGCTCCCACTAGCCTTCTTATACACACAAGCTTCATCGGCGTTCTTGATGAATACAAAATTCCTAATTTCTTCATCAAAACGGTGATTCCAACTTCTAGATGCTTGTTTCAATCCATAGATTGATCTCTTTAACTTGCATACTTTGTTAGGATGTTTTGGATCGACAAAACCTTCAGGCTGAACCATATAGACATCTTCATCAAGATATCCATTAAGGAAAGCGGTTTTGACATCCATTTGCCAAATCTCATAGTCATAATATGCAGCTATGGCAAATAATATCCTAATTGAATTTAGCATCACGACGGGCGAGAAGGTTTCATCATAATCAACCCCTTGAGTTTGAGTGAAAGCTTTAGCAACAAGTCTCGCTTTATAAGTATCCAAGTTACCATGCATATCGGTTTTCTTCTTGAAAACCCACTTACTTCCAACTACTTTGGAGTTAAGAGGTGGTACAACCAATTCCCATACTTGGTTGTCATACATGGATTGCATCTCTACGTTCATGGCTTCAAGCCACTTGTCACAATCGGATTGTGACATTGCATCATGGTATGTGGTTGGTTCATCAGAATCTACCACGTAGCATCCATCTATAAAAAATCCATATCTTTCAGGTGGACTACTACCAGATCTGCGGACGTTTTGTGTGTGTTGATCAACCACTTGATCCTCTTCAACAACCTCGTGTTGAGTGCTAGTATCACCAAACGTGTATCGGCTTGTGGTTCTTGATCCTCATCAAGTTCCACTGTTCTACTAGTTCCTTCCATAAGGAACTTAGCTTCCAAGAACTCAGCCTTTCGAGCAACAAATACCTTTTGCTCTGTTGGATCGTAGAAATAATATCCTATATCATCTTTAGGATATCCTACAAAGATACACTTAGTGGATCGGATTTCCAATTTGTTTGGGGTGTATTGCTTCACATAAGCTTCACAACCCCATACCTTCAAATATGATAATGATGGATCCCTTCCATGCCATATTTCAAAAGGTGTCTTATCCACTTTCTTGGTTGGGGCCATATTCAGTATACGGGCCGCGGAGAGCAAAGCGTAACCCTAAAATGATAGAGGTAATGTGCTTCTAGCCATCATAGATCGAACCATATCCACAGAGTTTGATTCATCCTTTCAGACACACCATTATGTTGTGGTGTTCCGGGCGGAGTAAGTTATGTGATAATTCCACAACTCCTAAGATGATCTTGAAAAGCATCACTAAGGTATTCACCTCCTCTATCGATGCAAAGGACTTTGATTGTTTTCTTGAGTTGATTTTCCACTTCATTTTGGAAGATTTTGAATGTTTCAAAAACTTCATCTTTGTGTCTTATCAAGTACACATAACCATAACGACTATAGTCGTCGGTAAAACTAATGAAGTATCTTTCACCATTCCTAGTCATTGGCTTAAAAGGACCACATACACCCGAATGTATGATACCTAATAAGTCTTTTGCCCTTTCAAAGGTGTCACTGAAGGGTGCCTTAGTCATTTTGCCTTGTAAACAAGATTCACATACATCAAATGAATCATCTCCATTTGTTTCCAAAAGACCATTCTTTCGAAGTGTTTGCATACGATTTCTGCTTATATGACCAAGGCGACAATGCCGAAGATAGGTCTCACTCAAATCCATTTTGAGTTTCTTGGTGATTGCATGGTACATTGAACTATCAAATGATGTATTATCATGAACCAATTCATAAATACCATTTGAAGCCTTAGCTTTAAAGTAAAACATGTCATTCATCAAAACATAAATGTCATCGTTCACAAACTTTAAATGAAAACCATATTTTAGCAAAAGGGAAACTGAAGTAATGTTTCTAGTCAAACTAGGAGCATACAAAACATTTTTTAAAATCACTTCCAAACCACTTGGAAGCTTCAACACATAGTCTCCTTGGGCTTCGACTTCAACTTTTGCTCCGTTGTCCATGAAGAGACTAGCGTCTCCCTTTTTATAATGTTTATTTCTTCTGAACCCCTGCAACAAATTGCAAATATGATTCTACATCCGGTATCTAGTACCCATGTGTTAGAAGAAATAACATTAAGCTCAACATGTATCATGAAGATTGTACCTGAGGTTTGCCCTGCATCCCTCTTGTTTTTCAACTCCTTGAGATAGGTTGGACAATTCCTTTTCCAATGTCCTATCACTCCACACTCAAAGCATGGGTCAGTCGAAGCAACCTTTTGCTTCTTTTCCTTCGGTTTCGTGGGTTCCGCTTTAACCTTTCCTTTTCCCTTCCCTTTGACGTGGCCCTTCCTTTTGGCAAAACTTGCCTTGGAGTCGGGTGGGGCCTCTTCTTTTTGCCTCCCTCATTGATCATTAAACGGGTAAGGCCTTTTTACCCACGCCTGCCTTTGAGCAATGCATGAAGCTCACCAATGCTCTTGTCCTATCCGTTCATGTTATAATTCATGACGAAAGTCTCAAACTTCTTTGTTAAAGAGTTGAGGATCAAATCCATAGCCAACTCTTTAGAGACGGGACAATTGAGCCTTTCAAGGCGATCAATGTGGCTTTTCATCTTAAGGACATAAGATGAGACCGATTGGGTTTCCTCCATTCGACATGCATGAAGTGCTCGAACCGTTTCGAAGCGTTCTACCCTTGCTTGTTGAAGGAACATTTCTTTCAATTTGTTTAATCATGTCGTACGCCCCATGATGTTCAAAATCCTTTTGAATCTCGGGAATCATAGTTCTCAACATGAGGCAAGAGGCTTGCATGGAGTCCTCGGTATACTTAACCCAATCGTTATAGGCTTCCACATCTTCCACGTTAGGTTCATCGGGAATAGGATCGTCCAACACATATGATATCTTTTCTTGCTTGAGAACGATTCTCAAGTTTCGATACCAATCCATGAAGTTGTTATGGTTGAGACGATCCTTTTCAAGGATGGTTCTTAGTGATAGGTTACGGACGGTTTGGATAATTGTGTTTTCATTGTTAGCGGCCATCTACAAAATTTTAACAAAGTTCAATTTTAGTATTTTCGATATTATCAAATTTTTAATCATTAATCCCTTTTATGTCTCATAGACAATTAATAATTAAAATCTAGAATCCAACGTTACATTTAAATATTGGTTAGGTGACCTTTATCCCATTATTTAAATTAACAAGGTAGTCAACGTTTGACGATTGAAACCCTTTGCAATTTCAGCCATATGGGATCAGTTAAACATCTTTATGTTTAGTTGGCATGTTTAATCCCATCAACACCTTTGTACGCCATGCTTCGGTGACCCTAAGCACATGGTTTCCAAATCAAGTCGTCCTACTTATACACACATGTAATACCCATAGAAGTGGTTAGGTGACCTTTATCCCACAAATATGGTAAGCCTACCTCAAACACACAAGTTTTCTCAAATGTGGTTCTGGTGACCTTTATCCCACAAAGAGTTCCCAAGTGATTCGAGTGTTGTATAAAAGGATGGTGTTTGACTTGTTTCATAAAAGGGATTTTAGTTTTCAAAAATTCTAGTTTTAGAAAACTTTATGTACCATACATTTGCATGATTCAAATTCATGGTACCTTAGTGGAAACCAATTTTCAAGGTTCTTCTAATAAAACCCATTTTATTAGAAAATCATTAACCTTTAATAAAACCTTTTATTAATTACTTTAATGATTTTTAATGAACCAATTTTAAGCTTGTTGTTGTTAATTAGTTTGTTAAGCATCCATATCCACATATCATCCAAACAACATAATAAAACAACCATACAAGCATAACACACAAAACAATAGGTGCATAACCATAGCCAACTATTTTTGACAACACTTGTTTGCCGAAACAAGTGTGCCAAAGGTCCTTCCTAAAGGGTGAATATTGACACAAGAAATATGTCGTTGAACTCCCATTTGAACCCGCATCCAAATGCTTCAAGTCTTCCTTTTGTGTTGTGATTTCTTCACTTTCTTTGTGCTTCCAAATGATCTTTAAATTCAACTCCAAACTCCTTCGGGCTTCAAAAATGTGTTTTTGGTTATTGGGCTAAAATCCCGTTAAGAACTATGAAGTCCTTTAGGCCTAAAATTGGACAAAACCAAAAACGCATTTTGTGTGCATCTTCTTTTACAATAAAGTATCCTAATACATTTTTTCTAGTAAAAGAAATGCAACTAATCTATTTACTTACATACCAAATGAAAATAAATAAATTACATATTTTTCAAATGGAAGAACAAAGACATTAATTGTTACAACCCGTTGAAATAATTATATATACTTCACAAACACAATCATTCAACATATTCAAACACAATGTCATGGCTAGGTTATGAACACCAAAATATACATCCACATATGTATATTTTTCAAGAGCAAAAATGGTTCCCTTTTATAACCCATATTTTCGGCGAAGAATGAAAAACCAAAAAGTGTGGGTTTTTTTTCCAAACAAACAAATTATCCATATGATATAATTTTTCAAGATTCCTTTATGATGTAAGAAAATAATCTTGAAAAACAAAGGGAAAACCATGTTAAAATTTCGGCCATAGGGTTTCTCCAAACCCAAAACCTGAAATTTTTAAATCCTTTGAAGCAAGCAATCATATAAGCGGCTCTGACACACTGTTGGGGTTTTGTCATGTTTATCAAAGCCATTTTATCCATATAAAATGAAAAACGCAGCGGAATAATTATTTAAAATATGTTACTTTTAAGATATAATACCCAATTTACATGTAAAACCAAAACCCGGATCCATATATGAATATGTATGCTATCAAAAACACAACCATAGGGTGTTTTAAGAAACGACATTTCAAGGAGCTAGGAGATGGAAGAAGATGATTATTATTGAATGACAATCTTCAAAGGAGAAGACCTCAAGCTTGTATACCCCAAGCCTTCCAACAAACACCTTATGTTGCTAGGATTTTCACTTATGAACACCTCTCGATCAACCAACCTTTGGCCGAACTTCTAGAGAGAATTTGAGAGTGTTCTTGCACTTGAAATCTTAATGTGTGTGTAAGAATTACAACTACTTGAATAATGAATCAAATCCACTATATATAATCTCTTGCAAGATCTTTCTTGGATATTGTGAGATTTGTAAAGATCTCACAAAATCTTCCAAGATATCCATATATTTCTTGTAAGATCTTTTCTTGGATATTGTGAGATTTGTAAAGATCTCACAAAATCTTCCAAGATATCCATATATCTCTTGTAAGATCCTTCCTTGGATTTAGTGAGATCTTATAAGATTTGCAAGATATTTTCTTATAAATTATGTCTTGTATTATTTTATAACTTTTATAAAATTAACATCATATGTTTACAAGACTTTATGCAATATCTCATAACTCTTTATAATGTTATTTAGCCCATTAAATAACAAAATAAAATATACTCTCAAAATAAATTATCCATATAATTTATTAGTTCCTCAAGTGCAATTATTTAGAAAAACAATTTCTAAATATTCTAAATGTTAATATTTATTTGTTTGATCATATCATAAATAAATATTATAAGTGTTTGTCTAGCTTGTTATTGGGTATGACCCGACTTTGATCATAACGTACTAGCCACATCAATTTAATATGTGTCTTGGGCATACCGATTCCACATAAAAAAATCTTACAAAAATCTAAACCGGGGTGAAACCAGAGAGATTAGCCGCTTATGGTTGATGAATTAAGCACACCGGATGAGAATCACACAAATCTATCCATGGAAACTTGAAAATGGGTCTAGATGGATTGATTAGAGTTTTGATGATTGTGATGGTGGTGGATAATAATGGAATGATGATGGATGATAGATTGATGATGATGGATTAGGGTTTTTGATTGGAAGTGATAAAGATGGTGTTTGTTGTAGGTTTCTAGATGATGGAGAGAGGTTGGAGATAGGTTGTATTTTAAAATTAGGCTCCCAAGAACAAGTTATAATTCACTCATTTTGAGATTTGCCTTTTATTCCCGTTTTTAACAATTTATATGTTCTCAGCGAAGATCTCTCGTTTTTAACATTTAAAAACCTCATATTTAGATTGCTCTCGTCGAGTTACCCGAAATCCATATATTAAAAGCCCCAAAACTCATTTTCTAGCTCCGAATATGCAAAATTTACCTAACTTCACTATGCTGACTGAACAGGGGTGTCGGAGACGCAATAGAAGAGGTCACCAACGCGAGTAGCTAGCTGACTCGCTATGTTTTGCCAGCGCACTCTTCTGGATGACGCGATGCGTCAGCGACACGACCCTAGGCCGCCGCCGACGCAATATTTGCTTTTTCTACCATTTTTCTTCGTTTTGCGTGCCCAGTTGGTCCTAGATACATGCTGATGTTCCGAAAATCCCCAAAATGCCCCTTAAATTCTGTTAGACTTGTAAAACACAAATCACATCAAGGTAGGCCTTTCGAAATTTCAATTTTTTGTAAAAATACAAACTTTAATACGATTAAACAACAGGTTTTCAACCACGTATCAGGAACACATTTTACTAAGAACGAAAAATCCTTAAAATTACAAGACACTTAAACCCCTAGTTATTTATACTAAAATAGTAGTTATTACTAAGTTACCAATAATCTTAACTTGGTAATAACTCAAACAATGAAACAACTTGATTCCATCAGGTTCCCACGCATCAAGGTGGTACGGTCTCACGGCAATCGAGGAGTCGATCTTGGACATAACCCCAAGGAGGGTGGGTTTGCACATGAGATTCTTTGTCATTCAAAAAAAAAAAACTAATAATAAATAATGATTAGTAAATTCAAATTAACCCTACTAAGATTAAACGTACATAATCCTTATGTATAATGTTTAACTTGAAAAGACAAAACCTAAAGAAAACATATAGATCTCGACATCTTGCATAGTTACACTCAACAATGGAGTCATCCATCTTCATCATCAAGAAATCACCGTCATCTTTCTCCTTATTTGTGACCACATCATCATGAACGTCCTCCCCCTCATTTCTCCTTTATTATTTTCCCATCACCACATTACCACCTCTAACACCAGTGGTGGATTCGTTAAGATGGGAGGGTGGGCCATATGCCCGTCATCCAACCTACTTAGCCACAATGTATATCCATTAATAGGCCATTAAATTTTTTTATCTCATTGGCTAATTCTTTCAACATGTCACCACTTTTATATTGATACAAATTTACCTTAGGCTTTTGTTTTGTTTTTGCTTTTATGTTTATACCCTAATAAAATAGATATTTATTTGGAAGACAATGTGTTTCTTTAAATCATAATTTAACCAACTTTAATTGTTTTGTTTAAGAGTGTTAATTGTTTGTATATGTTAATTTTTAACTTTTTTTTTTCATCTAGTAACTCTTAAAAACACTTTTTTTAAAAGAAAAGAAAAGAAACATTTTCAAGTAAATTTATAGTATTATTAAGTAAATATTATTAATAATATTACAGTATCTTTAAGTAAATATTATTAATAATATTACAGTATCGTTAAGTGGATACGTATAAATTGGTTTTATCAGACCTATATTGACCTGTCTTGTTTTAAGGTGATCAATTTGTGCAACCCATCAAGTAAATTCAAGATCGCCACTGTTTAACAAAACAGATAATCGCCATCCGACCACCTAATCACCACCAGATTTGTTCCTCATAAACACATGTGCCAACACCCACTACTCGACTCGACTCTACGTACGCATACCCTCTCCACCTTCGCACATAACCTCCACCAAAACAACCATACAAGACTTCCTCATGCCCTTTAATACACAATTAAGAAAACTATAAACCATGTTGCCAAATCCTGGAACACAATTACGTTCAAGAAATATGTGGACGACAACTGTGTTGAGTTGCTACATCTCATCACATATGAGCTCCATGAATCTATCAGACAGTTACAACCTATTCATAAAGCTCCTCTATGTTATGCTACGATGAATATCATACTCGGTGTCGCTTTGACTAATAAGAAGAGGTTGGCTTAGTGTTTATGACGTTAGTTTCTCAGCTTACATACGGCCTTAGATACTGATCTAAGTAAGCCTTGCAGACATAGTCTCGTTGGATTTTAGTTGGGGAAGTCATTAAAGAGATATTGGATCGGAAGTAAATTGCTTCTAGTACTTGAAACACAAGTATAAAAGTAAATGACTTTTATTGCCAAAGAAAGTGTACAAGAGAGTTTGTTGTTTACAAGTGTGAGTGATGTCTAAGACCACAAAATCCCGTATTTATACTAGCTGGTCGCCTATCTAAAGTGTTCCAAATCTAGAACACTCTTTATCAGATAATATCAATATTTTTCCATCTAAATATCATGATATTTATGTTGATTTCCAGAGACTTTCCTGCTGATTTTTAGGGTTGTTTTGACAACATTTTCTAGGAATTTTCTTGGCCTTTCTTTGATTGAACTTTCCCGTTCCATGTCCCCAATTTGGCAAATAACGAGTCTCTCAGGATGCTCTAGAAGTGACTAGATGACCCTAGAAACCTTTAAAATATGATAATTTTGAGCTAAATTTATGTGGGGCGAGATATTATGCCCCACGAAACACGCACTCTTAGAAACTATTTTCTTCTATTAAAACTTGGTATAGTAAATAAGGAAACAGAGAAGACTTTAAATAAACAAACCTATTTGCTACTTGTATAAAAGAACGAAAAACAAAAAAGAAGCAATCCACGTAAACTCTATCATGTTGCACCATAATCTCCTGATAGTATTAGCTAGTATTGTATCGTTGAAAGTCCCCGGGACCTCTTAGATCATGTCAAACACAACGAACATCACTCTTGATCATGACGGAAGCATAAAACAAAACAAATAGTAGAAATTATAGGAAAACTCTTTCATATTATTCATCATAGATTTACACCGTAAGATTACACATCCTATCATTAAGACACGAACATCACCATGTACTTCCTTGTTTGCTACCGGGTGCTAGTTTCTTCATTACTTTTCCTTGTTTTCACTCCTTTTACGCACCGGGATCTAAAAGAACATAAACTAATAAAATACAAGCCAGAAAAATGCTAAAAATGGCACTAACTTATAAAAAATATAACAATATTCATAGGATAAATGGATGTGTTTTGCAACACATGACACACACGCATACTTACTCTCTCTCACACATATTTTGTACACACACTCCTTTCTTATCTTCCATTGGAAGATAAACCTACACACATATACTTTCCATTATTAGAAATCTAGAGAGAAAAGAGTAAAGCAAAGAGATACGGAGTCGGCCATGGCCTCCTACTCACTCCGATCAATGATTGTTAGATGCAACGTTGTGAAACATGGACCAAACCGGCTGACCAAAAGAGCCACACGGATGGTGGAAGCCTTTAGCAGCCTGTTTTAGTGTGTTTAAGCAGTTTAGTATGCAAGTCGGCTCCCAATCTCTTTTGTTTTCTAATTTTGTAACAACCCAATCGCGTAATATACAACTACACGTAGCGGAAACATTAGGGAGTCACGTTACAAATTGTTTCACAACACATGGCACATAAAGTTTTGTTTTATTGAGTTAAATGTTTACATTGTCCTGGAAATAATAAAATAAAGTACATTAATTATCTTGCAAATTTTTAAAGTCACTAAGGCCCAAGTCCTCCCAATGTGAAGCATGCTCAAAGTCAAACATAAGCTCCTGAAACATATGTGAAAATAAAACGTCAGCATAAAAATGCTTGTGAGTAACATAGGTTTTGCGATGATGATTCATGGCTTTGATTGTTAAAAAAATGTTTGACTATTTCAAAAGTAGCCATGAGTCATTGTAAAAGTTTTTCTTTTATGAAATCATATGAAAATCAAATGATTTAAAAGAATGAGGCATGGTTAATTTAATAACCAAAATATGTCATATCTGGTAATAAACATGTCATGTCTAAAACAATGTCTTTGTGTAAACCAAAATGTCTTCTGTAAACCAATGTCTTGTGTAAACCAAAATGTCTTGAATAAACCAATGTCATGTGTAAACCAAAGTCTTTGTGTAACCAACATGTCTTGTATATAATAATTTCTTATGTAAACCAATGTCTTTGTGTAACCAAAATGTCTTGTATAATCAAAGGTTTTGTTTTATAAATCAATGCTTTTATCGTGTAAACATATATATGGTTTGTTGGCGAATACATTCAAGCCTTGTTGACTGTCGGATAAACCCTTATAAGGGCAAAGGTTCATCAAATGTTCATCGGATTCTGTCATTCCCCATGGATACTTCCAAACAAACTAGGAAGCGGGAATGGGGTGTCAAACCTATGGTACCATAACATACTACCGATTGGCGGGATTAATGTTAATGAATATATCATTGTCGAGTTCAATGCACCAAAATGTCTTAAACAATGTAAGCGTGTCGTGGAAATGTTTTGAAACCATGTACTAGGTATACTAAGTCAATATACCAAGTAAAATGTCTTTGAAACCATGTGCAATATGTACTAGATAAACAAATCATGTATAATATCATGAAAACAAGAAAGTAGTGATAGGCACATATTAATCACCCAAAACATTTGAAAAACGTAAAAGAGGGGACTATGTACTCACTTGGGATTGCATATAAATCTTGTTCAAATGGTCAAACAAAGCTCAAGAGTTCAAGGATTCAAGTGTGTCCTAATATCGGATAACTATGTTAGTGCGTCGGGACTTTAATAAGAGGATTGTATAGAATGAAGTCTTATAAACCAAGCGAGTGTTGGAACTCATATGATATGGTTTAAAAAACTTAACATTCTGATTTGGAAAGGATCCTAAGTGCTTTTGACCAGTTATGACACGTTATAGTGGTTTACGCCACTTTAACGGGACATAAGCGTAATTATGGGTTCGGATGGTTACATAAGTCCTATGATGAGTCTTATATGTCAAAACAAGTTTGTTATGTTATAATATCAGTTTAGATGTAAAAACTATGGTCTTGCATGTTTAAAACCATTTTATGCGCCAAAAGGGTGATTTGATCAATTTAAAGTACATAAAAATCGATTCATCATATAACTAAACAAACCTTATGACCATAAGATATAACCTCAGAGGGTTATTCCTATATTACTATGGTCATAAGTCGAATCCTAAGATTGACCAAACAGGTCAGATTCGAAAGTCAAAGTGGTAGTCAAACCGCTCGACTTACGACTAATAAATAAGCACTAAACTAGAAATGAAGAGTTAGACATGTTTGAACATGTCTAATAATGTTATAAAACTAATTTGATGTCAAAACTATAAGTTTTAATACCCAAAAACGTTTTGGTCGTAAAATGCACTTTTATGCATTTTTTTACTTTTAATTCGTAAAACTTTTACTCGTCATCTCGCCTACTTAGCTTGGTAAACAGAAGGTGCAATGCAAGGGATTTATACCTTCTTGATTACGATCACATTGCAAAGTTCAATTTAAAACTTTGACTTGACCAAAATGGTCAGAACCGAAAGTCAAACTATTTGAATTTTTGCTCAAAATAGCTAAAATAATGAAAGAACTAGGAAGCGTACTTACTCGTGTTGAAGAACACTTTCTGAACTCAAGATAGGAGGCTTCCAAAGGTTGGAAACAAGCTCCAAGAAGCATAGAAAGAAAAACTTCACACTTTGCTTTGAAGTATTTGGAAGTGGTGTAAAGAAAATGGATGAATTAAAGGGGTATTTATAGTGTTTTAGGATTAAGGAGGTGATGACATGTGTTACCAAGTGTGGATTACTGTCCTAACATGTTCATCACCGTATTAAGTGTGGCAAAAATGAGTGCAAGGTGTCCGAACTTGGTGATCAAGCAAAAAAATATATTTATTTATTTGACAATTTTGGCCCTTGGACTTGTATTTTACTTGTTTTCATTTTTAACCTCTTTAACCTAATATTTAGGTTATATAAAGGTGTCAAGGCATGTGTAACTTAGATTTTGTCTGGAAATGTCGTGGATGTCGATTCGTTCGATCGTACGGTTACGCGTTTCATAATAACACACAACGCTTTATCGAACACGAAAATGAACAAATTTCGCAACGATCGACATTTTTGCATTCTTATTAATAAAATAAAAGATTCTATTGAATACAAAAATATTTGGATTTGTACACATGGTCCGTATTCAAATACGAAAATTGCAGACTTTTGCACAAGGGTTACAATCTCCCCTCCGTTAGGAAATTTGGTCCCGAAATTTATCCGTAGGAGTCTGTATGCATAAAGCATGGAATATATCCATAGAGTCTGTTTGAATGAGTTGTGTCAAGCAATTGTCTTGCATGGAATCTAGGGTTTTATCCAATTGCATAGAATGACCCATCATGGATTTCCATGTGAAGCACAACTTTATCATTCCCCTAGTAGATACTTCCTCAAGTAATGTAGGAAGCAGGAATGGGTCGTTATATGTATGGTGCTCATTCCTAGTGGATACTTCCTTAAGTTATGCAGGAAGTGGAAATGAGGGATTGATTTGTGGTAAACCATATAATCAATAGTACGAGTATCCTTTAAGAATCCAACTTTAGATTTAGAAAGATTTTGTTTCAGTGTCTTGCAAAGTATTCTTAGAAATCCAATCAAGGATTAAAAAGTGTATCTTAAGCGTCCTTTAAGAATCGAACTATTAAGATAGACAGATTCTTTAAGGATTTAGCTTGTGTTTCATTTCTCTGTGGATGTTCCTTCAGAAGTGGAAATAAATGGATTATTTATTACCTTAGTGGGTGCTTCTTCAGAAGTGGAAATGAATGATTTATGAATAGGTTATTCATTTTCCAGTGGGTATTTCTTCAGAAGAGAAAATGAATGGATAATTCATTTTTCCTCGGTGGATACTTTGTCAGAAATGGAAATGAAGGATTTTTGAATGCATTATTCATTTCCCAGTGGGTATTCTTTCAGAAGTGAAAATGAATAGATAATTCATTTTCCTCGGTGGATACTTCATCAAAAGTGAAATGAAGGATTATGAATGGATTATTCATTTCCCATTGGGTATTTCTTCATAAGCAAAAATGAAATGGATAATTCATTTTCCTCGATCGATACTTCGTCAGAAGTGGAAATGAAGGAATACGAATGGATTATTCATTTCCAGTGAGTTTTTCTTCAGAAGCGAAAATGAAAGGGTAATTCATTTTCCTGGTGGATACTTAGTCAGAAGCGGAAATGAAGGATTACAAATGGATTATTCATTTCCCAGTAGGTATTTCTTCAGAAGCGAAAATGAATGGATAATTCATTTTCCTTGATGGATACTTAATCAAAAGTGGAAATGAATATAGATGGTTTTGGATTCTCGTCTGCTGCTACACAAAACCATGTTTTTAACAACCCTGCTGAGGGACGTGCTCTGGACGCTGGAATTAACGAGGCTCGTGCCAACAACGATGCAGTTATATACAACTAGGATTTTTCATTTCGATTTCTTTTGTTATCGAAGATTCATATACACTTTTCAGTTATTTTGTAATGATATTAATATTCCTATATCATTTACAAACTGATATGCTTGTGCATATATGTGTAATATAGCCTATAAATCAAAATACAGAGTTCTTGTTCTTTACAATATTGAACGACTCTCGTAATGCATCTCATTTGTGATCGCACATTCTTTACCGAACCTATGAACTCATCCATCCATGAAACACATAAAGTCTTTATGGCTAGTGTGAAACACGTGAGTCGCACGCTTATTCCAATTATTGAAACAAAGCATCCTTCTTTGACCCTTTCCATAATCCACCACTTGGCAAGATGAGCTATGCGGACTATGCAACGAGTTAAGTAATTATGGGTGCACACATAATTGTGAAATTCGATGCATGGAAAACATAGTGAGCCCTGTTAAGTGTGATGACATAAAATCTAAAGTGATTAAATAACGAGACGAGTGTAAAACAATAAGAACATTGTGGATACGCTGCTGGTACTTCCTATATATAAGTGTTCTTATTGTATTATCTGTCATAGCTTTATCTAAATCACTTGAGGATTTTATGTTATCCTCGACCTATATGTTTAATCTTATGCATTTTCGACAATGGACACTGGCATGATGTGAAGGTTACATTTGTTGCACGGATGTTAGATCGCTCCTCGTTTAGCTTAGGAACCTAAATTGGTTTCTACTGTCCATATACGCGAAATTTATATGACAAGTTAATCGAATATGCAAGATTTGCAGTTTAATCATTGTTTATTGATCATAAATGTTCAGTACATGTCAAATCCTGATCGAGCAGAGCTTCGTTGTCTAAGTGACAAAGTTGCAGAAGTTCCAAATGACAAAATCAAGGCACCTATTTATAGACTAACACGTTCGCTTGGATTATCACAAGTTCGGGCGAACTTGTTCTCACAATACATTCCCGGGCGAACTTGTTATCTATTTACGTATATAACCCTATACTTTGACATAATCTAGCCCAAAACAAACATACTCGATCCAAGACTAAGACATAGACATTACGTATTAACAGACTCCCCCTTGGATATCGTCTTTGTCTTGATCAGTCTTCAAAACTCTATCTCTGTCTGACACGTCCAAAGAAGTTCTTGATTGGTTTTTTTCTTCGTTCTTGCTCTGGAATCGGCGTTTGAACTGTAGGTGGCACTTCTGTCATGAATTGAAAACGTCTAAGTCTTGCCTCCCTACCCATCTCATGTATACGTTCAATACGCTCCTCTTCCTTCAAAAACTCTTTGCATTCTAGTTCTCTCCAACTGGATTCCGACATTCTTCCAGAGTTAACTTCATGCGCATAACAGACATTCACAACCCTCTGATATTGCATCGCTTGCTCTTTCTCACGCTCTTCATAACAAATCTTACTGTAGAATAAACATTTGATATCCTCCTTTGAGCAGTTTACTAGCCACATCGGGTCTAGTATGCGGATCGTTCTCCACAGCCCTCTCAAACTTTCTATCCCAAACATTTCAACCCTTTCTTGAGTGATATCCAGATGATCTTCAAATCTCAGAACAATCACTGCTTCACAGGTTGTCGGATCAACTTGCCACCATTTAAACAATGGATAGAAATTCTGTTCAATCAGCATTAGAGGCATATTCCTCATCGCACGAGGATGCTTCATGATTAACGCGATATCTTTTTCTTCAGTCTTTTTATTTGTTTTGATACGGCGCTTAGGAATGAATGGCTTCCAGTACCTGAAACCTTTCGTCGCTTTGAACTTGATCATCTTCCATAGCAACTGATTAATAAACTTCATATGATATGTAACATTTCTCGTCTGCACTAACTCTTCTACATCCCAGTACGGAAGAGTTTTAAAATAAGCCAAGTATTTGAAGTATTGAACTCCAAATTCTCTTTTGATGGCATAAACGTTCAATTCTTTAAACCATACCCAGCTCATATCTCCCAAAGAAGCATCTTTATCTCTGGTAAAGAATGCTAATGGATGTTGAAACTTTCGTTCTCTTGGCATCTCTTTGAACCAGGATTTCTTTGCTTGCGCAATCTCTTCTTTCGTCATTGGTTTAGGGATTTTACCTTCTCGTACAGACTCTTCAATCTTTTCTTTCAACATATCTTCGTTAAGCTGCTCGTAGATTTCTTCGCATGTCAGAAAACTATCAGTTTTTGCACCAACATACTTTTCTGCTTCGTCTTTCTCATCGTCTGATGACCAATCTTCAACTATCACCTTGTTGTAATCATTAGCTTCATATCTACATTTGTAACAATATTCATTTGGCTCAAATGTATTCACATTCAACACTTGCTCTTCAAAATCAAAATTGAATGTTTGAGCGTCAACATCGATCAGCTTTGCCAAATCTTCTTTCGAGTAGTTATGCACATATTCGCCTTCCTCATCATTGTGTTCGAGCATCAAAATCAACGACTTTGTAAGAACAGCAGCAATAGGCATAGCAGAAGCAATAGCATTTGTCATATCAACATCATCTTTCTGCTCTTTTTCCCCTGTTTGCTCCCCCTGAGTTTGATCTTCCATTCTATTAGATTCATCATTCAGCAACGAAGAAAAATCAAACTCTTCAGTCACTTTAGCATCAACAACTTTTAGACCAACTCCTCCCTGATCGTCATCATTATTATCATCATCATTGTCAGAGTCGTCTTTAGTAACATCTGCAGGTTCATCATCATCATTTTTATCTTCAGCTTCTTCATCGTCTTTCTTTTCAGTTTCTGTTTCTGTAATGCAGACTCTATCACAGGCTCTGTAACCTCGGGCATACTCTTAATCACGTTCTTACCCTTCCCCTGTTCAGCCAATTCCTTTTCTGCCTTTTCTTTATCCTTTTGCAAATCCATACAAGCATATTCTGCAGTAAAGTCTATACCCAAACTATTCGTCATAACTTTCTGCAACCTATTAAATCTTCGATCATTCATATCACGTTCTGATCGTAGCTCTGCTATCTCTTTAAGCAACTGTTCATTAGCATCCTGCAAACTTTCACCCAGGGCCTTCAAGTACCCTCTATCGCCTTCCAAGAACTTGACTTTATCGCTTAGAATCTCTTTCTCCACCTCGCTCTGTTTCACCAACTTTTCTAACTCAGCTTTCTCTGTTTCATTCTTTGCGACTTTATCTTCCAGAATTTTGACACGCTTTTCAAGTTCATCGACATCTGATTCTTGAAAGAAATCATTTAAATCCTGAATATCTACCGGCTCATTACGAATATCTCCAAATAACTTCGACTTCGGAGTAGTCTTTGGTGTAGACTTTGGTGTACTCCTCAGTGTAGACGCTTTAGGTGTAGATCATTCAGGTTGAGAAGTTGTTGGAGGATCATGAGATTGTATAACTGGAATTTCGAGCAATTCCGACTCAGGAGGTTCTTGTGTGACTCCTGTCTGTACTAATGTTTCTTGAGCTCCAGATGATTGAATAGTTTCAGCCGTAGGAGGTTCTTGTGTAACTCCTGTTGATTTTGCACCAGAAGGTTCTTGTGGGACTTCTGTGCTTTTCGGCTTTCCAATACAGCGTCTGCTCTTTGGTTTCTTACTTTTCTTGCCTTTGGTCTTTGGAGAACCAGTAGTCTTTGTAGTTGTAACTGTAGCAGAAGCCTTGACCCTTTTAACTTTCTTTTTCGGTCTTTCTTCATTTGAACCTTTTTCGGTTTCTGGCTCGTAATCAGCATCAGTCTCTTTAACTTTCCCGGCCTCTTTCTCAGCAATGGCCTTTTTCGTAGCTTTCTCTAACATCACTGTCATTATCTTTGTCAGATGTTGCAAAAATCACATCATCTTCTTGAGTCGATTTCTCTGCTTCTTGACTCTCAATAACCACTGCAGCACTAGAACCAGCTTCAGGTTGATCATTTATAGGCTTATCTTCATCGATTAACATCGTATAAACTTTCTTTGGCTTTCACGATGTTTTCTTCTTCTCTTGAACAACCACCTTCTTTAGAAACCAATCACTTGCGTTTCTCTTTAAATCGTCGATAACCATTCCAACTCAGCGTTCTTTTCATTCTCGTCACCGCTATCATCTTTATGCCATTTGTATTCTGGTGGCGCGACGTAGTTCTTAGAAGCTATTGCACCAAATAAAGACTTTGCAATAGGTGCAGATGATTGCTTTTGAAACGTGATCAACTTCTTAACTTTTGTATCATCCAGATGACTAAGATAAAGAATATCTTTGGATCTTTTGCTATCTTCTTGAATTTATCGCCGATCAGCATTTGTATAAACCTTGGATACATCACCAGCCTATTTGACCCCATGTTGTTCTTCATATGCGTGAAAACTAGCTTTGAATAATTGAATCTCTTGTTCAGAATAAGCTTTGTAGCCATGCAGGCCATGTAGTCTTGTACATCGTCTAAACCTGCCTTTCGATGACTAAAGGCGTGAATAATAGCGTGCATCAGGAATTTGTAAGGATTAGGGACTGATCCTTTCTTAGAGTAGACTCATTAACATGCCTCTTGTATCCCATGCGGCAAAAACATCCTCGCACCATCCTCTCATCAAGCATCATCGGATCGTTCGCTTCACGAACCACAGACTTTATAGCTGTATCATCTTCATTCATCGCTCCAGAATTCCAAAATCTGTAGACATGCGACCTGTAGACCACCGTCTTTCCTGTGATTGCCTTATATATCGGAATCCGCTCCATAAACGCAAGAATACTATCAAATGCTTCAAGAGATGGACAGATAGCCTTGTCAAGTGTAATGCACGTGTTGTAAATTTGTTGAACGAGAGCTGAATATTCGGCAAACACGAAGATCGAGACAAAATTAGTCGAAATTTTACAATTTTCATAAATTTTCTATCAAGATCGGGCGGATTTGTTTAACCATTTAATCATTCCAATTCAATTAAGTCCGGTCGAACTTGTCTAAACAAAATAATCAAACCTTAAACAAGTTCGGGCGAACTTGTTAAGCTTTAACTTTGAAACACTTTCAGACAAGTCCGGGCAAACTTGTCAAAGCATAAAGAATTTTGAACATTTGACAGACAAGTTCGGGCGAACTTGTCCATAAAACATTTAACAGGATTCAAGTTAAGTTCGGGCGAACTTATGAATTTTATGACATTTCAACATCAGAGGACAAGTTCGGCCGAACTTAGTTCAAAGAACCTTTTGACAAGTTCGGGCGAACTTGTCATCTTGTCCACTCAAACCTGCAACATCTCTCCAAGCAATTCTGACTCAAAATTATGACATGTTTATGGTCGTTTATGATTGTATAACATGTTTTATTGTTCAATTTATTCATTAAAGGTTTAAAAATGTCCAACAGTTCATCACAAATCTAAACATGTTCAAACTCATTAAATTCTCGGTCCAAACTTGAATTACTCACCATTGCCTGATGAGTAGTGTGTAAATCACTTTAATCACTTTCAAATCGGGCAGTAATCCGACGTATAAGTGTCAATTTTGGTTTTCTCACAAATCGCCTCAAGTTCGCTCTGTGGGTTTGTGAACAAGTAATGAAGTTCGGTCGAACTTGCAAAGTATTTATACTTAACAAGTTCGGGCGAACTAGTTACTCCAATCAATAAAGATCAGAACATAAGTACGGGCGAACTTGTTGACTGCTAACACATTATGAATTTATACAAGTTCGATCGAACTTGATTACAAGTACGGGCGAACTTGATCAATTTCAAACCTTAATTTTTCAAAATTTTCAATTTAGACCCTGAACTTTTCAAATTTTACCAGTTTTAACAATCTACTCAGTTGACCAAGTCCAAGCTAATGACCTTGGTTAACCGATTTGTCTGCCGAGTCCAAGTTAATGACCTTGGTTCGACCCGTTATGAACAAACTGTTGGTTTTTCTCAAAAACAAGTTTCAAATTAATTAACTTTTAATCATTTTGGCTTATCAGATTTTACAGATTAGCTCCTAGCCCGTTGTCAATTAGATTTCCACCAGTTTAGCACCTTACCAGACTTCGAAGATCCGTTCTCCAACATTGGCTTGTAGAAAACAACGTAGAAACAAAATCTTTTTGTATTTTTGTAAGTTTATGCTAAAACACACTGAAAATCTTTTTGGTTTTAATCTGTAAAATAGATAAACTATGTACAAACAAAGTAAACTATGTACAAACATATTTACAGACATATTTTGTGAATTTCGTGTCTAAGGATCATATCAGTTGATTGAGACATATCACCAGTACCGTTGACCTTTTGATGACTTTAAGTTTTAAACCGTTTACCTATATTGTCGATATGTTTGTCCACTAAAACTTTGACACATTTCTCAATTGTTCCAAGATATGTTAGGTATGAATTATGAAACTTGACTTAACTATGGTTCCCATCTCAGAATATACTCCTGTAACAAGATTCCCTAGATTTCATCTTACAGGTGAGTTAGCGTAATTGATGTCTGTATCTGGGTTAAAGCGAAGCCTTGAGAGCTCAGGTTAGTACCACTGTATCGACAAAGACATGAAGGCCCGACTTAAAGGTGTGTTCCATTTAAGGAATCTTTTAAGCACTGCAAATGATTAGATCTTTCGATTCTTTTCAAGTTTGCATACAGTTTAGGAGTTTATTGCCAAAGCATTATAGAAGTTCTAGGCTAATGCTTCCACAAAATCAGAAGAACTTGTATAATACCCCAGATATCAACTATCTATAAAGACCTCGTATCTCAGAATCAGGCAATCTCTCAAACAGAATTTCAGAGTACTAAGTCCATATATCCGAGCGATGTTAATCCACAAGTTTAAGCAGTTGTAAAATTTAGTTTATATATCAGAAACAATTTACTAAACGTGTAAAGCCTATCGACACATCCACAGTAAGACTTGTTTATCACTTTTTAAACTTTACATTTCTTTAGCATACTGTGATAGTCCACTGATGTACTATCATTTCCTTTGTGACACCGAATTCTTTTTGTCTTTTTCAATGTTTTTGTACTTTTTGAATTTTTCATATGTTTTTGTATTTTCTCAAATATTCTCCCCTAAAATCAAAAACATATTTTTGTATTTTAGTTTTTAAGAAATACTAATCTAAAAGATAAAACAAAGCAATGTGGATCACGTGAACTCGTCGTCCGATCCATATTCAACCTCTGCTTCCGCACCTGTCAACAAATTTTTAAAACCGTTAAGCCTCATGAGATATTTAAATCTTGTTAAAGGAAATGCTTTGGTATAAAAATCAGCTTTTTGTTCATCAGTGTGGATTTTTTCTATTCGCACCAACTTCTTTTCGTAGCAGTCACTAATGAGGTGATAACGAATTTCAATGTGTTTAGTTCGAGAGTGATGAACAAGATTTTTGGTTATGTCGATTGCTGCCTTATTGTCTACATATAAAGGCGTATCAAGAAATTGCAATTCAAAGTCCCTCATCTGTTGTTGAATCCAGAGGATTTGTGAACAACAGCTGGAAGCAAAAATGTATTCTGCCTCACATGTAGAGAGAGAGAGACCGTGGTTTTTTCTTGCATTTCCACGTTACCAAACGAGTTCCGAAGAACTGGAAACCAGTTGTCGTAGACTTAGAATTCAGTTTGTCAACCCCAAAGTGAGAAGCTGCATATCCCGTGAGATCAAAATTATCGTTCTTTGGATACCACAAGCCGGTGCTTGGACATCCCTTCAGATAGCGGAATATTCTTTTCACAATCTACATGTGTGAGACTCTGGGACTGGACTGATATCTTGCACAAAGACAGGTAGGATACATGATATCTGGGCGAGATGCCGTCAGATACATGAGAGATCCGATCATCGACCGATAGAGCGTATCATCCACTTTAGTTCCAGTTTTGTGACATCTGAGCTTTTTCAAGCATCAAACAATACCGAAAAATTCCGACTCTAATGAAATCTTGTATTTCATTCCTGAGAATTTGTAATTACATGTGACATTTATACATTTTAGTCCATGTACAATTTCAACTCCTCTAGGCTTTTCTAGAGGTTATACATAAGCTATTACGCAAAACGGAACCAATTTAATACGATGTATGTTCTGGAATAGTTACATAAGCTAAACATACCTTAAATAACCTTTGCATAACTTAGAAATAAGTTTTGAAGGGTTTGGTATGTCAAAAACAAGTGTATTCGATCACAGGGACTATTTACGACAAACTGCGAACGTCTGTCCGAATCTCGCAGCAACGTACGCTCCAGAACAAGGTCACAATCTTAACATACCTTAAATACCCTTTACATAACTTAGAAATAAGTTTTGAGGGCTTCGGTATGGCAAAAACACAGCTTTGTAACTTCAGGGGCTATTTTGCAAATTCTGCAAACTATGCCTTTTTGCGTATAAAACCATCCGAACATGTACGGACATCCAAAAATTTTTGTAATCATTAAAATATGGTATTTTAGTGATTGGAATGCAAAAATATCTTTCGTTACGTGTGTATGGTCATTTGCGCGTTTGTTACGCTTTTCGTCGTAATTAACCGAAAACCGCAACCGTACGACCAAACGAACCGACCTATGGAACATTTTTGGACATATTTCAAGTTCCCTATACTTTAACATCCTTATGGAACTTAAATATTGGGTTAACGGGTGTTAGAAATGCCAAAACACGTCGAAAACACGTGCAGGGACCTGTTCTGCCATTTTTGAAACTTCAGAACTGAGTATGGCGGCTAGGTGTAGCGCGTAGCTCCAGGGGGTTACCCGTCGTGTAGCGTGACGCCCCTGTTTTCATAGAAACATTAGCTGGCAGCTTCCCAGCTCATTCCCTTGCCACCAATACGCAAATTATGACACCTATCTTGCATTTTGCCACACTTAACCTGCATCTAACACCTCAATAACACTTGTTATCATCCTAGAGCATTGGCCTAACACTTGTCATGATTTGGTGGACTTTGGATCATTCAAAATACCAATGATCATGTGAATTTTATACTCTTTAACCACCTTCTTGCTTCAACCTGCCAAAAAATCCGAATTTTCACTCATTGTGGAGCTTCGTTTGGTGTGTTTGATCTTTTCCATTGTGTTAGTAAGTGATCCTTCATGCCATGTTCAAATTCTATAGCTTAATTTGACTAAAAACAAACAGTTTGACTTCTGTTTGACTTTTAGTTTTGATCATGAATTGACCAAGTTATGGATCAATTGAATCTTGCAAAATGATGATAATCAAGGTGGCTATGATCCCTAAAAATCATGCCTACGGATTATCACCATTTCTAGTCATTTTGGCAAGTCAAAGTTTCGGTCAAAATGCGATTTTGAGCATTTTGCAACGGATCTAATTACAGGAGTCAAAACAGTTTGTTTTGATGCCAAAACTCTTTTATAAACTTATTTAGACATGTCAAAACATGTCTAAATCGTCACTCTTATTTTAGTGCTTGTTTATAGTCGAAAGTTCAACGGTTTGACCACCGCTTTGACTTTCTAATCTAACCCGTTTGGTTGATCTTTGGATCCGACCAAATATAAATTTGTGACCATAAATATAAAGGGAATAAACCTCTGAGGTTATACCTTATGGTCATGTTGTTTGGATAGTGTTATGATAACTAGTTGTTATAATGCTCAATAATGACCAAAATGCCCTTTTTGCGAATAAATCAACTTTGAGCTTATGTAACATAAATTTGAGATGTATTCTGATCAAATAACATTTTCAAACATTTTAAGCATTAAAGACTTATCATAACACATATCTAACCATCTGAATGCGTTTACGCAAATGACGCGTTAAAGTGGCTTAAACTACCTTAACGGGTCATAACGGGTCAAAAGCACATAAAAATCTTTCCAACTCAGAATGATAACTTATTAAACCATGTCATACGATCCCAATACTCATTTGGTTTATAAGGTGCCATTCTATCCAAATCCTCCGTTTTCAAGTTCCGATATTTACTTGTTATCCGATTCATTAGGACACACACTTGATTCCTTGATCTTCGGACGTTGATCATACACTCGTACAAGGCTTATCCGCAAGTCCCAGGCGAGTACATCGCTCCCCTCTTTTATGTTTACAAATGTTTTGGGTGACTCATATGTGCTAATTGTTTTCAAGTTTTAAAAGTACAAATGCTATGGTTTATATAACAATATGGTTTCAATAATGTGATACAACTTGTTGGTGGTTATCCAAAATACGAATGACATTCATTAACATTGTTATGCCGCCCAATAGTAAGTTATGGTACCATAGGATTGACAATCCCGTTACTAGGCTATTCACTGGATTTGGTGGGTAGTTTGGTGAACGACAGAAAGTGTTTATGACTAACAAATCATTCGTTGATTTGCTAGTCTTATTAAAGAGATCTTTTAGGATCTATTTAAGATACCCTTGGGGTGTAGTCGAGTCAACAAAGGTTTGAATGTATTCATTAAAGAATGACCAAAAGTTTTCACAATTATAACAAGGAACGATTGGTTTATAACAAGGAACGATGAACGATGAACATGACGTGAACGATGAACGATGAACAATTGGTTTACAACAAGGAACGATGAACAATGTGTTTATAACAAATGGTTTATTACGAGGAACATGAACGACGAACAAATGTTTTCAAACAATGTCACACAACAATTTTCGATTAAAGATATAAATCATACGAGTTATTTCAAGACGATTTACAAGTTGGAATTACAAACAAATGTTTTCGAGTCAAGGTTCATGGCTACTAGATTTTATAACTTTTAACCATTTGTTTTAGTTGAATAACTATTACAATATCAAATGCTTTCAAAACAGGGTTTCACTTACGACTCTAGTAGTCGGGTTATTTATGTTGCAATATATACAAAGCCATGGACTTGACATGTTCACAAAACCTATGTACTCGCCGGCATTTTTATGCTGACCTCGTTTTCACATATGTTTCAGGATTAGTTACATGACGATTGTTGCTGCATACTTCACGTAGGAACGACGCGGACCTTAGTGCCTTAAAACAAGAATGGCAATTAAAATGTTTGTTTAGTTTGTTGTAATTCCGAAGATAATGTAACTCGTAATCATTCAAGAATCATAACTTTGATTACCATGTGTTGATGAAACATTTGTTAACTTGACTCCCCAAGTGATTCCGCCGCGTGTTGCTTTACGCGATTTGGGGTGTTACAGGTTGGTATCAGAGCACTGGTTATAGGGAATTAGGTTATTAGTATTTCTTTGACCTAGACTATAACTTTCCTAGGACCCCAACGCAAGTTTACTTGTGTTTAGATTCTTAAAACATTCCCATCACCTATCCTTAGGTGATTACCAAAAACAAAGCATATCACATCTTTTGAAAGTCAAAATTTTTCCAAAACATCACAAGAAATCATCTATTCTTAGATGATTTATTTTTGGGCTTTGTGCCTTCAAAGTTTTCAAAATCTCGTCAAAGTTTGGGTTTTATTAATGGAAACACGTGCAATCTGGAAGGGTGGGTGCCCGTACCCCGAGTTTTCTGTCTAAGGCTAGAGTGTTCGTACAAATCCACTTAATCGGACCAGTCACTCTTACCTGGGAACTCTTGGGGTGAGTGTCCACTTATAGGCTAAAGCATGTATTCGCGATAACATTATAAAGACCCATTTACTTTGATTAGTCACTGTGTCATTTGTTTGTTCTTAGTACTAAACAATTGATCACAATCCTTATGCTTCGCCGATATTTCTTTTAAAAATCCATTTTGGCTATCCAATATCAATCTCATTTGGTTTCACTCATATTTTCCTTTTCTCTTTTAGAATGCCTCCTAGTCGCAACGATGCTCAAAAGTCTGAACTGGCTGCCACCATCGCCCAACAGATAGGCACAATACTCAGTGGGGCCGTTAAGTTAACCATAGCCTTATCCAATTTTGATGCGACTACTCACGAGGCACCAAAGAAGATGGAAGCCAAGCCTTCATAAAAAAAATCAAGGAAGCGTAAAGCTTCAAAGAATCCTACATTGATTAATCCAATTCCGCTTAACCAAGTGGGACACAGCAGGTGACTCTGCCACCCTCTAAGAAACCATACAAAGGAAAAGCACCCCTGTGCAATCAATGTAACCTTCATCACTATGCCAATGTTCACTGTCGAAAATGTTTTAACTGTGGACAAATTGGTCATACAGCCAGGTCTGTCTTTGGCTACCCCCCCAAACCAAGCAATGGCAGTTCCTACTCAACTTATCGCAACTCCTCATGCAATACTGGGTTGTCCTAACTACCCACATGGAATCTGCTTCAATGGTGGTTATCCTAATCATTTCAACTAATCGGGCTGGCAAATGACGACTCAACGTATGGACACAAGATCTACATTGGCAATGTTAAGGCTTGTGCTGATGTCTAAATAAACACTTAAACTTCTATGTTTGCTGTTTATTTCCCAAGAACCTTGAAAGCACTTTGATTTTCTATAAATAATTTGGTTGTTTCCATATTATTTACAAATGCGATTATATATGTGTGTTCCTCCCCTACCATACCAATAACATGGTTCCTTGCGAATCAAACAACTCTTGTAGTTTCTTTCATTTTGCAATCGCCCGCGATCTCTACAAAAATCCTAAGTACTTGTTTCTTTTAAGAAACAATGTACAAGGTACAAGTTACAACTCTTAACAAATACTCAAAGTATCACTTTAAATCCTTGATTGGATACCTAAGGATACTTCCATGAGTCCTTAAATGGTCTTATGCAATATGTTTATGAGCATTTCAATGGTTCTCTCGTTTTCATTATATCATACATAATGATTTCAAAGATATCTTACATGATTTCAAAAGACATTTCACATGGTTTTCAAATATTCTAACATAGCATATTTACCAAATATACATAGTGCATGATTTCATGCATATTTTCAAAAACCATACGTCTTAAATCACAGATTTTTCATATTTTTCAAAACAGTTTTAATATGATATATTTACCTAATATAGCTAGTGCGTAATTTCAAAAACATTATATGTATGATTTCCAAAATCATTGAACATATTTTCAAAGACTCCATGCATGATTTTCAACGACATTTTGCTCCGTATATTGACCAAACATACTTAGTGTGTTTCAAACATTTTCGCGTACAAATCCTTATAAGATCTTCCTATCATTATAGTTAGATTCTTCTGGATGTTTAAAGTGCAAATCGAACTCCTCAATTGGATTCTTTGTGTACTTTAATGCAAGGCAACGTGACAAGACGATGTGACTAAACCAAATCCTTACAAAATCTTTCTATCTTCATAGTTAGATTCTTGCGGATGCTTGAAGTACTAAATGAACTCCTTGATTGGGTTCCTAGTGTACTTTAACTACTTATGTACAAATTGATGACAAGTTAATAAGAAGTTGATGACCAAATTGACAATTATGTGATTATGTGTTAAGTTGATTCAAATGTTCGTTATCCAAATCCTTATAGAATCTTCCATATCTTCATATGATAGATTCTTAGAAGGATATCCGAAAATCCCTTGAATGGGTTATTCTATGCAAATAGTTAAGCCCTTGGATTCCAAAGTACTATTCCTAATTCGATTCATAGTTAAAGAGACCTTTCAGGGTCTAGTTAAAGAAAACTTTCAGGGTTTAGTTAAAGAGGCCTTTGAGGGTCTAGTTAAAGAGATCATTCGTTGATCTAGTTAAAGAAACCTTTCAGGGTTTAGTTAAAGAGGCCTTTCAGGGTCTAGTTAAAGAGATCATTCATTGATCTAGTTAAAGAGGTCTTTCAGGGTCTAGTTAAAAAGATCATTCGTTGATCTAGTTAAAGAGGTCTTTCAGGCCTAGTTAAAGAGATCATTCAGGGCTTAGTTAAAGAGGTCTTTCAGGGCCTAGTTAAAGAAGTCTTTCAGGGCTTAGTTAAAGAGGGCTTTCAGGGCCTAGTTAAAGAAGTCTTTCAGGGCTTAGTTAAAGAGGTCTTTCAGGGCCTAGTTAAAGAAGTCTTTCATGGCTTAGTTAAAGAAGTGTTTCAGGGCCTTAGTTAAAGAGGTCTTTCAGGCCTAGTTAAAGAGATTGCTCTTCAATCTAGTTAAAGAGATTGCTCGTCAATCTAGTTAAAGAGATCATGTGTTGATCTACTTAAAGAGATTGTTCGTCAATCTACTTGAAGAGACTCTTTGGTGGTCTACTTAAAGAGATCATCTGTTGATCTAGTTAAAGATATTGTTCGTCAATCTAGTTGAAGAGACCCTTTGGTGGTCTACTTAAAGGGATCATGCGTTGATCTAATTTAAGAGATCCTGATAAGGTCTAAACAAGTTATTCCATGTTTACTCATATGATTTTTCCCCTACACATCACAAAATAAACTATGCAGACTGTGCAACGAATTGAGTAATTATGGATGCATACATAATTATAAAATCCCTTGCATAGAAAACCATAGCAAGTTTTGTCATGTGTGAGAACCTATAGTAATAAGAATAACGAAACGGGAACAAGTAATAAGGCATGGTGGATACGCCACTGGTACTTCCTATATATAAGTGTTCCTTATTACATTGCAAGCGTGGCGTTATTTAAGTTACTAGAACTTCTGGACCTTGACCAATGTTGTTCTATCATACACTCTCTGACTCCAATTTCGAGCACACACAAGTTTCCTATACTAGTCTTCATGGGAAACCCTTATAAACAATCTTTCGTTCATTATTCAAAATCCGACTCTTCTCCTTCAAGTTCACGCTCTTTTAATGGTGTGCTGCGACAAAAAGATACCACTATGACATTTACAAGAATATTTTCTGAGGCTCAGTACAATCAAAGGTGTCACGCACCTACCTATTGGAATGAGGTTAAGATTTTCGAATCTCACTCATCACCATGGACAACAAACGGGTATAATAAACAAAGTTCGCTGGAGTCCAAATGTTTTCTAGAGATTTTTCTCCGGAAACGAAGGATCACTTGATGGCGATACCCTCTATTGTGTTTTTACAAGTTTCCCTCTAAATTTAAATTTTGGGACGAAATTTCCTAAAGTAGGGGAGACTGTGACATCTGAGCTTTTTCAAGCATCAAACAATACCGAACAATTCCGACTCTAATGAAATCTTGTATTTCATTCCTGAGAATTGTGTAATTACATGCGACATTTATACATTTTAGTCCATGTACAATTTCAACTCCTCTAGGCTTTTCTAGAGGTTATACATAAGCTATTAGGCAAAACGAAACCAATTTAATAGGACGTATGTTCCAGAATAATTACGTAAGCTAAAATACCTTAAATAACCTTTTCATAACTTAGAAATAAGTTTTGAAGGGTTTGGTATGTCAAAAACAAGTATATTCGATCACAGGGACTATTTACGGCAAAATGCGAACGTCTGCCGATTCTCGCAACAACGTACGCTCCGGAACAAGGTCATAGTCTTAACATACCTTAAATACCCTTTACATAACTTTAGAAATAAGTTTTGAGGGCTTCGGTATGGCAAAAACACACTTTTGTAACTTCAAGGACTATTTTGCAAATTCTGCGAAACTATGTCTTTTTGCGTATAACAGCATCCGGAACATGTACGGACATCCAAAAAAATTTTTGTAATCATTAAAATATGGAATTTTAGTTATTGGAATGCAAAAATATCTTTCGTTACGTGTGTATGGTCATTTGCGCGTTTGTTACGCTTTTCGTCGTAATTAACCGAAAACCGCAACCGTACGATCAAACGAACCGACCTCTGGAACATTTTTGGACATATTTCAAGTTCCCTATACTTTAACGTCCTTATGGAACTTAAATATTGGGTTAACGGGTGTTAGAAATGCCAAAACACGTCGAAAACACGTGCAGGGACCTGTTCTCCCATTTTTGAAACTTCAGAACTGAGTATGGGGCTAGGTATAGCGCGTAGCTCCAGGGGGTTACCCTCATGTAACGGACGCCCCTATTTTCACAGAAACATTAGCTGGCAGCTTCCCAGCTCATTCCCTTGCCACCAATACGCAAATTATGACACCTATCTTGCATTTTGCCACACTTAACCTGCATCTAACACCTCAATAACACTTGTTATCATCCTAGAGCATTGGCCTAACACTTGTCATGATTTGGTGGACTTTGGATCATTATAAATACCAATGATCAAGTGAATTTTGAACTCTTTAACCACCTTCTTGCTTCACCTGCCACAATCCGAATTTTCACTCATTGTGGAGCTTCCTCTGGTGTCTTTGATCTTTTCCCTTGTGTTTGTAAGTGATCCTTCATGCCATGTTCAATTTCTATAGCTTAATTTGACTAAAAATCAAACAGTTTGACTTCTAGTTGACTTTCAGTTTTGATCATGAATTGATCAAGTTATGGCTCAATTGAATCTTGCAAAATGATGATAATCAAGGTGGTTATGATCCCTAAAAATCATGCCTACTGATTATCACCATTTCTAGTCACTTTGGCAAGTCAAAGTTTCGGTCAAAATGCGATTTTTGCGCATTTTGCAACGGATCAAATTGCAGGAGTCAAAACAGTTTGTTTTGATGCCAAAATCTTTTATAAACTTGTTTAGACATATCAAAACATGTCTAAATCATCACTCTTATTTTAGTGCTTGTTTAGAGTCGAAAGTTGAACGATTTGACCACCGCTTTGACTTTCTAATCTGACCCATTTGGTTGATTTTGGATCTGTCCAAATATAAATTTGTGACCATAAATATAAAGGGAATAACCCTCGAGGTTATACCTTATGGTCATGTTGTTTGGATAGTGTTATGATAACTAGTTGTTATAATCCTCAATAATGACCAAAATACCTTTTCTGAATAAATCAACTTTGAGCTTATGTAACATAAAATTTGAGATGTATTCTGATCAAATAACTTTTCAAACATGTTTAAGCATTAAAGACTTATCATAACACATATCTAACCATCTGAATACGTAGTTACGCAAATGACGCGTTAAAGTGGCTTAAAACTACCTAACGGGTCAAAAGCACATAAAAATCTTTCCAACTCAGAATGATAACTTAATAAACCATGTCTATACGAGTCCCAATACTCATTTGGTTTATAAGGTGCCATTCTATCCAAATCCTCTGTTTTCAAGTTCCGATATTTACTTGTTATCCGATTCATTAGGACACACACTTGATTCCTTGATCTTCGTACGTTGATCATACACTCGTACAAGGCTTATTCGCAAGTCCCAGGTGAGTACATCGCTCCCCTCTTTTATGTTTACAAATGTTTTGGGGTGATTCATATGTGCTAATTGTTTTCATGTTTTCAAAGTACAAATGCTATGGTTTATATATGGTTTCAATAATGTGATACAACTTGTTGGTGCGTTATCCAAAATACGAATGACATTCATTAACATTCTTATACCGCCCAGTAGTAAGTTATGGTACCATAGGATTAACAATCCCGTTACTAGGCTATTCATTGGATTTGGTGGGTAGTTTGGTGAACGACAGAAACTGTTTATGACTAACAAATCATTCGTTGATTTGCTAGTCTTATTAAAGAGATCTTTAGGATCTATTTAAGATACCCTTGGGGTATAGTCGAGTCAACAAAGGTTTGAATATATTCATTAAAGAACGACCAAAAGTTTTCACAATTATAACAAGGAACGATTGGTTTATAACAAGGAACAATGAATGATGAACATGAACGATGAACAATTGGTTTACAACAAGGAACGATGAACAATTTGTTTTATAACAAATGGTTTATTACGAGGAATGATGAACGACGAACAAATGTTTTCAAACAATGTCACACAACAATTTTCGATTAAAGATATAAATCATACGAGTTATTTCAAGACGATTTACAAGTTGGAATTACAAAACAAATGTTTTCGAGTCAAGGTTCATGGCTACTAGATTTTATAACTTTTAACCATTTGTTTTAATTGAATAACTATTACAATATCAAATGCTTTCAAAACAAGGTTTCACTTACGACTCTAGTAGTCGGGTTATTTATGTTGCAATATGTATAAAGCCATGGACTTGACATGTTCACAAAACCTATGTACTCGCCGACATTTTTATGCTGACCTCGTTTTCACATATGTTTCAGGATTAGTTACATGACGATCGTTGCTGCATAAAATGTTTGTTTAGTTTGTTGTAATTCCGAAGATAATGTAACTCGTAATCATTCAAGAATCATAATTTTAATTACCATGTGTTGATGAAACAATATGTTAACGTGACTCCCCAAGTGATTCCGCCGCGTGTTGCTTCACGCGATTTACGGTGTTACAAGTTTCGTCAATGCAAATCCCATGGTTCAGTGCCAGTGAGTCGAAAGCGGCTTCGAGCTATCCATTTCAAACTTCTTGAGAATATCGTGAACATACTTCGTTATATGCCGTCTGGTAACTGATCCACCTGTAATCCAAGGAAGAATTTCATTTCGCCCATAAAAGACATTTCGAATTTCTTCTTCATGACCTTTTCGAATTCTTTGTAAAGACTATCATCCGTAGAACCAAAGATGATATCATCACATAGATTTGTACGATGATTAGATGACTTCCGACTTCTCTGGTAAACAATGTACTATCCACTGTGCCTCTAGTAAAGCCATTTCCAACGAAGATGTTGAGATAACGTCTCGTACCAAGCTCTCGGGGCTTGATGTAATCCGTATAAGGCTTTGTCTAGGAGATAAGCTTTGTTCTTGTTCAGCGAATCGACGAACCCTGATGGTTGGCCGACGTACACTTGTTTGCATAACTTACCATAGAGAAATGCATATTTTACATCTAACTGGTACCCTTAAATCCTTTCCAAGCTGCGAATGCAAGGAAAATGCGGATTGACTCTAAGCGTGCAACCGGTGCATAGACTTCCGTGTATTCAATACCTTCTTGCTGGTGGAAACCCTTAACAACCAACCGAGCTTTGTTTCTAACGATCACACCCCGATCATCCCTATTGCACTTGAACACCCACTTCGTGTCTATAGCTTTCTTCTTAGGTGGTAAGTCGACAAGTCTCCAGACTCCCAGTTTCTCAAACTGTAACAACTCTTCCTGCATTGCTATCACCCAGTTCTCATCACCCAGAGCTTCATTCACAGTCTTCGGATCAATTTGAGATATGAAACATGAATAATAACAATAGTCTTGAGTTAGAGCCACTCGGGTATAAAAACAACTTAGTGCTTTGTTGATTTGACTTCTCGTTCGCACACCAGTTTGTAATTCACCAATAATATTCGTTGAAGGATGGTATGAATAAGATCGTGGCATTTCTTCACTAGGAACATCAACCGTACTACTCTGATTTGAAATATTCAGATCAACGATCAAATCAACATTTAGAGTACTCGATGTTGCTTCATTTTGATTGCTCGGGCCAGCAGATTGATTTAACATGCTTGTTATATGCTCGGATTCATCATCAGAGGAGGATTCTCCATCATCATCGAAAGTTGGAGCTTCATCATAGTCGGAATTCTGATTCTAAGAAATATTTGGCTCTGAGGTTGCATTTCCTTGTCCAGTGGAAACATTTGCTGGAGTTGTAGTAGGTGTTGCTTCTGCTTCAGAAACTTGTTCAACCGGAAAACCACCACTATTACTCGGACCTGCACCAGAAGAAGATATAGAACCAACAGTGGGTTTATTAACCACAATTGGCCTTATAATCTGTTCTTGGTTTGCCGACTGTTGAAGATAATAAAGAGCTGCAAGTTCTTCATTAGACGGTTCTTCAGGCAAGTCGAATGACTTCCACAAATCTTGGTAATTAAAAACCACGCATCGCCTTTCCTCTGAATAGGAGTTGCGTACCGAAAGCAATCAACGTATTTTTCTTCAATCACCCTTCTTAAAGCAGGAACATAAACTCTCCTTAGCGGACTAGCATACCCGACAAAAAAACCTTCAAGTGATTTAGCACCAAATTTTCCATCTTGATCTATCACTGTACATGGTGCACCAAATGTCTCTAGAAATTTCAAATTTGGTTTCCTTCGGTTAATCATCTCAAAACATGTCTTTTTAGTCGGATTTACAGTTAAGACCCTGTTTAAAGTGTAGCAAGCCGCTGCAACCGCCTCACTCCAAAAACTAACAGGAAGTTTCGAGTCTGCAAGCATTGTTCTTGCTGTTTTGATAAAGTTCTATTCTTCTTCTCAGCTATGCTGTTTTGTTGTGGAGTATAAGGTGCACTGAATTCGTGCAAAATTCCTTTGGCGTTGCAAAACTCTTTCATTTTGTTGTTTTTGAATTCCGTGTCATTGTCACTGCAAATACGTCTGACAGGGAGATGATATAGATTTTCGAGCTTCTTGAAAAGAATCGACCAGGTTGTCGAACGTTTCGTCCATTGATTCTTGAAAGAAAACCCATGAATATCAAGAATAATCATCTGTGATGACTGAAGCAGTATAGATCTCCTGAAATACTTCGGACGTTCACCGGACCGAAAAGATCCATATGAAAACGTTCATGCGGCAGCTTTTATGCGAGTATTTCAAGACAATGATCCATCATGTGGAAGCTTCAAAGATTCACACCTTCGACCAAGTCGTTATGAACCAGAAAATTCATTTTCTCTAAATGAATGTGCCCCATTTTTCTGTTCCATAGAATAGAATCTTTCTCTGTGGCTTTTGTGACAAAACATTGAGCTATTTTGATGATGTTGTAGCGACACCCATATCTAACACATAGAGATCGATTTTCGCGTGGGGCACGCATCAAATCCAATCATTAGGAATCTTGAAACCCGGCTCTAGAATGATGTACTCTTTATCATTGAAATGAATTGTGAAATGTTTATCACAAATCTGCGAGATGCTTAGAAGATTGTTCTCTAGTTCAGCAATGTAACTCACACGATCAAATGATAAGACTCCATTTGAGTGTTTTCCTTCGGCGACGATCCTTCCACCTTGATTACCGGCAAAGCCAACATATCCACCTTTATAGCTTTGATGTCAAAGAGAAGAGCTTTCATCCCTGTCATGTGCCTTGACGCTCCACTATCCAGAATCCACTTTGAAAGAACGGATCTCAGAGCCCCTGCACATATTAGCATTGAGTTAAAAAGCGCGACCCAAGTCCTTCTTGGTCTTAGGTTTGGGATAATAAGCTTCATAATCATCCTCAAAATCACCATCTGAGCCTCCACTGTCATTTACATTTTCAAAGTTAACTTTCTTTTTACCTTTTGAAGATTTGACAGTTTCAGTTTTAATCTAGATTTAGACTCTTTGTTGTTACCAGTCTTAACTTGCTCAGACTTAGTAATTTCAGATGTTGATGATTTCTTTTTAGCAATCAGGATTGTGATTTTATTTTGCCTTTTTTATGTAAAACCTTGATTCATTTGCCTTGAAGTTTCACCTTTCTCGAAAGTTGAATTTTCAAATTTAGTTTTAGGTTTAACTTCAAGTTTAGATTCATTTCTTTTCAGAATTGTGATTGGTTTTACAAACTCTGGTTGCTTAGGTTTTTCAACATCTGAACTTGTTTTCCTTTGAGGATAGACCGGTTTTGACTTTGGACACTTGCGTGCAATGTGACCAACTGCATTGCATTTGAAGCAAGTCCGATCATCATGAGAATGTCCACTAGTGGGTTTTACTCCACTTGCGGCTTTGGCCTTATCTCGAAGTTCCTTTTCTTTCTTAAATTCATCATTTGATTGCTTCCCAATAAAACTTTCCTCTTGAACCGCGCTTGTCCCATAACAAAATCATGTTTTTATCTTTGTATTCGCGAAATGGTGATACTTTTCTATTGGGATTGAACCCAATGAAAGGAACAAATGATACAAAGCCAATAACACTATCCGAGCTTTGGTTAAACTATCAGAGGTTACAACCTCTGATGTACATACACTGCTTTCCCTAAAGACTGCTCATGCTATCATCTGCCTTCACAAAGCTTCAAAGGTCTGCTAGAGTTACAAGGGTCAGAGGATAGAGATCAGAGTTTAGTCATTAGCTTAGTTAAATCAATGTAACAAAGCACTGATAGTTAGTATAAGCAGTGTTTCAGTTAGTTACAATTAGTTTCCTGTCACTTTCAACCCTGACGCCACAAAGATGCTCAGAGGTTAGATAGTTAGTATAAATTGGTAACTTCTGTAATAGTTTAAACTTGTCTATTAAAAGATCAACTTTCGCATATTCTTCTCTGCATTTTCTTATTACAAACTGTAATTGCAAAGGCTGAGGGGGAGTTTGTGAATCACATGCAAGTTAATCAACTTGAAATTATGATGATGAAAACAACGACCATTGCTTGTAGTAAAAGTTTTCCATCTTATTCGCTGCAGATCTCTTTTAATTCAATCATTTTCCATTTTTGAAACAAAAACTACAAGTAATTCAAACTCAGATCCTAACAATTGGTATCAGAGCCTGATTCATCAAATTCGATCTAACAATCGATTTGGTTTCAAACAGATAAGCTCTCTTGCTGAAAGTTGGTTGTTTTAGCTTGATATTCAGAGTTTTATTACGTTCAAAGTTTTTAAAACAAAATCTGTAAAAATCAACTGAAAATGTCTCAAAACACACAGGATGCCAATTTTGGATCCTTGTTTAAACCGTCGATGCTCAAAAGAAATGAATATTTCATTTGGCAACGACGGATGGGTCACGTCCTTGCTCAGCAAAACACCGGTTGCTGGAGATCTGTTTCTTATGGAACTCACGTTCCAATGGTTCCAAGCACAGAGGATCCAACTAAACAAGTGCCAAAAAATCCTGAAACTTTTCGAGCAGGATTTCAAGAAAATTGAATTGGATGCTAAGGCATTTAGCATAGTTGCTTCGGCCTTCTCCAATGAAATTTATGTTGGTCTACTCCATTGCAATAGTGCAAAGGAGTTATGGGATGCACTTAAAGAGCAATTCGGTGGGACTGAGGAATGATAGAAAGTAATAGAGAAGTTCTAAATCAGCAGTATGAAACTGTTTTGTCACTTGAAAGAAGAGTCTCCAACACAACAGTTCGAACGTTACAGCTGTCTCATCAATGAACTTAGACTGGTTAACGTGGTTCTATCTAATTCGATTGTAAATAGTCGTTTCCTTAGATCGCTACCAGATAAGTGGGAGACTGTAGCTTATGTAACGAGAAAGTCTGTTGGGTTTAAAGAAATGTCGTTGACACAACTTCATGGGATACTCCTCACCTATGAGAGAGAGTTAAACCAGAAAAAGAAGTTGCAGGATTCTGGCAAAATGACTAATGATTACTCATTGGGTAATACAGCTCTTTTTTGCCAAGAAGAGGGATCTGGCAGCAGTAAGGACCAAAGTTATGATCACTATATAAATATTACATCTGGTGGCAACTTTAGATCTGAAACATATGCACCCAACTATGCTTTTACTGCTAGTGGGGAAAGCCAAACCTCTGACAATCTAACCTTTGAGCTGAATGATTTACAACACACTGAACCTTCTGATCTTGAGGAAATGGATATTTTGCACCAACTGGCCCTATTGAGTGTTAGGGCTAGTAAATTCTGTAAGAGAACTGGTAGAAAATTCCCAGGTTTGCATGGGGTTTGAAGGTTGGGCTGGATAAATCAAAAGTCAAGTGTTATAAGTGTAATAGGCTAGGACATTTTTCCAAAGAATGCAGGTCTCTAAATTCGGGACCAATAGTGAGTCATCCTGGCCCTAGACCTCAGCACACACAAAACACTGCTCATTATTCCCAATATGCCCCTGCTCAACATGTTCAAAACATTGCCCACTTTGAACATCCCGCTACCACTGTTCCTTGCATTATGTTCAATCTATTGCTCCACAAATTCAATATGTTCAGGCACCATCACATCCTAAAGTGCTTGTATAACAAGCACCCATTGTTACACAACCTGCTCAAACCACTGCTTTCCAGCAGAGGTTGGTCAACAAAGCTTTTTCACACAAAGTTATGTTGACTAGAGTAGCTTGCCTGAGGATTTGACTGATGAAAACTTTGCTTTAATGGCCAAAAATGATGTTAAACAAGAATTTTGTTTAATGGCCTTAGAGACAATTGCTGAAGGTGTTGAATCTGTGGAGATAGTGTCAAAAACTGATGAAGTTCAAGTTTGTGATGAAACAGTGGTTTCAAGTGAAGAAAAAGAAAATGCTGCTGATAAGGAAAAGAACTCTCCTACTGACCCATGGAATGTTGACGTGTGTGAAGATGAGTGTGATTGTGCTCTCATGGCTGCTACAAATGCATCACCTTAGATCCTTAAAGATCTATGTTCTGACAAATGCATCATTGCTTTTGCAAACATCAAGAAGGTGAATGAAAACCTAAGAAACAAATTTTAGAATATGAACTTAATTTTGAAAAACTGATTAAAGAGTTAAAATCAAAGTTAAGTGAAAAAGATTCTGAAATGAGTAGTCTGAGATATGAATCAAGCATAACCAAGGACCAATTCCAAACTATGGTAGAAAAATACCAAGTTTATAAAAAGTAGTTAGAAGAAACCCAAATCACATGTGAAAAATGGGTTGAGTCCTATATAGGTTATGAGATTATGGTTGATGCTCAGATCAAGAGCAACATTAAGTTTGGTGTAGGTTTTAGAACCTATGACCAAATTGAGAAAATTGCTGTTGAAATTGATTCTGAGTTGGTTGAAGTAGTCCCTAAAAATTTGGCTGGTGAAGAGATAAAAATCACTGATAAAGCTGGAAACAAAATTGTTTTGGAAAAACCAGAGGTTTCAACAAAAGATAAAGAAATTGAAAAATATTAGTTTAAACCAACCTGGTCAGATGAATGTGATATCTTAGAAAACTTTAAGCCAAAGGACTTCACAACCACTGATGGTATTAAAGCCCCAAAAGCACTGGTGATCCCTATCAAAGATGTACCAGCAGAGGTTACAACCATTGCTGATAAAAAATCTGATAGGAAAAGAAGAGTAAAGATTAAAAACTTGTTTTGGGAATTTTGTGAGAAAAGAAATCATTTGGCTGCAGATTGTTTTCTTTTAAAATCCTATGACGTTACAAAACTTGTGTTATCAAAAGCTCTTCAAAATGCACCATCTACAACAAAACAAATCACTCAACTCAACAGTGTGCCTATCTCAAAAACTATGAACAAAAGGTAAAAGAGATCAAGGCAAAAGCACTAGAAAGAGAAAGTTCAAGTTCTGCTGGAAATAAATCTAAGCAGAGTTTTGAACCAATTGAAACATCTGTTACAAAATCCTTAAACAAAACCTCTATTCAAAGAGAGGTGCAAGTGATAGATGCCCCACCATCAAACTCATTTCCAAGAGGGTATGGTCAACCTGCTTATAAAAAGGTTCCTCATGCTTATGAAGGTTACAAAAAGCCTTCAAGCAAAGAGTAGACATGCACCCTTATGGATACAATCATCTGATAGGAAATGGTCAAGAGCAGATGTTACAAGAAAATTTCAAAACCACTGACCATTGTCTTAGACTTGAGGCTGGACCATCTGTGACCCCATCCAAAGCCATTTTGGCTTTGGAGACCAATCTTAACTGATCTATTTACTTGAGCAGGGACCCTCTACTTGCCTTGATAGCTTATGGTATGTAGATAGTGGAGGTTCCAGGCACATGACAGGATGTAGAGCCCTTCTCAAGGACTTCATGGCTCATGGGGGGGGGGTGATATATCTTTTGGTAATAACTCAAAGGGAAAGGTTTTAGGGTCTGGGTCGGTTTTGGCTGGTAAACTCAAGTTTGAAAATGTGAATTTAATTTACAATCTGAAATTTAACCTGCTGAGTGTCTCACAAATGAGTGACAGAGGATATGGATCCTTCTTCACTAAGAAAACTTGTCAAATTATGGGACCAGAGGTTGTTAAAAAGATTGATCAAATCATTGCTGAGAGCAAAGCACAACTCACTGCACACATAAGTGGAAATGTGTACGTGGTAGATATGCTAAAAGATAATCCTATGTCTGGAACATGCTTATTCTCAGTTGCTTCTAGCAAAGAGACTGAGTTATGGCATAGAAGACTTGGACACACAAATTTTAAAACTATCACCACACTCTCAAAACAAAGTCTTGTAAGAGGTTTGCCTCACAAGCAATTTTCCTGTGATGAACATTGTGTTTCCTGTTTAAAAGGCAAACAACATAAAAGTTCTTTCAAATCAATTGAAGAGTCCAAAACAAGCCAGTGTTTACAACTGCTACACACGGACTTGTTTGGCCCAGTGCAAATCATGAGCTTAAAACACAAAAGGTATTGCCTAGTGATGGTTGATGATTTCCCTAGGTTTACATGGACCATCTTTCTCCACTCTAAGGATGAAACTGCAGGCATTTTGCAAAACTTTGTCAAACAAGTAGATTAGCAATTTGATCTTCCAGTAAAAATCTTTAGGAGTGACAATGGAACAGAGTTTAAAAATAGGGAGTTGAATGCTTTTTATGAGTCAAAAGGAATTGTTAGACGATATAGCATTCCAATAAATTCAGAGCAAAATGGGGTGATTGAAAGGAAAAACAGAACTTTAATTGAATCAACAAGGACTATGCTAGCAGATTCTGGTTTACCCTTGTCTTTCTGGGCAGAGGCTGTAAACACTGCTTGCTATGTTCAAAACAGAGTTTTGATTAACCCCAGGCATCAAAAGACTGCCTATTAGATTTTGTATAAAATCAAACCTCTGATTTCCTATTTTAAGGTTTTTGGCTATCCATGCTTCATTTTGAACTTAAAAGATTCTATATCTAAGTTGGCAGCTAAAGTTGATTGTGGTTTTTTTCTAGGATACTCAACCACTGCTAAACCCTACAGAGTTTTTAACTCTAGGACCAAGTGTGTTGAAGAAACTTTGAATGTGAAGTTCAATGAACTTTCATCACTGAAAACCCAGCAAATCCCGCAGAACTTTTTACTTTAGATAAATTCACATTTGCTGATGTTTCTATCAAGCTAGACAATGCAGGTACACCACAACCATCTGAAGAAGATCAAGATCAAGGATATGACTGTGTGCTTCCACAAACAAAAGTCTATTCTTCCAACAGAGGATCAGGTGCTACAAGCTCTTGTGTTAAACTCTGCCACTTCTGGGTCAACAGTGGTTGATCCTCAACCCTCTGCCAGTTCCCAAAATCAAACATCTGTTGATAAAAGTCCTACATTTGGGCAACAAAATCATCAGAATGTTACCTCTATACCCCCAATACTACCACCTCCATTCTCATCAGTGGCTGATACTTCAAATTCACCAGAAGAGGTTAACTCAGATGATACACATTTGCAGCCATCACCTCAAAATGCTTTTGTTCCATACCAAGGTGATCTAATTTATCTCAAAAGCCATCCAGCAGATCAAGTTATTGGCAACATCAAATCTGGGGTGCTCACACGGTGCCAATCCTAAAATATTTGTCTTTTTGCTGGTTTTCTATCACTCAGACAGCCAGTCAAGTACCAAGAGGCACTGAAAGACAACAGCTGGGTAGAATTCATGCAAGAAGAACTCCTTTAGTTCAAAAGACAACAAGTTTGGGAGCTTGTGCCACTGCCAAAAGATGTAAGTCCCATTGGCACAAAGTGAGTCTTCAAAAACAAAACTGATGAAAGGGGTATTGTTGTCAAAAACAAAGCAAGGCTCGTGGTTCAAGGCTACAGACAGGAAGAAGGTATAGACTATGATGAGACCTTTGCTCCTGTAGCAAGGTTGGAAGCTATTCACCTGTTCTTAGCTTTTGTTGCTAACCACATCATAAAGGTGTTTCAAATGGATATAAAGAGTGCATTTTTGTATGGAAAAATCAAAGAAGAGGCGTATGTCTGTCAACCTCCAGGTTTTGAAGATGCATTCCATCCACTGTACCTCTAGTAAAGCCGTTTCCAACAAGATGTTGAGATAACGTCTCGTACCAAGCTCTCGGGGCTTGATGTAATTCGTATAAGGCTTTTTCTAGGAGATAAGCTTTGCTCTTGTTCAGCGGATCGACGAACCCCGATGGTTGGCTGACGTACACTTGTTCGCGTAGCTTACAATAGAGAAATGCATATTTTACATCTAACTGGTACACCTAAAATCCTTTCCAAGCTGCAAATGCAAGGAAAATGCGGATTGACTCTAAGCGTGCAACTGGTGCATAGACTTCTGTGTAGTCAATACCTTCTTGCTGGTGGAAACCTTAACAACCAACCGAGCTTTGTTTCTAATGATCACACCCCGATCATCCCTATTGAACTTGAAGACCCACTTCGTGTCTATAGCTTTCTGCTTAGGTGGTAAGTCGACAAGTCTCCAACTCCCAGTTTCTCAAACTGTAACAACTCTTCCTGCATTGCTATCACCCAGTTCTCATCACCCAGAGCTTCATTCACAGTCTTCGGATCATTTTGAGATATGAAACATGAATAATAACAATAGTCTTGAGTTAGAGCCACTCGGGTATAAAAACAACTTAGTGCTTTGTTGATTTGACTTCTTGTTCTCACACCAGTTTGTAATTCACCAATAATATTCGTTGAAGGATGGTATGAATAAGATCGTGGCATTTCTTCACTAGGAACATCAACCATACTATTCTGATTTGAAATACTCAGATCAATGATCAAATCAACATTTGGAGTACTCGATGTTGCTTCATTTTCATTGCTCAGGCCAGCAGATTGATTTAACATGCTTTTTATCTCCTCGGATTCATCATCAGAGGAGGATTCTCCACCATCATCGAAAGTTGGAGCTTCATCAGAGTCGGAATTCTGATTCTGAGAAGTATTTGGCTCTGAGGTTGCATTTCCTGGTTCAGTGGAAACATTTGCTAGAGTTGTAGTAGGTGTTGCTTCTGCTTCAGAAACTTGTTCAACCGGAACACCACCACTACTACTCGGACCTGCCAGAAGAAGATGTAGAATCAACAGTGGGTTGATTAACCACAATTGGCCTTATAATCTGTTCTTGGTTTGCCAGCTGTTGAAGATAATAAAGAGCTGCAAGTTCTTCATCAGACGGTTCTTCAGGCAAGTCGAATGATTTCCACAAATCTTGGTAATTAAACAACCACGCACCGCCTTACCTCTGAATAGGAGTTGTGTACCGAAAGCAATCAACGTGTTTTGCTTGAATCACCCTTCTTAAAGTAGGAACATAAACTCTCCTTAGCGGACTAGCATACCCGACAAAAAAACCTTCAAGTGATTTAGCACCAAATTTTCCATCTTGATCTATCACTGTACATGGTGCACCAAATGTCTCCTGAAATTTCAAATTTGGTTTCCTTCGGTTAATCATTTCAAAACATGTCTTTTTAGTCAGTTTCACAGTTAAGACCCTGTTTAAAGTGTAGCAAGCCGCTGCAACCGCCTCACTCCAAAAACTAACAGGAAGTTTCGAGTCTGCAAGCATTGTTCTTGCTGTTTCGATCAAAGTTCTATTCTTCTTCTAAGCTATGCCATTTTGTTGTGGAGTATAAGGTGCACTGAATTCGTGCAAAATTCCTTTGGCGTTGCAAAACTCTTTCATTTTGTTGTTTTTGAATTCCGTGTCGTTGTCACTGCGAATATGTCTGACAGGGAGATGATATAGATTTTCGAGCTTCTTGAAAAGAATCACCAGGTTGTCAAACGTTTCGTCCGTTGATTCTTGAAAGAAAACCCATGAATATCGAGAATAATCATCTGTGATGACTAAGCAGTATAGATCTCCTGAAATACTTCGGACGTTCACCGGACCGAAAAGATCCATACGAAGACGTTCAAGCGGAAGCTTTATGGAATTCAAAATCTTCTTAGGATGTGACTTTTTGATCTGCTTCCCTTTTTACATTCAAGACAATGATCCGTCATGTGGAAGCTTCGAAGATTCACACCTTCGACCAAGTCGTTAGGAACCAGAAAATTCATTTTTCTCAAATGAATGTGCCCCATTTTTCTGTGCCATAGAATAGAATCTTTCTCTGTGGCTTTTGTGACAAAACATTGAGCTGATTTTGATGATGTTGTAGCGACACCCATATCTAACACATAGAGATCGTTTTTGCGTGGGGCACGCATCAGAATCCAATCATCAGGAATCTTGAAACCGGACTCTAGAATGATGTACTCTTTATCATTGAAATGAATTGTGAACTGTTTATCACAAATCTGCGAGATGCTTAGAAGATTGTTCTCTAGTTTAGCAATGTAACTCACACGATCAAATGATACGACTCCATTTGAGAGTTTTCCTTCAGCGACAATCCTTCCACCTTGATTACCAGCAAAGCCAACATATCCACCGTTTATAGCTTTGATGTCAAAGAGAAAAGCTTTCATCCCTGTCATGTGCCTTGACACTCCACTATCCAGAATCCACTTTGAAAGAACGGATCTCTAGAGCCCCTGCACATGTTAGCATTCAGTTAAAAAGCGCGACCCAAGCCTTCTTGGTCTTAGGTTTGGGATAATAAGCTTCATAATCATCCTCAAAATCACCATCTGAGCCTCCACTGTCATTTACATTTTCAAAGTTAACTTTCTTTTTACCTTTTGAAGATTTGACAGTTTCAGTTTTAATCTTAGATTTAGACTCTTTGTTGTTACCAGTCTTAACTTGCTCAGACTTAGTAATTTCAGATGTTGATGATTTCTTTTTAGCAATCCAGGATTGTGATTTTATGTTTGCCTTTTTATGTAAAACCTTGATTCATTTGCCTTGGAAGTTTCACCTTTCTCGAAAGTTGAATTTTCAAATTTAGTTTTAGGTTTAACTTCAAGTTTAGATTCATTTCTTTTCAGAATTGTGATTGGTTTTACAAACTCTGGTTGCTTAGGTTTTTCAACATCTGAACTTGTTTTCCTTCGAGGATAGACCGGTTTTGACTTCGGACACTTGCGTGCAATGTGACCAACTTCATTGCATTTGAAGCAAGTCCGATCAACATGAGAATATCCACTAGTGGGTTTTACTCCACTTGCGGCTTTGGCCTTATCTCGAAGTTCCTTTTCTTTCTTAAATTCATCGTTTGATTGCTTCCCAATCAAACTTTCCTCTTGAACCGTGCTTATCCCATACAAAAATCATGTTTTTATCTTTGTATTCGCAAAATGGTGACATTTTCTGTTGGGATTGAACCCAATGAAAGGAACAGATGATACAAAGCCAAATAACACTATCCGAGCTTTGGTTAAACTATCAAAGGTTACAACCTCTGATGTACATACACTGCTTTCCCTAAAGACTGCTCATCCTATCATCTGCCTTCACAAAGCTTCAAAGGTCTGCCAGAGTTACAAGGCTCAGAGGATAGAGATCAGAGTTTAGTCATTAGCTTAGTTAAATCAATGTAACAAAGCACTGATAGTTAGTATAAGCAGTGTTTCAGTTAGTTACAATTAGTTTCCTGTCACTATCAACGACGCCATCAAAGATGCTCAGAGGTTAGATAGTTAGTATAAATAGGTAACTTCTATAACAGTTTAAACTTATCTATTAAAAGATCAACTTTCGCATATCATCTTCTCTGCATTTTCTTATTACCAAACTGTAATTGCAAAGGCGAGGGGGAGTTTGTGAATCACATGCAAGTTAATCAACTTGAAATTATGATGATGATGAAAACAAACGACCATTGCTTGTAGTAAAAGTTTTCCATCTTATTCCGCTGCAAATCTCTTTTAATTCAATCATTTTCCATTTTTGAAACAAAAACTACAAGTAATTCAAACTCAGATCCTAACAATTGGTATCAGAGCCTGATTCATCAAATTAGATCTAACAATCGATTTGGTTTCAAACAGATCAGCTCTCTTGCTAATAAGTTGGTTGTTTTAGCTTGATATTCAGAGTTTTATTACGTTCAAAGTTTTTAAAACAAAATCTAAAAATCAACTGAAAATGTCTCAAAACACACAGGATGCCAATTTTGGATCCTTGTTCAAACCGTCGATGCTCAAAAGAAATGAATATTTCATTTGGCAACGACGGATGGGTCACGTCCTTGCTCAGCAAAACACCGGTTGCTGGAGATCTGTTTCTTATGGAACTCACGTTCCAATGGTTCCAAGCACAGAGGATCCAACTAAACAAGTGCCAAAAAATCCTGAAAACTTTTCGGAGCAGGATTTCAAGAAAATTGAATTGGATGCTAAGGCATTTAGCATAGTTGCTTCGGCCTTCTCCAATGAAATTTATGCTGGTCTACTCCATTGCAATAGTGCAAAGGAGTTATGGGATGCACTTAAAGAGCAATTCGGTGGGACTGAGGAAGTGATAGAAAGTAATAGAGAAGTTCTAAATCAGCATTATGAAACGTTTTGTCACTTGAAAGAAGAGTCTCCAACACAACAGTTCGAACGTTACAGCTGTCTCATCAATGAACTTAGACTGGTTAACGTGGTTCTATCTAATTCGATTGTAATAGTCGTTTCCTTATATCGCTACCAGATAAGTGGGAGACTGTAGCTTATGTAACGAGAAAGTCTGTTGGGTTTAAAGAAATGTCGTTGACACAACTTCATGGGATACTCCTCACCTATGAGAGAGAGTTAAACCAGAAAAAGAAGTTGCAGGATTCTGGCAAAATGACTAATGATTACTCATTGGGTAATACAGCACTTTTTGGCCAAGAAGAGGGATCTGGCAGCAGTAAGGACCAAAGTTATGATCACTATATAGATATTACATTTGGTGGGAACTTTAGATCTGAAACATATGCACCCAACTATGCTTTACTGCTAGTGGGGAAAAACCAAACCTCTGACAATCTATCCTTTGAGCTGAATGATTTACAACACATTGAACCTTCTGATCTTGAGGAAATGGATATTTTGCACCAACTGGCCCTATTGAGTGTTAGGGCTAGTAAATTCTATAAGAGAACTGGTAGAAAATTCCGAGGTTTACATGGGGGTTGAAGGTTGGGCTGGATAAATCAAAAGTCAAGTGTTATAAGTGTAATAGGCTAGGACACTTTGCCAAAGAATTCAGGTCTCAAAATTCGGGACCAATAGTGAGTCATCCTGGCCCTAGACCTCAGCACACACAAAACACTGCTCATTATTCCCAATATGCCCCTGCTCAACATGTTCAAAACACTGCCCACTTTGCACATCCCGCTACCACTGTTCCTGTGCATTATGTTCAATCCACTGCTCCACAAATTCAATATGTTCAAGCACCATCACATCCTAAAGTGCTTGTACAACAAGCACCCATTGTTACACAACCTGCTCAAACCACTGCTTTCCAGCAGAGGTTGGTCGACAAAGCTTTTTCACACAAAGTTATGTTGACTAGAGTAGCTTGCCCGAGGATTTGACTGATGAAAACTTTGCGTTAATGGCCAAAAATGATGTTAAACAAGAATTTTGTTTAATGGCCTTAGAGACAATTGCTGAAGGTGTTGAATCTGTGGAGATAGTGTCAAAAACTGATGAAGTTCAAGTTTGTGATAAACAGTGGTTTCAAGTGAAGAAAAAGAAAATGCTGCTGATAAGGAAAAGAACTCTCCTACTGACCCATGGAATGTTGATGTGTGTGAAGATGAGTGTGATTGTGCTCTCATGGCTGCTACAAAGGCATCACCTCAGATCCTTAAAGATCTATGTTCTGACAAATGCATCATTGCTTTTGCAAACATCAAGAAGGTGAATGAAAACCTAAGAAACAAAATTTTAGAATATGAACTTAATTTTGAAAAACTGATTAAAGAGTTAAAATCAAAGTTAAGTGAAAAAGATTACTGAAATGAGTAGCTGAGACATGAATCAAGCATAACCAAGGACCAACTCCAAACTATGGTAGAAAAATACCAAGTTTGTAAAAAGGAGTTAGAAGAAACCCAAATCACTTGTGAAAAATGGGTTGAGTCCTGTAAAGGTTATGAGATTATCTTGATGCTCAGATCAATGAGCAACATTAAGTTTGGTGTAGGTTTTAGAACCTATGACCAAATTGAGAAAAATGCTGCTGAAATTGATTCTGAGTTGGTTGAAGTAGTCCCTAAAAATTTGGCTGGTGAAGAGATAAAAATCACAGATAAAGCTGGAAACAAAATTGTTTTGGAAAAACCAGAGGTTTCAACAAAAGATAAGGAAATTGAAAAATATCAGTTTAAACCAACCTGGTTAGATGAATGTGATATCTTAGAAAGACTTTAAGCCAATGGACTTCACAACCACTGATGGTATTAAAGCCCCAAAAGCACTGGTGATCCCTATCAAAGATGTACCAGCAGAGTTACAACCACTGCTGATAAAAAATCTGATAGGAAAAGAAGAGTAAAGATTAAAAACTTGTTTTGTGAATTTTGTGAGAAAAGAAATCATGTGGCTGCAGATTGTTTTCTTTTAAAAGCCTATGACATTAACAAAACTTGTGTTATAAAAAGCTCTTCAAAATGCACCATCTGCAACAAAACAAATCACTCAACTCAACAGTGTGCCTATCTCAAAAACTATGAACAAAAGGTAAAAGAGATCAAGGCAAAAGCACCAGAAAGAGAAAGTTCAAGTTCTGCTGGAAATAAATCTAAACAGAGTTTTGAACCAATTGAAACATCTGTTACAAAAGCCTTAAACAAAACGTCTATTCAAAGAGAGGTGCAAGTGATAGATGCCCCACCATCAAACTCATTTCCAAGAGGGTATGGCCAACCTGCTTATAAAAAGGTTCATCATGCTTATGAAGGTTACAAAAAGCCTTCAAAGCAAAGAGTAAACAGACACCCTTATGGATACAATCATCTCATTGGAAATGGTCAAGAGCAGATGTTACAAGAAAATTTCAAAACCATTGACCATTGTCCTAGACTTGAGGCTGCACCATCTGTGACCCCATCCAAAGCCATTTTGGCTTTGGAGACCAATCTTAACTGATCTATTTACTTGATGTGCAGGGACCCTCTACTTGCCTTGATAGCTTATGGTATGTAGATAGTGGAGGTTCCAGGCACATGACAGGATGTAGAGCCCTTTTCAAGGACTTCATGGCTCATGGGGGGTGATATATCTTTTGGTAATAACTCAAAGGGAAAGGTTTTAGGGTCTGGGTCGGTTTTGGCTGGTAAAAACAAGTTTAAAAATGTGAATTTAATTGACTATCGGAAATTTAACCTGCTAAGTATCTCACAAATGAGTGAAAGAGGATATGGATCCTTCTTCACTAAGAAAACTTGTAAAATTGTGGGACCAGAGGTTGTTAAAAAGATTGATCAAATCATTGCTGAGAGCAAAGCACAACTCAATGCACACAGAAGTGGAAATGTGTATGTGGTAGATATGCTAAAAGATAATCCTATGTCTGGAACATGCTTATTCTCAGTTGCTTCTAGCAAAGAGACTGAGTTATGGCATAGAAGACTTGGACACACAAATCTTAAAACTATCACCACACTTTCAAAAACAATGTTTTGTAAGAGGTTTGCTTCACAGGCAATTTTCCTGTGATGAACATTGTGTTTCCTGTTTAAAAGGCAAACAACATAAAAGTTCTTTCAAATCAATTGAAGAGTCCAAAACAAGCCAGTGTTTACAACTGCTACACATGGACTTGTTTGGCCCAGTGCAAATCATGAGCTTAAAACACAAAAGGTATTGCCTAGTGATAGTTGATGATTTCTCTAGGTTTACATGGACCTTCTTTCTCCACTCTAAGGATGAAACTGCAGGCATTTTGCAAAACTTTGTCAAACAAGTTGAAAAGCAATTTGATCTTCCAGTAAAAATTTTAGGAGTGACAATGGAACGGAGTTTAAAAATAGGGAGTTGGATGCTTTTTGTCAGTCAAAAGGAATTGTTAGACAATATAGCATTCCAAGAACTCCAGAGCAAAATGGGGTGGTTGAAAGGAAAAATAGAACTTTAATTGAATCAGCAAGGACTATGCTAGCAGATTCTGGTTTACCCTTGTCTTTCTGGGCAGAGGCTGTAACACTGCTTGCTATGTTCAAAACAGAGTTTTGATTAACCCCAGGCATCAAAAGACTGCCTATGAGATTTTGTATAAAATCAAACCTCTGATTTCCTATTTTAAGGTTTTTTGGCTGTCCATGCTTCATTTTGAACTTAAAAGATTCTATATCTAAGTTTGCAGCCAAAGTTGATTGTGGTTATTTTCTGGGATACTCAACCACTTCTAAACCCTACAGAGTTTTTAACTCTAGTACCAAGTGTGTTGAAGAAACTTTGAATGTGAAGTTCAATGAACTTTCATCACTGAAAATCCCAGCAAATCCTACAGAACTTTTTGATTTAGATAAATTCACATTTGCTGATGTTTCTATCAAGCTAGAAAATGCAAGTACACCACAACCATCTGAAGAAGATCAAGATCAAGGATATCACTGTGTGCTTCCACAAACAAAAGTCTATTCTTCCAACAGAGGATCAGGTGCTACAAGCTCTTGTGTAAACTCTGCCACTTCTGGGTCAACAGTGGTTAATCCTCAACCCTCTGCCAGTTCCCAAAATCAAACATCTGTTGATAAAAGTCCTACATTTGGGCAGCAAAATCATCAGAATGTTACCTCTATACCCCCAATACCACCACCTCCATTCTCATCAGTGGCTGATACTTCAAATTCACCAGCATAGGTTAGCTCAGATGATACACATTTGCAGCCATCACCTCAAAATGCTATTGTTCCATACCAAGGTGATCTGATTTATCTCAAAAGCCATCCAGCAGATCATGTTATTGGCAACATCAAATCTGGGGTGCTCACACGGAGCCAATCCCAAAATATTTGTCTTTTTGCTGGTTTTCTGTCACTCATACAGCCAGTCAAGTACCAAGAGGCACTGAAAGACAACAGTTGGGTAGAAGCCATGCAAGAAGAACTCCTTCAGTTCAAAAGATAACAAGTTTGGGATTTGCCACTGCCAAAATATGTAAGTCCCATTGGCACAAAGTGGGTCTTCAAAAACAAAACTGATGAAAGGGGTATTGTTGTCAAAAACAAAGCAAGGCTCGTGGTTCAAGGCTACGGACAGGAAGAAGGTATAGACTATGACGAGACCTTTGCTCTTCTAACAAGGTTGGAAGCTATTCGCCTGTTCTTAGCTTTTGCTGCTAACCACAACATAAAGGTGTTTCAAATGGATATAAAGAGTGCATTTTGTATGGAAAACTCAAAGAAGATGTGTATGTCTGTCAACCTCCAGGTTTTGAAGATGCATTTCATCCTGATCATGTCTACAAGCTCAACAAAGCATTGTATGGCTTGAAACAAGCACCAACAGCCTGGTATGAAACTCCATCCAATTTTCTCTTATCCATAGGGTTTACTAGAGGTAAAATAGATAAAACCCTATTTTTAAAATGGAAAGGAAAATATTTGATGCTTGTCCAAATTTATGTGGATGACATCATATTTGGATCCACAAGCACTGCTATGTGTGAAGAGTTTCAAAAACTCATGGCAGCAGAGTTTGAGATGAGTGCAATGGGTGAGCTCAAATGTTTTCTTAGTCTTCAAGTTAAACAATTGCACAATGGTACATTTATCCATCAAAACAAGTATGTGAAAGAACTGCTTAAAAAGTTTGATATGGATGATTGTAAATCATGTAGCACACCCATGGCAACCTCCAAGCTAGTCACCATTGATGGTAAAGATGACCTTGTTGATCAAACTCTTTATAGAAGCATGATTGGGTCTTTATTGTACCTAACTGCATCAAGGCTAGACATCATGTTTGCAACATGTGTTTGTGCCAGATCACAGGCATTACCTAGAAAATCTGATCTTGCTGTAAAAAGGATATTCAGATACATAAAAGGTGCTCCCACACTTGGTATCTGGTATCTAGCTAATGGGAATATTGAGCTTTCAGGTTTTTCAGATAGTGACTTTGCTGGGTGCAAAACTACAAGGAAGTCCACATCAGGAGGATGTTAATTCCTAGGTGATTGTCTAGTGTCTTGTCAAAGCAAAAAGCAGGTTGTAGTTTCAACATCCACTGCTGAGGCCGAGTATATTGTTGCTGCTAGCTGCACTGCTCAACTCTTGTGGCTTCAAAACCAGTTGCTGGATTTTGGTGTGACTGCACTAAAGACTCCACTCAAATTGGACAGTCAAGCTGCTGAAAACATCATTAAAAATCCAGTTTCTCATTCAACTACAAAGCACATTGACATCAGACATCACTTTGTGAGAGATTGCTATGAAAAAGGTTTGATTTCTTTGCATCATGTCCATACTTCAGATCAATGGGCATATGTTTTAACCAACGCATTGGATACATCTACCTTTGAAAAATTGATCTCAAGAATTGGAATGCTAAACATGGATTAAAAACAAGGTTTCTTGTAAATTCATGCGTACATAGCATCAAAATGTTTTCAGAAAATCAAAAACTCATCCTTAAAAATAGTTAAAATTGAATTTTTCAATAAATCTTTAAAAGTCTGATCATAACATCTGATTGCTCAAAACCTCTGATAGGCTTCAAAATCTTATCCACTGTAAAAGTGTATCCTCTGACTTCCATTTTTACCATTTTTTTCAAAACACTGATAGCTATCCACCGATAGTGTTTAAATCAGTATTGTCCAATCCCCTGTCCTAAAACAGTGGTTTGCCACCTCAACGGTTACTATTCTCATCAGAGTTACACGTGGATAGATGTTAACATCAGAGGTTACACGTGGACAGATGTTAACCATCAGATCTTGCAACAAATTCCACGTCATGTTCACTTTTTCAAAACCCTATAAAACCCCTGTTCTATCCTTTATCAGTGTTTACCCTAAACTGTGTCGATTACAAAAATCTCAAACAGTTTTTCCTCTAACACCATGGCTCCCAAATCAAAATCTTCAAAGAAATCGACACAAGAACTTCCACCCTACACTCTCATAATCAAAACCCCACATAATTATATCACCATACTTGAAGAAACCGACGCCAATACTCGTTATCATCCAATGATTCGAATTTTGCAAAAGTTAAAATTCAAGCACATGTTAACAGTCAAAGCCCCAATTTACATTGATTCTCTTAGAGATTTTTGGAAAAAATGCAAAGGTTCACTCATCTGCTGCTGGTGTTCCTTACACAATAATCTCAAGAGTAGGGGGAGTGTTGATGCAAATTAGCCCCCAATCGATCTCTCAAGTCTTCAAGTTAAATGACATACAACACCTAGTGTCATTTCCTCAAAATGAGATCAAAGCAGAGTTTTTGGAAAGAGGTTATGTAGGCCAGATGAAAGGTATGACAATTTTAAACCTAACTTTCCAGTTGAGATGAGATTTTTCTTTCACACAATTCTTACTTGTCTCTAAGCAAAAATCACTGGTTTCAATGAAATTCCATTGAACATGCAATAATCTGGGGTATGCAATTTTAACTGACAAAGATTTTAACTACTCCCAGATACTGTTCAATGATCTTGTGAACAATTTTAAAAACATTGAAAAAAGAAAAGCTTTTGTGATGCATCCATGTTTCCTGAGTGTTTACTTACAGGATCAAATTAAAGGTCCTGAAAGTAAAAAAGGCGTTGTGATTAGCCCAGGCCGCCTTAATCATGAAACCTTGACCAGAATAACTAACCAAGATAAGGTTGAGAAAACCCAAGTAGAGGAGGTTGAGCAAGTTTTACCTAAACAAAATGTTCAAACTCAACCTCTTGCTACTGAGCCCACTGCTCTTGGTGATCAGGGCACCACAACCGCTGCTCTGAAGCCCACACCAAAAATCTCCAAAAAGAAAACCAAAACAATCTCCAAAAAGCCCATCAAACCCAAAAAGGGTCCTCTGGAAGATGAGATCCTAGAGGTTAACCCAGTGACAGTACCAAAGTCACAAACCACTGCTGCTACTTCTTCACAGCAGATGGTTCAAAGATCTCCAACAGGCTTTGAAAATCCTCCTTCTTCCTCACAAAAGGAAAAGGTTGTAGACACAGGGACACCACTTTATGAAGCTCTAGATCCACTTGGCTCTATCTTCCACAGCCCCTCTCCTAGGCAATGTCACTTTCTACACAGCCAATTTCACCAATACCTTCACTTCCAGCCACAATTGTACTATTGCTGAATGCAATTGAATTAGTTCAGACACAAACCAGCACTTCTCAACAACCTATTACTGAGAATATACTTCATCAAGAGGCTGGGTCTGATTCTTTATTCTTTGCTAGCCCATCAACAAATGAAGAGGCTACATCCCTTGGGTTACATGTAACCCTTGGTGATAGTTCAACACAAGCAGCCACTACAATTGTTGAACTCCCAAGTTCTCAGTTGGACAGTGGTTTCATTAATAAGACTTGGTTGAAGGCAACCATTGTTGAGGCAACAACTGTTACCTCCGTTGTGGAAGTCCCCAGTACCAAGACAAAGGGGCATCTATGTTTGAAGCTGGTCCTAAAACCTCTGCTCATGATGACATAGATATAACTACCACCACTAGTAGGAGTTCAGATGATCCTATTAAATTAGGCGATGAGCTAAAATATCAGGATTTGACGGAGAGAGACAAGGATAGAAAGTTCTGTTGATGAAATCAAAAGTTTACTAAAGCAGATGATAGCTACCAAAAGTCAACCCTCTGTTCTATCCACTGCTGATCTCAAAGAAGCTCTTAACCCTCTGTTTCAACATCAACAACATTATTTGGATCTACAACATAAGCATCAGATGAATGATGTTAGAAACATGTTTGAATCAAGGTATCAAGACACTGCAGCAGACATTAAAGCCATTAAAGCACATCTACTCACAACCACTGGCCATGCACCTCCAACGGTTATATTTGTTACAATAGATGAAGCCAAAAAGGGGGAGAAACTTTGGGTCCAAAGAAGTTAACAATAGATGATGATAAGGCCAGACCTACCATAAATATTCCAAGGCCTGATGGTTCAAAGAAGATTGATTTAACTGATGAAATTGTGGCCAAGGCAAGGGTCAGTCACAAGAAGACAGTGATTGAGTAGAGCACAGTGTTGGTTGAGAAAAAGATTGAACAACAAAAAGAAAAAGGAGAGGTTGGTACATCATCAAAAAGGATACCTGCTAGAAAAGCCAGGCAACCAACATCCACACCTCCTAAAACTAATCCTGAAACCAATCCAACCATTAAAACCTCTGCCTCTCAAAAACCTATCACATCTTCAAACCACAACCCACATCCACACAAGTAGATGTTACAGCAACTGTTGTGTCAACATCTGTTGATACAGCAGAGGTTGCAACAGATGCAACTCTATCCACTGCCATGATCACATTTCCCACATCAACTCAACCATTATCCACACAACCAAAAATCCGACAACCACCATCACCCACTCTAAGGTTTAAAAGGAGGAAAATCACAAAAGTGATAAATGATGATAAGATCTCTGCACCTCTTCCACTATCATCAACACCAGTGACCTCCACATCAATGCTTACAACATCTTCAACTCTTAAAGTCACTCCTGCATCAAATTGTATCCTCTTGATTTACCAGCAGTCAGGGAAGAGATCCTAAGTTTCTCTTCAGAGATGACCCTGACAAAAGAACAATCCTATCCCTTGATGGCTATCCAAGACCTGCAAATGTTGATGATTACCTGGAATTGAAACGGAAGCAAGCAGAGGATATTGCCATAAGAGAATCAGCTGGTAAAAATGATAGAGAAATACAGATTGTCATGTCCTTTCAACTGAGTAAAGTCACTATTTTACAAAACTTTGTCAAAGATCTGAGCAACCAGTTGTCGGTAAGGGAAGATAAGCTGCTCAAAAGTGAAATTGAGTATATTATGGAAAAGAAGATGTATAAGGCAACAAGGGCATAGTTCAGGGATTGTAGCATAGATGAGCTAAGAGAAGAAATCAACAGAATGCAAGAAATGTTGAAAGACCCTCTCAAAAAGCCAACTCTTCCCAACTGGGATTTATACAAGAAAGATATGACTGAAAGGCCTTGAAGTTGAAGAGAATGAAGCAAGAACTGATTCAGAATCATTATGGTTCCAAAAACCAAGTGATGAGATGAGGTGAGGTGAGGGTGATAGACACCTACAAAAGTTTGGAAGAGAGAAGGAAAAAGGATCCATCCATGCCTCCTAAGCCTTAATATTCAAAAAAAGATGCTATCCTCAGAGCTCAACTCTCCAAAAAGTCTAGCTCAACATCTGCCCACTCCACACTTGCCCTGCTACACAGGAAAAAGCAAGAGGGTATGTCTGAAAAGACTGATAAAGAGTTTAAGGATACATTTATCAAAGAAGGCATACAGAACATGATTGATTATCCAACAGATGATAGAACTGCCAAGCTAGCCAAAGATCTATCACAAAAAGCTCATACTCAAACCTCAGCAATAAAAGCTCCTTCAGGAAAACCATCAGAACCAAAAATTCTAAAATGGAAGGTCGACAAAGACACACATGAATTGACACTGCTCAACTATGATGGTGCATCCACTAAACTATCCATGGAAGCTGCTTATGAGCTTACAGTAGAAAACTTCCAAGAACTACTATGTTTAGAGCTGGTAAAGGATGCTGATGACATGGAATCTCTTAACTTTGAACTTCAATTCAAAGGTCAAATAAGAGAATCCCTCTTGAGGAATAAAGACCAAGAATAGAGTGTTTTTGGTATCATCTGTTCCAGGGGGAGATTGTTGGGATCGAACCCAATGAAAGGAACAGATGATACAAAGCCAAATAATACTATCCGAGCTTTGGTTAAACTATCAGAGGTTACAACCTCTGATGTACATACACTGCTTTCCCTAAAGACTGCTCATGCTATCATCTGCCTTCACAAAGCTTCAAAGGTCTGCCATAGTTACAAGGGTCAGAGGATAGAGATCAGAGTTTAGTCATTAGCTTAGTTAAATCAATTAACAAATCACTGATAGTTAGTATAAGTAGTGTTTCAGTTAGTTACAATTAGTTTCCTGTCACTATCAACCCTGACGCCATCAAAGATGCTCAGAGATTAGATAGTTAGTATAAATATGTAACTTCTGTAACAGTTTAAACTTGTCTATTAAAAGATCAACTTTCGCATATCCTCTTCTCTGCATTTTCTTATTACCAAACTGTAATTGCAAAGGCTGAGGGGGAGTTTGTGAATCACATGCAAGTTAATCAACTTGAAAGCATGATGATGATGAAAACAAATGACCATTGCTTGTAGTAAAAGTTTTCCATCTTATTCCGCTGCAAATATCTTTTAATTCAATCATTTTCCATTTTTGAAACAAAAACTACAAGTAATTCAAACTGATATCCTAACATTTTCTTATTCGGTTCATTTTCTAATTCCATACCCAACCCTACTCTCCTATGTTCAGGAAAATCACCACCATTCCTTCGGTACTTGTTTCTTTTAGGTTTAGAATAAAATTCTTTTCATTGATTTCCAAATCTTCTGATGTGACTTCAACGAGTTTGAAGAATTTATCAAGCTGGTCTTCCTTCACATTCCGAATCGGAAAGCTATCGTCGAAGTATAGTCTATCATAATCCTTAACTTTTTACATGACAACGTTAGGTTCATCACTTAGGCTATCTTCCGATGATGTATCGTCATCTTCAGACTGTGAATCAGAATTAATCGAACTCGAGTTGGAGATTTCATAGCTGCCATCATCATATTCATTTAACACATTTTCAACAACATTTTTAACCACTGCTTCGCCATCATCACTCGTGTAGGTTATATCAATGTTCTCAGGCAGCTCATTTTTCTTTTCGGTTAAAAGTTCAATGTTTAGCGCCTTTTCCATCCCTTCAGCCTTTTTGCGACAATACTTTTCGCACAAGGGTGGTGGAACTTTGGTATAGTCTCCACATTTCTTACCTTTGGCTTTCTGAATGTTTTCTTTCGACTGAATCGTTGGAAGAATGTGATCAATGACGTAAGCATTTGTGGTATAGCTTTTCAGAAGCTGTCGAACTCTTTCAGTTTCGATTTTCATGTCTTGGAGTTCTTGTTTTACTCCAGCAATGTTGTTTATGTAAACGTTAATAGCTTTTTGTTTTTCCATTAAAGTAGCTTTTAACATTCTGACAGTGTCGTGTTGTTCAATGTTATTGTTATCCAACCTGCTGTAATCATCTTTCATTTTGTCATAAGCCTTTTCCTTGTACGATAATCGTATTTGAAATTGTTATTATGCACATTGAGTTCGCTTATGATCTGTGACTTTTCAGCACTTTGAACACAAGGTTCAGCACACTTCGTACATGGTTTTTCAGCCTCAACTATTTGTACTTTCACCATCTCCTTTTCTACAACCTTTACCTCTGGACCTACCTTTGTCAGATTTGCCCCATCATAGCTTTGTTGGCGATCTCTTTGAGGTTTTCTTCATTCATTTCTTTGGTCACGTTGATAACTTCTTCAATCACAGGTTTCTCCTCAGCAACATTCTCTGAAGATGTTGTATCACCAAACAACCTGCAAAACTAGTAGACATATTAGGGGAAAGGATACCCTGCATCTCTGTATGCTGATAAATTTCCTCCACTTCTGCTTGTTGCATGTATTCTTTTAGTAATGCACTTTCCATGGTTGCATCTTCAACAGACGTGTCTTCCATGATCTCAGCCATAAGAGCAACACCGGTCTTTTTGGAAATGTATGAATTCAAGTCAAAACCATCATCTTCATTTGATGCGACCATTGCCTTTTCAATGTTGTTGTTTGGTTTCTATTGGATTTCGACTTGAGTCTTCTTTGGAAATGGCTTGTACTATAGCGACTTCTTGTAGTATTCATTGCCACCTCCAAATGAACTTTGATTTCCCGTTACCTCTGGATTTTTGCATTCTCTCTTAAAGTGCCTTTTTTGTCGGCATCTGAAGCAAGTAACCTTCGTTTTGTGGAATCCCAGCTTGTTGCTTGAGTTTCCAATGTCTCTGTCGGTAAGAGCAACGAATTTAGTAACCCTTCGAATGATTGATGCTAAGGACCATTTGATGTCCATTAGCTCAAGTTCTTCTTCATCCACTTGATCATAGTCTTCGGCGGTCAGTTCCGGATTTCCAATCTTCTCGGCCACCAAACTTTCATATGATTCCAATACTGTGGCAAGAAGTGTCATGTGTTGTTTGGCAACTTGCTCAGAAACAATATTGTTTAGATTGACACCAATGTTGCATTTGTACACATTTGGATCAGAATTCGATTGGTGATTCTGACTTGATTGATTCTGATATGAAGAATTGACTAGTGCTTGAGTATGAAGAACTCTGCGGACTCTGATCATATTTTGGATATGATTGATTTTGACTCTTCGGCGAATGATTCGAAGAATTCAGATTTGCGCTAAAAGCGGTTTGGATTTTCGGGCTAGTAATATTATCTTGAGTTCCTGACTTGTAGTACAGCCCTACATCTTGATTCACGTTGGCATTCTTTGATTTGGCTATCTTTAACAACTCCATCTCATGCCCCTCCAGTTTATCAATGAACGCGGATAGTTTAAAGAACTGTCAGCTCGGACTTTCTTTAAGAACCATGAGATATGTCGTCCAATCACCTTCAGGCAAATTTATCTATTTATTCTTCTTCCTTCTTCTCAAGCCCGTGTCTCCTCATAATCACTTTTAGATGACAAATCTTTCAATTGTCTGTTTCATCTTTTCGCCTTTTATCATCGTGAATATATCAAATTCTTTCATGATCAGCGCTTTCTTGTTTTTGACCATTTCTGCACTTCCTTGATACTTGTTCTGCAAGCATGTCCATAATTCCTGTGAAGTCTTAGTTTCCGGTAGCAACACCAGAATATCTTCTTTCACCGATTGTTGGATCAAGCTTATCATTCTCTTCTCTGCAACGTAAGCATCTTTCTGTAGAGTAGAGAACTTGCTGATGTCGACCTCGTTATCATTTTCATCCCGAGGCCATGTGTAAGCAGTCTGAACTGCAACCCAACTGTGGAAATACGTAGCTTGCACCTAGTTAGAAAACTTCTTTTCCAACCCTCATACTCATCCATATTCATGAGTTTTGGTGGTTTCACGGATGTGCCCATTTCGTTGTCGATGTTCACTTGATTCACCATTTGAGCGTTTGATGTTGTTGCAATCATGAATGCACTGTGAAGATCTTCCATATTGAAAAACTGACGAATTTCACTGATAAAGACACGTTCACAAACTTCAAAAAATGATCAGTACACTGACAAGTTCGGGCGAACTTGTGTTTGAATTTTGAAAATTTCTCCCTTATTAAGTTCGAGCGAACTTATGTTGATTTTCAAGTGAATTATTAAGTTCGGGCGAACTTATACTAGTTTTTCAACAAACTTTAATCAAGGTCGGGCGAACTTGATAAGAATTTGAAGAAAACTAAGTAAGTTCGAGCGGACTTGTATGAAAAACCCTTGAAATATCAGTCATGTTCGGGCGAACTTGATTAAAATCAATGAATTTTAATCAAGTCCGGGTGAACTTGATGTTAAGTTCGACCAAAACTTGTTTGCAAAACATGGTTTTTTCAACTTTTTTATGTCAATTTGTTTGAATTTGATCTTGAAAGTCTCAAGGGTTTATCTTTACTGCATTTTACATGACATATTAAAAATCAGCAACTTTTATCTGTAGGTTCATAGTTTTCACTTGAAAAAGTTAAAAAAATGGTAGAAAGGAGTAGAATAAGAGTAGATCTTGCTATGATTTCACCAATTTAGGTATCCAGGCTCTGATACCACTTGTTAGATCGCTCCTCGTTCAGCTTAGGAACCTAAATTGGTTTCTATTGTCCATATACGCGGAATTTATATGACAAGTTAATCGAATATGCAAGATTACAGTTTAATCATTGTTTATTGATCATAAATGTTCAGTACATGTTAAATCCTGATCGAGCAGAGCTTCGCCGTCTAAAGTGACAAAGTTGCAGAAGTTACGAATGACAAAATCAAGACACCTATTATAGACTAACAAGTTTGCTTGGATTATCACAAGTTCGGGCGAACTTGTGTTGAACAAGTTCGGCCGAACTTGTTCTCACAATACATTCCCGGGCGAACTTGTTATCTATTTACATAAATAACCCTATACTTTGACATAATCTAGCCCAAAACAAACAGACTCGATCCAAGACTAAGACATAAAAATTATGTACTAACAACGAAGGTGTGGTTCCATTATATGGTTCCTACTAGGGGGTTGTGCTAGTTGGTTGGGAGTAGCTTGGTTGGGTTGAGGAACCACAACGAAGTTTTGTGAAGCCTTACGCTTCCTCGATTTATTGGTAGGTTCAGCTTTGATTTCTTTAGGTTTCTTTTGTGTTGTTTTAGCAGCATGTTCCTTGTCGCCCTTGCGAAACAATTTCCCTTTCCTGATTTGAGATTCGGTCAGGGATAGCCTGTCTAACAGTAGCGGGGTTGCTACCAGTGACTATATCCTAAACATGGTCAGGAAGGCCATCAATGTACTTCTCGATTGCCTTATCCAAAGGCGTAACCATCGTAGGACATAACAAGCTCAACTCCTCATAATGGTCGGTGTAGGCACGATGCTATCCACTATCTTGCTTAAGATCGTGGAATTCATTCTCAAGCACCCTTTGCTCATGAAATGGCAAGAATTCCTTCATCATAAGAGCTCGTAGCTCTTCCCACATTTGAGCCATTGCCACATCAGCACACCTATCTCTCACAACTCTGTTCTACCACGTAAGTGCCCTCTTTTGGAATACACTCGTTGCAAACTCTACTTTGCGCTCGTTTGGACACTAAACATGGCGGAATGTGCTCTCGACACTCTCAAACGATTGTAGGAGCCCAGTAGCTCCCTCAGACCCACTAACTTGAGTGGTTAAGCTGAATCTAATTGTTTGTAGTTTCATGGAGCAGGTGCATTGTTGTTGTTGTTGGCTTGGTTTAGTTGGGTCACAAGGTTTGGAGTACAGCAGCTATCTGCTGAGCAATTAGAGCCGCCATTTTGGCGTCTTGGGTAACGTTGCGACGAGGAGGCATTCTAAAAGAGGGGAAATATGAGAGGAAATGAGTGAGATTGATATTGGATAGTCAAAAGAAATGTTAAAAATATCAACGAAACATAAGGATTGTGATCATTTGTTCGTTACTTAAAACAAGCAAATGACGCATTGACTAATCTAAGTAAATGGGTCTTAAATATTGTATCACGAAGACATGCTTTAGCCTATAAGTGGACACTCACCCCAAAAGTTCCTAGGTAGGAGTGACTGGTCCTATAATGCGGACTTGTACGAACACTCTAGCCTTAGACAGAAAACTCAGGGTACATGCATCAACCCTTCCAGATTGCATGTGTTCATATTATTAGAACCCAAACATTGATGAGATTTTGAAAAACTTTGAAGGCATAAAGCCTAAAACAAATCATCTAAGGGTAGATGATTATTTTCAAAACGGATTTGTAACTTGTGTGTTTGTTTTGGTAGTCAGCTAAGGATAGGCGATGGTATTGTATTAAGAATCTAAACGCAAGATAACTCACGTTAGGGTCCTAGGAAGGTTATAGTCTAGGTCAAAAGCATTACTAATAACCTAATTCTCTATAACCATGGGCTATGATACCAATCTGTGACACCCCAATCACGTAATATACAACAACACACGGCAGAAACATTGGGGAGTCACGTTACAAATTGTTTCACAACACATGGCAAATAAAGTTTTGTTTTATTGAGTTAATTGTTTACATTGTCTTGGAAATAATACAACAAAGTATAATAATTATCTTGTAAATTTTTAAAGTCACTAAGGCCAAGGTCCACCTTATGTGAAGCATGCTCAAAGTCAAACATATGCGAAAATAAAACTTTAGTATAAAAATGTTTGTGAGTAACATAGGTTTTGTAATGATGATTCATGGCTTTGATTATTAAAGATTTTTTTTAACTATTTCAAAAGTAGCCATGAATCATTATAAAAGTGTTTTTTTATGAAATCATATGAAAATCAAATGATTTAAAAGAAGTAGGCATGGTTAACTTAATAACCAAAATATGTCATATCTGGTAATAAATATGTCATGTCTCAAACAATGTTTTTGTGTAAACCAAAATGTCTTGTATAAAACAATGTCTTGTATAAACCAATGACTTGTGTAAACCAAAATGTCTTGTATAAACCGATGTCTTGTGTAAACCAATGTCATATATAAACCAATGTCTTTGTGTAACCAAAATGTCTTGTATAAACAGGGCCGGCCCGGAGGGTGTGCCGGGTGAACGAGGGCACAAGGCCCAAACTCCTCTGGCCCGAAAGGCTTTAATTTTAAATATATATATTAAATAAATGTTTAGTTTCTAATTAGTTTAACAAAAAGAACCTTGGCATGTTGGCTTTTAATGCGCATGGAAATTGTTTAGATTACATTATCTCAAGTTCGTTTCTCTATAAGCTTCTTTAATTCCTTTTAATTTTTTCCAGTTTTCTTATTTTCTTGTTTTTGTTTTCGTATTTCAATTTTATGTTTTCTTTTCTAGTTTAAAACTTAATTTTCTTTTTTTATTTTGTTTAAAACTTAAATTCAACAAGCAATACTTGAAACGTTTTTTTTTTCTTTTTTTATACAAAAAGTGTTGAAACGGACACGTTTTGGGCACGTTACTACTATATTTTTTGGGTTTTAACTTTCGTTTGTTGTAACGAGTGCATCGAAACAAACAAAGTTCCCGCTCGATGCAACGTGCAGGTTTGATCCCACTAGTGTGTGTGTGTGTGTGTGTGTGTGTGTGTGTGTATTGGGAGAGGATCATGAGAAAACTAGATATAAGTGAGAAAACTAGAAAACTAACTAAATAAACAAAAAAAAGCATAAAAAACATACAATTTTTTTTACAATTATTTATAAAAAATCGCTGCATTTTATGTATAAAAAAACTTTTTTTTCAAAAAAAAAAAAACTTGTACTGCACATGTGCACTATATGTGTACTACACATGTGCATTATGTGTTTATGTTGCACATGTGCATTGTATGCTTTTTTTATTTTTTTTTAAAGTTTTTTTTATTAATATATGTAGTGAATTTTATTAAAAAAAATCAAAAAAAAAATTTGATATGTTTTTTTTGGCTTTTTTAGTTAGTTTTTTTGTTTTCTCATTTAAACTACTTTTCTCATGATCCAATATAGTTTGTATATGTACTTTTTACAAAGTTAGCGGCCCCTTTTTCCGTTTATTATTATGTTTTATAGTATGTAAATATGTACTAATTCAATATATTTATTTATTCTTTACAAAATTGAGCTATTAACTTTATATTATACGGCCCGTTCTTTTATACTCGCGCCGGGCCAAAAATTTTGAGCAATTTCGGAGACGGCTCTGTGTATAAAACAAAGTCTTATGTAAACCAATGTCATGACCAATGTCTTTGTGTAACCAAAATGTCTTGTATAATCAAAGGTTTTGTTTTATAAATCAATGCTTTATTGTGAAAACATATATATGGTTTGTTGGCGAATACATTCAAGCCTTGTTGACAGTCGGATAAACCCTTATAAGGACAAAGGTTCATCAAATGTTCATCAGATTCTGTCACTCCCCATGGATACTTCCAAACAAAGTAGGAAGGGGGAATGGGGTGTCAAACCTATGGTACCATAACATACTACCGATCGGCAGGATTAATGCTAATGCATGTATCATTGTCGAGTTCAATGCCCTAAAATGTCTTAAACACTGTGAGCATGTCTTGAAGATGTTTTGAAACCATATACCAGGTATACTAAGTCAATATACCAAGTAAAATGTCTTTGAAACCATGTGCAATATATATAAGATAAACAAATCATGTATAATCTCATGAAAGCAAGAAAGTAGTGATAGGCACATATCAATCACCCAAAAACATTTGAAAAACGTAAAAGAGGGGACTACGTACTAACTTGGGATTGCGGCATAAGTCTTGTTCAAATGATCAAACAAAGCTCAAGAGTTCAAGGATTCAAGTGTGTCCTAATATCTGATAACTATGTTAGTGCGTCGGGACTGTAATCGGAGGATTGGATAGAATGAAGTATTATAAACCAAATGAGTGTTGGAACTCATATGATATGGTTTAGTAAACTTAACATTCTGATTTGGAAAGGATCCTAAGTGCTTTTGACCCGTTATGACTCGTTAAAGAGGTTTACGCCACTTTAACGGGTCGTAAGCGTAGTTATGGGTTCGGATGGTTAAATAAGTCCTATGATGAGTCTTATATGTCAAAACAAGTTTGATTATGTTATAATATCAGTTTAGATGTCAAAACTATGGTCTTACATGTTTAAAACCCTTTTATGCGCCAAAAGGACGTTTTGATCAATTTAAAGTACATAAAAATCGACTTATCATATAACAACACAAACCTTATGACCATAAAGTATAACCTCAGAGTGTTATTCCCTATATTACTATAGTCATAAAAAATGCATTTGGTCGAATGCTAAGATTGACCAAACGGGCAGATTCGAAAGTCAAAGCGGTAGTCAAATCGCTCGACTTACGACTAATAAATAAGCACTAAACTAGAAATGACGAGTTAGACATATTTGAACATGTGTAATAATGTTATAAAACTGATTTGATGTCAAAACTTTAAGTTTTAATACCCAAAAACGTTTTCGTCGTAAAATGCACTATTATGCATTTTTTTTACTTTTAATTCGTAAAACTTTGACTCGTCATCTCGCCTACTTAACGGGGTAATCAGAAGGTGCAATTACAAGGGATTAATACCTTCGTGATAACGATCACGTTGCAAAGTTCAATCTGAACTTTAACTTGACCAAAATGGTCATAACCGAAAATCAAACTATTTGAATTTTAGCTCAAAATAGCTAAACTAATGAAAGAACTAGGAAGAGTACTTACACGTGTTGAAGAACACTTTCAGAACTCAAGATAGGAGGCTTCCAAATGTTGCAAACAAGCTCCGAGAAGGATAGAAAGAAGAACTTCACACTTTGCTTTGAAGTGTTTTGAAGTGGTGTGAAGAAAATCGATGAATTAAAGTGGTATTTATAGTGTTTTAGGATTAAGTAGGTGATGACAAGTGTTACCAAGTGTGGATTAGTGCCCTAACATGTTTCATCACCATATTAAGTGTGACAAAAATGAGTGCAAGGTGTCCAAACTTGGAGATCAAGCAAAAAAAATATATTTATTTATTATATATTTTTTTTTGACAATTTTGGCCCTTGGACTTGTATTTTACTTGTTTGCCATTTTTAACCCCTTTAACCTAATATTTAGGTTATATAAAGGCAACAAGGCATGTGTAACTTAGATTTTGTCCGGAAATGTCGTGGATGTCAGTTCGTTCGATCGTACGGTTACGCGTTTCATAATAACGCACAACGCTTTATCGAACACGGAAATGAACGAAATTCGCAACGATCGACATTTTTTGCATTCTTATTAATAAAATACATGATTTTATTGAATACAAAAATATTCGGATTTGTACACATGGTTCGTATTCAAAATACGAAAATGGCAGACTTTTGCACAAGGGTTACAAGTTTCTTAAAATGATTATTAAAGTCCTTTTTCTAATTTATTCATCAAATTTACATATTATCTTTTTCATTTTCTAAGCAGACAGCAATAGTCTTGCATGTTTTGTATTTTCTATATATATGTTTTGAAATTTATTCATTAATACATCTAAATGTTCTTATATCAGATCCTGTCTAGTGAACCAGTAAGACGACCAGATCGACGTCCAGTTCGGTTTTGAAAACATGTTACGATGACGATTATGTTGGAACTGGTTGTGAGTCAAGAAGCCATTAGTGATGGGGTGGTTCCAGGATTCCTATGATGTTGGTTGTTGAGGATGTAGCAGTGATGGTGGTTAGGATTACCAATGATGGAGGATGATGATTAACAATGATTCTGATGATGTTGATGGATGTAGGCGGCGATGGTCTTTCCAGTGAGGTAACTCTGATAACCGGTAGCCTATACAACTTCACAGTTATTTACCTTTTACGGAAGGATTATAGTTACAACGATGGTGAGCGGAAGTAGTATATAGTTACAATGATAGTGGGTTGTATGACGAGTTGTCATGTTTAGGGGGCATAAATCAGTGATGAAAACAACAGTTGCTGGCGGTGGAGACACTTTCCAACCGCCAGTCAATGATGTTACATGGTGGAGATAATGGTAAGGATATGGTGTGGTAAATTGGTAGGGTTTTATGGGAAGGTTTAATTATCAATGGTGATATATGATAATGTTTAAAAGCATAGATATTAAAGGTGGTCAATAAAATGGTCGTTGATGATGATGGATGAGGTGGTGATTGGTGACCGATTAGTGGGTTAGCATAGTGGTCACAACGGTGGTCAGGGTGATCTGGGTCCCTGATCGGGTAGAGTGGGACACAGGTCAAGGTCAGGTCAAACATGGCCAATTGAGTCAACCATGGTTAACAACCCAAAACTATTTTAAGTAACTAGTAAGATTACCCGCGCTACGCAGCGGGGTGTCGATCGATATCTATTTGGTTCCGTATAGAAACTAAAAGAAATATGCTTAAAAGAATATAAAACATGTTTTACATCGACTGAAAACCATAAAAATAAATACAGCGAGACTGGCTGGTTTTAAATTAATTGTCAATGGAAATGTAAATTCTATCTTAAATAAACTTAAATGAAAAAGGAACCTTAAACTAAAACACTAAATATAAAGAAAATTAAAAAAAATAATAAAGTCCAAAAATAAATCGAGAAAGTAACAAAAAAGTAAATAGGATGAAAGCACCATTCACACAACTTGCTAATTGTAGCTTAGGTCAAAACGTAGAGTAACTTTAATTTATACTAACACGTGCACAAAATTAAGCACATAAGAAAACACTTATGACGTGTTGCAGCGGAGTCTGAAACGTAAAGTGACTCGAACTTATACCGTCAAGTGAAACGTCTTATATTTGACCGAACTCGTTTCCGAACAAAATTTACTTCAAAACGTAGAACAACTGAATACATACATAAAAATAAGCAAGAACATGTATTATATTTGACCCAACTCCTTTACAGGAAAAAAAATTTGCGTCAAAACGTAGACCAACTGAAAAACGTATATAATAATAAGGATAAAACATATTATATTTGACCTAACTCATTTCTAAGAAAAAATTACTTCTAAATGTAAGTTAATTTGAATTTATACCAACACATAAATAAAATTAAACACGTAAAACTCGATTACAAAGTTCTTAGAAAGTTAATGAGTTGTAAGTGTTAACGCTGAAAATTAAAGATATAAGTATACAATACAGAAAGAAAAAAAAACCAAAAGCAAAACAAGAAAGACAAAAGACACAAAAAAACAAAAAGCTAGTTATTGTACAACTTCTTTATAAATGTAGTATAGAGAATGTTGTGTAGTATACTGAATATATAATTGAGTATTACATGTGGGACTTGATGAGTTCGATTAACTAACAAACCCAACCCCAAAACAACACCAATATTATTTTCCTAAGATATATAGAAAAGGTGTACGGTACAATATATGACTTAACGTACGAAGTGTACGCGATGGAAAAATCTCACCTTATGTTTAAAAACATAAAATCGCATGTACATTAAAATAGGGAAATCACATTTACAAATTAAAAAAAATACAATCGCATGTACCAAAAAAATATGAAAAAAAGGGAAATCACATGTTATAAAGAAAATTCTGCATCTCGTATGCGTCGTACGATATATATATATTATATATATGTAGAGAAGGAGTGAGAGAGAAAGGGTAATATATGTAGAGAGGAGTGAGAGAGAAAGGGTAAAATGAGAACCACCCTTTAGTTGTGAGAACCGCAAGAACTTTTTGATCCGACGCAAGTTGGTTCAAAATTTTTTTGCACAAACGTAGATGAAAAATTATAAACATATCTGTAAAAAAGTAAAAAAAACTAACGAGTCGGTATTTTGACTGATGCAAGTTTTTATACGGCAAACGTAAATTTTGGAAGAAGAAAAATATTTTTTACGCCTCATGTAAATGTGGGTATGCGACATTTTTTTTAATTTTTTTCTGAAACAAGTGATTGTTTTTACGACTTTTGAGAAAAAAAATTTGGAAAAACCTTTTGGATGGCCTAGATCTCGCGGTTTTCGCAACTCGTGATGGTTCTCATTTTAATCGAATCTTTTATATATATGTATATATATAAGTGCGTGTGTATCTTAGGGTATATTGTTGTTGTTTGTGGTGCTTGAGACATGGAAACAAATACATGGAACCCACACATTTTAGAAATGGGACTTCATGTTGGGCAGAGACCGAGGCAATAAAGAAAATTACTATTAATAATTACGCATAAAGATTTCAATATTTTGAAAAGAAAACAAACAAGGAAATATTCGCCCAACAAAAACAAACAAGAAAGGAGCTATGTTCTCACCTAATGATGCATGTTGTTAAAATCCACACAAAGTTTTCTAAGGTTGGTAAAAGTTCGTCCTACTCGAAGGCTACAATACATATGTCATGTGTAAAGATTGTGTTTATGATAGATAAACATTTGTAGTGATTGATGTTGTTTGGTAAATGTTAATTTGTTGAATTATGAGTTTACATGACACACATAGTTGAACATATTAGTCAATTGTTAATTAAATATACATTAGGTTTTGACCTCACTTATGAACTATTTAGGTCAAATGAGTCCATTGTTGTTAAGTTTTAACAATCAGATTCCTCTAAAGTGTTTTCACGGATTATATTAAATACTAATGGACGAAATAAATTATGAAAATTTTCTAACATGTTTTTGTGGGTCTTTAATACTCAAAAGTATTTTCACTTTTTGCAAAACTTTATAGAAAAATTATGAGAAATTGTACAACATTGATGACATCAACTTCTGTTTTTAGTTAACTTCTCTCTCAAATGTGAGGAGTCTGCCATGAAGTTGTATCAGAGTCGTTTCCTTGAATCCAACTGAGTTTCTTATGACAAATACAATTGTACTTCATTTGTCAGGGAGAGATCTCAAAAATCTGTGACTCAGAGCAACATTTGTGTAAGTTTGATCAGCAAGCCTTAGCTCACTGAGTAAGAAATTAAATCGCTCAAATGTTGAGTCAGAGATTCCCCCTTGACATGAGTGAATGTCTCATACCTGTTGTTCTTCTGCTCCTCATCTAGCAAAATGTCCTGCTTCATGACATTTGAAGCATCTCAGATTTGCCATAACCCATTCACCCAATTGTTCTGACCCATCTTAGCAACAAATTTGCTAGCCCTAAACGTAGACATAGCCAATTGCCATGAAATATCCATTTCTTCAACATCTTCTGGATGAATTTGGTTCAGATCAAAAGCACTCATCATATGGGGGTGAGTTCACCAGCCAGAAAGGCATTCAACCAGTTAATCATGCTAGCAGCAAGAGCTATTTTTCTTCATTTTTCTATGTGAAAAAAACTAGCATTCGGTGTTAGATCGCTCCCTTTCAGTTTAGGAACCTAAATTGTATCTATTGTCCATACAAGCGGAAATTATATGACAAGATTAACCGAATATGCAAGATTTACTGTTTAATCGTTGTTTTATTGATCATAATAGTTCAATACATGTCGAATCCTGATCCAGCAGAGTTTCGCCGTCAGAGTGACAAAGTTGCAGAAGTTACAAATGAATGAATCAAGTCTACTATTTATAGAGACACAAGTTAACTTGGGGTTTAACAAGTTCGGGCGAACTTGTCTTGAACAAGTTCGGCCGAACTTGTTCTCACTTTCCAATTACGGGCGAACTTGTGTTCTATTTATATAAATACCCTTCATTTTCTAGTCTAATCTAGCTAAAACTATACAGACTCGATCCAAGACTAAGACATAGACATTATGTACTAACAGACTCCCCCTTGGATATCGTCTTCGTCTTGATCAGTCTTCAAAGCTCTACTTTTGCCTGACACGCCCAAAGAAGTTCTTTATTGGCTTTTCACGACGCTCTTTCTCTGGAATCGGCGTTTGATCTGTAGGTGGCACCTTTGTCATGAATTGAAACCTTCTAAGTCTCGCCTCCCTACCCATTTCATGTATTCGTTCAATCCGCGCTTCTTCCTTCAAAAACTCTTTGCGTTCAAGTTCCCTCCATCTCGATTCCCACATCCCACCAGAGTTAACTTCATGTGCATAGCAGACATTTACGACCCTCTGATATTGCATCGCTTGCTCCTTTTCACGTTCTTCAAAACAGATCTTGCTGTAGAACAAACATTTAATATCCTTCTTCAAGCAATTTACTAGCCACATCGGGTCTAGTATTCTAATCGTTCTCCATAGCCCTCTCAATCCTTCTGCTCCAAACATTTCAACTCTTTCTTTAGTGATATCTAAATGATCTTCAAATCTTAGAACAATCACTGCTTCATACGTTGTCGGATCCACTTGCCACCACTTGAATAAAGGATAGAAATTCTATTCAATCGGCATCAGGGGCATATTTCCCATCGCTTTCAAGCGTTTCATGATCAACGTGATGTCTTTCTTCCCAGTTTTCTTATTTGTTTTGATTCGACGTTTAGGAATAAACGGCTTCCAGTATCTGAACCCTTTTGTAGCTTCAAACTTGATCATTTTCCAAAGCAACTGATCAATAAACTTCATATGATACGTCACATTCCTCGTCTGTACCAGCTCCTCAACATCCTAATATGGAAGTGTCTTGAAATATGCCAGATATCTGAAGTATTGAACTCCAAACTCCCTTTTGATGGCATACACATTCAATTCTTTGAACCACCCCCAGCTAAGTATATCTCCCAATGATACATCTTTATATCTGGTAAAGAATGCTAGTGGACGTCGAAACTTACATTCTCTCGGCATTTCTTTAAACTAGGACTTCTTCGCTTGCGCAGTCTCCTCTTTTGTCATCGGTTTAGGGATTTTACCTTCACGTACAGACTCTTCGATCTTTTCTTTCAACATATCTTCATTTAGATGCTTGTGCATTTCTTCGAAAGTTGGAAAACTATCTGTATTCAACCCTGTGTACTTCTCAGCTTCATATTTTTCATCATCAGAAGACCAATCTTCAACAACAACCTTGTTGTAGTCGTCTGCTTCATATCTACGTTTGTAATGATATTCATTCGGCTCAAATGTATTAACATTTAGTACTTCCTCTTCAAAATCAAAGTTGAATGATTCAGCATCAACCTCAATTAACTTAGCCAAATCTTCCTTAGAATAGTTGTGCACAAATTCACCTTCCTCGACGTTATGTTCAAGCATAAGAATCAGAGGCTTTGTAGGAATCGCAGCAAAAGGCATCGCAGTAGTAATAGCATCAGACATATCAACATCATGTTTTTGCCCCCTGTCTGCTCCCCCTGATTTTGATCACCCATTCTATTTCATTATCCAATAACGACGAAAAATCAAAATCTTCATTCACTTTTGCATCAACTATTTTCAGACCGACTCCACCCTGATTATCATCATCATTACCACCATCATTATCAGAGTCGTCTTTTGTATCGTCTGCAGGTTCATCATCGTCATCTTTATCTTCAACTTCATCATCGTCTTTTGTTTCTGTTTCTGTTTCTGTTTCTGGAGCAATTACAGACTCTGAATCTTTAGCAGACTCTATCACAGATTATGTAACCTCTGGCATGCTTTCAATAACATTCTTTCCATTGCCCTGTTCAGCCATTTCTTTAAATGCCTTCTCTTTCGCTTCCTGCGGATCTAATTGTGCGTATTCAGCAGTAAAATCTATGCCCAAACTATTTGTCAGCACTTTCTGCAGTCTTTTAAATCGTCTATCATTCAATTCACGTTCTGAACAAAAATCTGCAATCTCTTTAATCAAACGTTCATTGGCTTCTTGCAAGCTTTCGACTAATGCTTTCAAGTATCCTTGGTCGCCTGCTACGAATTTGACTTTGTCGGACAGAATTTCTTTCTCAACTTCACTTTGTTTTATCAACTTCTCTAATTCAGCTTTCTCTGTCTCGTTCTTAGCAACTTTGTCTTCCAGAATCTTCACACGCTTCTCTAGAATATCAACATCAGATTCTGGGAAGAAATCATTTAGATCTTGAATATCCACTGGCTCGTTAGGAATATCACCAAATAGATTTGATTTTGGAGTAGTCTTTGGCATAGATTTCGGCGTACTCCTTGGTGTAGACACTTTGGGAGTTGAGCTTTCAGGTTAAGCAGTTTTAGGATCTAGAGATTGAATAACTGGAACTTCAAGTAATTCAGACTCAGGAGGTTCTTGTGTGACTCCTGTCTGTAATAGTGTTTCTTGATCAGCAGACGTTTGAATATTCTCGGTCATAGGAGGTTCTTGTGTAACTCCTTTTTGTTGTGCAGCAGAAGGTTCTTGTGGGACTTATGTGCTTTTCTTTTGGCCCCATATCGACGGCTTTTAGGTTTCTGAGCTTTCTTGCCTTTTGTTTTCGGAGAACCAGTAGTCTTTGTTGAAACATCTTTTGCAGACGACTTGACTCTTTTAGCATTATTTTTCGGTCTCTCCTCATCAGAATCTTTCTCATGTTCCGGCACATAATCTGCGTTAGTTTCTTTGACTTTCTCTGCAACTGATTCAACGATGGCTATCATTGTTGCAATTTCCAGAGAATCATCACTATCATTTTCTTCATTTTCTGATGTTGCAGATATCACATCGTCCTCTTGTGTTGTTTTCTCAGCCTCTAGATTTTCAATCACAACTGTTTTAGCACTAGGACCAGCTTCCGGTTGAATATTGACAGGCTCTTCCTCATCAATTAGTATTGTATCAACTTTCTTTGGTTTACGTGAAGCTTTCTTCTTCTCTGGCACGACAACCTTCTTCAAAAACCAATCACTACGCTTCTCTTTGAATGTAGATAACCAATCAATCCCAGTGTTTCGTTCATTTTCATCACCACTATCGTCTTTCCTCCACTTATACTCTAGCGGAGCAACATAGTTTTCAGACACGATAGCACCGAATAATGGCTTTGCAACTGGTGCAGATGATTGCTTCTAGAAAGTAATGAGCTTCTTCAATGTAGTATCGTCCAGATGGCTCAAATACATAATATCATTCGGATCTTTCGCAATATTCTTAAACTTGTCATCGATCAACATCTATAAAAATCTTGGATACATCACAAGTCTCTTTGATCCCATGTTATTCTTCATGTGAGTGAAAACCAGCTTCGAATAATTGAACTTCTTGTTCAGAATAAGCGTTGTTGCCATGCAGGCCATATAATCTTGCACGTCGTCTAAACTGGCCTTTCGATGACTGAAAGTATGAATGATCACGTGCATCAAGAACTTGTAAGGATTAGGGACTGATCCTTTCTTCAATGTAGACTCATTCACATGCCCCTTGTACCCCATTCGACAGAAACAACCTCTAACCATTCGCTCGTCCAGCATCATTGGATCATTAGCTGCATCGTTGAAATTTAGGACCTTGCAAATATCAGCTTCAGTAATAACAATCTCTTTGTCCTCATTCCTTTCACGAACTATAGACTTTATCACAGTATCATCCTCATTCATTGCTGCGGACATCCAAAATCTATTAACATGCGACCTGTAGACCACCATCTTCTCCGTGATGGCCTTATGAATTGGAATCCGTTCCATAAATGCTAGAATATCATCAAATGCTCTGAGTGATGGACAAATAGCTTTATCCAGCGTAATGCACTGTTGTGAAATTTATTAAACGAGAGCTCAATATTCTGCAAACACGTAAATCGAGACGAAATTAGTCAAATTTACAATTTTCATATATTTCCATCAAGTTCGGGCGAACTTGATAGACCAAATTGACAATTCAAGACACTAAGTTCGGTCGGACTTGTTACACATATAATCATAACAAACATCAAGTCCGGGCGAACTTATCATTCAGTTTTAATCAAATTCCATACAAGTTCGGACGAACTTGTTTAAGATTTACAAAACTCATTTAACAAGTCCGGGAACTTGTATTGAAAATCATTTTCATAGATTTGAAAGGAAGTTCAGGCGACCTTATTGTTTAACATTTATCACCAGAGGACAAGTTCGGCCGAACTTGACAAATTCGGCTGAACTTGTCGTCATGTTCACCAAACCTGCAACATATGAATTCAAGACCTTCTGATCAAATTTAACACATGTATATGGTCGTTGATATTTTTTTAACATGTTTTAATTCTCAATTTATTCATTAAAGGTCCGGAACATGTTCAGTAGTCAAATTCAGATCTAAAACCGTTCAAAATCCTACAATCTTGGTCCAAAACACTAATTCTCACCATAACCATGATGAGTGATGTGCAAATCACCACTAATCAAGCAACAATCGGGCACACTTCGTCATGTGAGTGTCAATTTCAAAATCGCTCAATTTCGCACTTAAGTTCGCTCTGTAGGTTGTAGACGAGTCAATGAAGTTCGGTCGAACTTGTCATCTATTTGTAGTTGACAAATCCGGGCGAACTTGTACATCCAATCAACTAAGATTAGATAAGTCTGGGCGAACTTGTTGACTGATAACAGATTTCAAGTTTTTAACAAGTTCGGTCGAACTTGATTACAAGTCCGGCGATACTTGAACAATTTCAAACTTAATTTTTTCAAATTTTTCAATTTAGACCCTGAACTTTTCAGATTTTACCAGTTTTAACAATCCACTTAGTTGACCAAGTCCAAGCTAATGACCTTGGTTAACTGATTTGTCTGCCGAGTCCAAGTTAATGACCTCGGTTTGACCCGTTATGAACAAACTGTTGAATTTGTTCAAAATCAAGTTTCAAATTGATGAACTTTTCATGTTTTGGCTTATCAGATTTTACAGATTAGCTCCCAGCCTGTTGTCAATTAGATTTCCACCAGTTTAGCACCATACCAGACTTCGAAGATCCATTCTCCAACATTGGCTTGCTGAAAACAATGTAGAAACAAAATCTTTTTGTATATTGAAAGTTTATGTAAAACACACTGAAAATCTTTTTGGTTTTAATCTGTAAAGCAGATAAACTATGTATAGAACAAAGTAAACTATGTACAAACATATTTACAGACATATTTTTGTGAATTCGTGTCTTAGGATCATATCAGTTGATTGAGACATATCACCAGTACGTTGACCTTTTGATAACTTTAGGTTTTAAACTCGTTTACCTAGATTGTCGATATATTTGTCCACTTAAAATTTGACAGATTTCTCAATTGTTCCAAGATATATTAGGTATGAATTATGAAACGTGACTTAACTATGGTTCCCATCTCAGAATATACTCCCGTATCAAGATTCCCTAGATTCATCTTACAGGTGAGTATAGCGTAATAAATATCTGTATTTGGGTTAATGCGAAGCCTTGAGAGCTCAGGTTAATACCACCGTATCGACAAAGAGATGAAGGCTCGACTTATAGGTGTATTCCATTTAAGGAATCTTTTTAGCACTGCAAATGATTAGATCTTTTGATACTTTTCAATTTTGCATGCAGTTTAGGGGTTTATAGCAAAAGCATTATAGAAGTTCTAGGTTATTGCTTCCGCAAAATCAGAAGAAATTGTATAATACCCCAGATATCAACTATCTATAAAGAACTCGTATCTCAGAATCAGGCAATCTCTCAAACGAAATTTGGAGTACTAAGTCCATATATCCGAGAGATGTTAATCCACAAGATTAAGCAGTTGTAAAATTTAGTTTATATCTCAGAAACAGTTTACTGAATGTGTAAAGCCTATCGACACATCCACAGTAAGACTTGTTTATCACTTTTTAAACTTTACATTTCTTTAGCAATTTGTGATAGTCCACTGATGTACTTCATTTTCTTTGTAACACCGAATTCTTTTTGTCCTTTTCATGTTTTTGTACTTTTTGAAAATTTTCATATGTTTTCGTATTTTCTCAAATATTTCTCCCCCTAAAATCAAAAACATATTTTTGTTTTTTAGTTTTTAGGAAATACTTATCTAAAAGATAAAAACAAACCAATGTGGATCACGTGAACTCGTCGTCCCCTGTATTCAACCCTGCTTCCGCGCCTGTCAGCAAATTTTTAATACGTTAAGCCTCATGAGATATTTAAATTTTTAAAGGAAATGCTTTGGTACAAAAAATCAGCTTTTTGTTCATCGGTGTGGATTTTTTCTATTCATACCAACTTCTTTCGTAGCAGTCACGAATGAAGTGATAACGAATTTCAATGTGTTTAATTCGAAAGTGATGAACAGGATTTTTGGTTATGTCGATTGCTGCCTTATTTCTACATATAAAGGCGTATCAAGAAATTGCATCCATAGTCCCTCATCTGTTGTTGAATCCAGAGGATTTGTGAACAACAGCTGGAAGCAGAAATGTATTCTGCCTCACATGTAGAAAGAGAGACCGTGGTTTGTTTCTTGCATTACCACGTTACCAAACGAGTTCCGAAGAACTGGCAACCAGCCGTCGTAGACTTAGAATTAGCTTGTCAACTCCTAAGTCAGAATCTGCATATCCCGTCAGATCAAAATTATCGTTCTTTGGATACCACAAGTCGGTGCTTGGACATCCCTTTAGGTAGTGGAATATTCTTTACACAATTTGCATATGTGAGACTCTGGGACTGGACTGATATCTTTCGCAAAGACAGGTAGGATACATGATATCTGGGCGAGATGTCGTCAGATACATGAGTGATCCTATCATCGACCGATAGAGTGCATCATCCACTTTAATTCCCGTTTCGTCAATGCAAATCCCATGGTTCAGTGCCAGCGGAGTCGAAAGCGGCTTCGAGCTATCCATTTCAAACTTCTAGAGAATATCGTGAACATACTTTGTTTGATGAATGAATATGCCGTCTGTAACTGATCCACCTGTAAACCAAGGAAGAATTTCATTTCGCCCATCGAAGACATTTCGAACTTCTTCTTCATGATCTTTTCGAACTCTTTGCAAAGACTATCGTCTGTTGAACCAAAGATGATATCATCCACATAGATTTGTATAATGATTAGATGATTTCCGACTTCTCTGGTAAACAATGTACTGTCCACTGTGCCTCTTATAAAGCCGTTTCCAACAAGATGTTGAGATAACGTCTCGTACCAACCAGCTCTCGGGGCTTGGTGTAATCCGTATAAGGCTTTGTCTAGGAGATAAGCTTTGTTCTTGTTCATCGGATCGACGAACCCCGGTGGTTGGCCGACGTACACTTGTTCGTGTAGTTTACCTAGAGAAACGCGGATTTTACATCCAACTGGTACACCTTAAATCCTTTCCAAGCTGCGGATTGACTCTAATCGTGCAACCGGTGCATAGACTTCCGTGTAGTCAATACCTTCTTACTGGTGGAAACCCTTGACAACCAACCGAGCTTTGTTTCTAACAATCACACCCCGATCATCCCTTTTGCACTTGAAGACCCACTTTGTGTCTATAGCTTTCTGCTTAGGCGGTAAGTCAACAAGCCACCAGACTCCTAGTTTCTCGAACTGTAACAGTTCCTCTTGCATTGCTATCACCTAGTTCTCGTCACCCAGAGCTTCATTTACAGTCTTTGGCTCTATTTGAGATATGAAACAAGAATAATAGCAGTAGTCTTGGGTAGGAGCCACTCGGGTATAGAAACAAATTAGTGCTTTGTTGATTTGACTTCTCGTTCGCACACAAGTTTTTAATTCACCAATAATGTTCGTTGAAGGATGGTATGAATAAGATCGTGGTATTTCTTCACTAGGAACATCAACCGAGCTTTGCTGATTTGAAATATTCAGATCAACGATCAGATCAACATTTGGAGTACTCGATGTAGCTTCATTTTGATTGCTCGGGCCATCAGATTGATTTAACATGCTAGTTATCTGCTCAGATTCATCATCAGAGGAAGATTCTCCATCATCATCAAAACTTGGAACTTCATCAGAGTCGGAATTCTGATTCTGAGAAATATTGGGCTCTAAGGTTGCACTTCCTGGTTCAGTGGAAACATTTGCTGGAGTTGTAGTGGGTGTTGCTTCTGTTTCAGACACTTGTTCAACCGGAACACCACCACTATTACTCGGACCTGCGCCAGAAGAAGATGTAGAACCAGTAATGGGTTGATTAACCATAATTGGCCTTATAATCTATTCTTGGTTTGCCGACTGTTGAAGATAATAAAGAGCTGCAAGTTCTTCATCAGACGGTTCTTCAGGCAAGTCGAATGACTTCCACAAATCTTGGTAATTAAACAACCATGCATCACCGTCCTCTGAATAGGAATTGTGTATCGAAAACAATCAACGTGTCTTCAATCACCTTTCTCAAAGCAGGAACATAAACTCGTCTTAGCGGACTAGCATACCCAACAAAGAAACCTTCAAGTGATTTAGACCAAACTTTCCATCTTGATCTATAACAGTACAAGGCGCACCAAATGGCTCTAGAAATTTCAAATTCGGTTTCCTTCGGTTAATCATCTCAAAACATGTCTTTTTAGTTGGTTTGACAGTTAAGACCCTGTTTAAAGTATAGCAAGCCGCTGCAACCGCCTCACTCTAGAAGCTAATAGGAAGTTTCGAGTCTGCAAGCATTGTTCTTGCTGTTTCGATCAAAGTTCTATTCTTTCTCTCAACTACGCCATTTTGTTGCGGAGTATAAGATGCACTGAATTCGTGTAGAATTCCTTTGGCGTTTCAAAACTCTTTCATCTTGTTGTTCTTGAACTTCGTGCCGTTGTCACTGCGAATGCATCTGACAGGGAGATGATATAAATTTTTTGAGCTTCTTGAAGAGTATTACCAGATTGTTGAACGTTTCATCTTTAGACTCTTGAAAGAATACCCACGAATATCGAGAATAATCATCTGTGACGACCAAGCAGTATAGCTGTCCTGAAATACTTTGAACGTTCATCGGACCAAATAAATCCATATGAAGACGTTCAAGCGGCAGCTTTATAGAATTCTGAATCTTCTTCGGATGTGCCTTTTTAATCAGCTTCCCTTTCTTACATTCGAGACAATGATCCGTCATGTGGAAGCATCTAATATTCACACATTCGACCAAGTCATTATGAATCAGAAAATTCATTTTTCTCGATGAATGTGCCCCATTTTTCTATGCTATAGAATATAATCTTTCTCCATGGCTTTTGTGACAAAGCATTGAGCCGATTTCGATGATGTGGTAGCGACACCCATATCTAAGACATAGAGATCGTTTTCGCGTGGGGCGCGCATCAGAATCCAATCATCAGGAATCTTGAAACCCGGCTTTAGAATGATGCACTCTTTATCATTGAAATGAACTGTGAACTGTTTATCACAAATTTGCGAGATGCTCAGAAGATTGTTCTAAGCTCAGCAATATAGTTCAGACGATCAAAAGATACGACTCCGTTTGAAAGTTTTCCTTCAGCGACGATCCTTCCACCTTGATTACCGGAAAAACCAACATATCCTCCATTAATTGCCTTGATATCAAAGAGAAGAGCTTTCATTCCCGTCATATGCCTTGAAGCTCCACTATCCAGAATCCACTTTGAAAGAACGGATCTCTGGAGCCCCTTCACACATTATCATTCAGTTAAAAAGTGCGACCCAAGCCTTCTTGGTCTTGGGTTTGGGATAAAAAGCTTCGTAATCATCCTCAAGATCTCCATCTGAGCCTCCACTGTCTGTTACATTTTCAAAGTTCACTTTCTTTTTACCTTTTGATGTTTTGATGCCAATTGAGGATTTGAAGTTTCAGATTTGGTCTCAGATTTTGATTCTTTGTTGTTACCAGTCTTAACAGGCTCAGACTTGGTAACTTTAGATGTTGATGACTTCTTTTTCGCAATCCAGGATTGTGATTTTATGTTTGCCTTTTTTATGTAAAACCTTAATTCATTTGCCTTGGAAGTTTCACCTTTCTCGAAAGTTGAGTTTTCAAATTTCTTTTCTATTTTAGGTTTAACTTCAGGCTTTGATTTCATTTCTTTTCAAAATTGTGACAGGTTTTACAAACCCTGGTTGCTTAGGTTTTACAACATCTGAACTTGTTTTCCTTCTAGGATAGACTAGTTTTGATTTCGGACACTTGCGTGCAATGTGACCAACTTCATTGCACTTGAAGCAAGTCCGATCATCATGAGAATGTCCACTAGTGGTTTTACACCATTTGTGGCTTTGGCCTTATCTCAAAGTTCCTTTTCTTTCTTAAACTCATCATTTGATTGTTTCCCAATCAAACCCTCTTCTTGAACGTGCTTGTCCCATAAACGAATGTCATGTTTTTATCTTTGTATTCGCAAAATGGTGATAGTTTCTTGTTCGGTTCATTCTCCAATTCTAAACCCAACCAGCTCTCCTGTGCTCAGGAAAATCAACGAGTTTGAAGAATTTATCAAGCTGATCTTCCTTCACATTCCTAATCGGAAGCTATCGTCGAAGTATAGTCTATCAGAATCCTTAACTTTGTACATGACAACGTTAGGATCATCACATAAACTATCTTCCGATGATGTATCATCATCTTCGGACTGTGAATCAGAATTATTCAACTTGAGTTAGCGCTTTCAAAGCTGCATCATCAGATTCACTTAAGACATTATCAACAACTTGCTTAACCACCGCTTCACCATCCTCACTCGTATAGGTTATATCAATGTTCTCAGGCAGCTCATTTTTCTTTTCGGTTAAAAGTTCAATGTTGAGCGCCTTTTCCATCCCCTCAGCCTTTTTGCGACAATACTTTTCGCATAGGGTGGTGGAAACTTTGGTATAATCTCCACTTTTCTACCTTTGGCTTTCTGAACATTTTATTCCGATTGAATCGTCAGAAGAATGTGATCAATGACGTAGGCATTAGTGGTATAGCTCCTCAAAAGTGTCGAACCCTTTCGGTTTTGATTTTCATGTCTTGAAGTACTTGTTTTACTTTAGCAATGTTATTAATGTAAACGTTAATAGCTTTTTGTTTTCCATTAAAGTAGCTTTTAACATTCTGATAGAATCATCTTGTTCAATGTTATTTTTATCCAACCTGCTGTAATCATCTTTCATATTGTCATATGCCTCCTTCATTGTGTGATAATCATATTTGAAATTATTATTATGCACATTGATTTCAGCTATGATCTCAAACTTTTCAGCACATTGAACACACGGTTCAGCACACTTCGTACATGGTTTTTCAACCTCAACGATTTGTACTTTGACAACCTCCTTTTCTACAACCTTTACCTCTTGACCTACCTTCGTCAGCTTTGCTATCATAGCCTTGTTGGAAATCTCTGTGAGGTTTTCTTCATTCACCTCTTTGGCCAGTTGATAACTTCTTCGATCTCTAGGCTTCTCCTCAGCACCATTCTCTGAAGATGTCATTTCACCAAAACAACCTGCAAAACTAGTAGATATGTTAGGGGAAAGGATACCCTGCATCTTTGTATGCTGATAAATTTCCTCCATTTCTGCTTGTTGCATGTATTCTTCTAGTAATTCATTCTCCATGGTGCATCCTGAGCAGATGTGTCTTCCACAATCTCGGCCATTAGACCAACACCGGTTTTCTTGGCGATGTATGAATTCCAATCAAAACTGTCATCTTCATTTGAAGCGACCATTGCCTTCTCAGTGTTGTTGTTTGGTTTCTCTTGGATTTCGACTTGAGTCTTCTTTGGGAATGGCTTGTACTGTAGCGACTTCTTGTAATATTTGTTGCCACCTCCAAATGGACTTTGATTGCCCGTTGCTTCAGGATTTTTGCATTCTCTCTTGAAATGCCCTTTCTGTCGGCATCTAAAGCAAGTGACCTTCGTTTTGTCAAATCCCAACTTGTTGCTTGAGTTCCCGATATCTCTGCCAGTAAGAGCAACAAATTTGGTAACCCTCCGGATGATCGAAGCTAAGTACCATTTGATGTCCATCAACTCAAGTTCTTCTTCATCTACTTGATCGTAGTCTTCGGCGGTCATTTCCGGATTGCCAATTTTCCCGGCCACCAAACTTTCATATGATTCTAACACTGTGGCGAGAAGAGTAATGTGTTGTTTGGCAACTTGCTCAGAAACAACATTGTTTAGGTTTATAGCAATGTTGCATTTGTACACATTCGGATCAGAATTCATTTGATGATTCTGATTTGATTGACTTTGATATGAAGAATTTGATCCCGTGCTTGAAAATGAAGAACTTTGTGGACTTTGATCATATTTTGGATATGATTGATTTTGACTCTGTGGCGAATGATTCGAAGAATTCAGATTCGCACTAAAAGCAGTTTGGATTTTTGGGCCAGTAATATTATCTTGAGTTCCAGATTTGTAGTACAGTCCTACGTATTGAGTCACATTGGCATTCTTTGATTTAGCTATCTTTAACAACTCCATCTCATTCCCCTCCAGTTTATCAATGAACGTGGATAGTTTAAGAACTGCCAGCTTAGACTTTCTTTAAGAACCATGAGATATGTCGTCAATTCACCTTCAAGCAATGTGTCAGCCAATTTATCGATGTATTCTTCTTCTTTCTTCTCAAGCCTGTGTCTCCTCATAATCACTTTCAGATGACAAAACCTTTCGATCATCTGTTTCATCGTTTCGCTTTTTAACATCGTGAAAATATCGAATTCTTTCATGATCAGTGCATTCTTGCTTTTGACCATTTCTGCACTTCCCAGATACTTCTTCTGCAAGAATGTCCATAATTCCTGTGAATTCTTAGCTTCTGGTAGCAGCACAAGAATATCTTCTTTCACCGATTGTTGGATCAAGCTTATCATTCTCTTCTCGGCAACATAAGCATCTTTCTGCATTATACAGAACTTGGTGATATCGATCTCGTTGTTATTCTCATCCAGAGGCCATGTGTAACCCTCTGAACTGCAACCCAACTATGGAAATATGTGGCTTGTACCCAGTTCGAAAACTTCTCTTTCCAACCCTCATATTCATCCATATTCATGAGTTTTGGCACTTTCACAGATGTGCCCATTTCGTTGTCGATGTTTACTTGGTTCACCATTTGAGCGTCTGACGTTTTTGCAATCATGAATGTAGTGTAAAGATCTTCCATCTTGAAAAACTGATGAATTTTGATGAAAAACACACGTTCACAAACTTAGAAAAATTATCAGTTTACTGACAAGTTCGGCGTACTTGCAGTATGAAAGAAATCAGATTGATTTTACACAAGTTCGAGCGAACTTGTGTTTGATTTTTGAAAATTTCCCCCTCACTAAGTTCCGGCAGACTTGTGTTTGAATTTCAAGAGAATTACTAAGTTCGGGCGAACTTATACTAGTTTTCAACAAACTTTAATCAAGTTCGGGCGAACCTGATAAGAATTCGAGAAAAAAAAAGTAAGTTCGAGCGGACTTGTTATGAAAAACACTTGAAATAACAATCGAGTTTGGGCGATCTTGATTAAAATCAAAGAATTTTTAATCAAGTTCGGGCGAACTTGATGTCAAGTTCGGCCAGAACAAGTTTGCAAACATGGTTTTTTGAACTTTTTGATACCAATTCGTTTGAATTTGATGTCCAAACTCTCAGGGGTTTATCTTTACTGCATTTTACATGACATATTCAAAAATTAGCAACTTTTATCCATGAATTCATTGTTTTGTTAAAAAAAATGGTAGAAAGGAGTAGAATAAGAGTAGATCTTGCTATGATTTTCATCAAGGTATCCAGGCTCTGATACCACTTGTTAGATCGCTCCCTTTCACTTAAGAACCTAAATTGTATCTATTGTCCATACAAGCGAAATTATATGACAAGATTAACCGAATATGCAAGATTTACTGTTTAATCATTGTTTTATTGATCATAATAGTTCAATACATGTCGAATCCTTATCCAGCAGAGCTTCGCCGTCAGAGTGACAAAGTTGCAGAAGTTACAAATGAAGGAATCAAGTCTACTATTTATAGAGACACAAGTTCGCTTGGGGTTTAACAAGTTCGGCGAACTTGTCTTGAACAAGTTCGGCCGAACTTGTTCTCACTTTCCAATTCCGGCGAACTTGTGTTCTATTTACATAAATACCCTTCATTTTCTAGTCTAATCTAGCCAAAACTATACAGAACTCGATCCAAGACTAAGACATAGACATTATGTACTAACATTCGGTATAGATTGAGTAGAGTTGATGGGAGCTGCGGGTTGAGATATTGTAACCTTATGAAACATAACATTAAGCAGGTTTGGGTGTTTTGAACATTTGAAACTGGCTATTTTGTGACATGAGAGCAGAACTAGAAGTTGAACTAGTTATTCCAGCTGACAACATTGTGTTTCTGTGGTTGGTTTCTCTCTACTAATCATCTGCTCACATAACTTAATAATAGAGATCATTTCGGTGAGAGCTATATGATTCAGATCTTTTGTTTTCTTAATCATAGCAACATTATAATCCTACCTTTTCGGTAAGGCATTTAGAAGTTGTTAGTTAATGGCATTTTTTGACAATTGGATTTCAGTAACTTTCATCTAAGTTACGAGCTTGACCATTCTTCTTATCAAATTATCAATAGTCTCCTCATAGATGTGGATGAATGAGGTGAAATTTTGATTAAGTAGATTTCTCAGGCTTTCTTGCATGTCTTTATTTCCTTCAAATGTTTCATTCAATCCAGCCCACGATTATTTTGCAGATGTAACTTCCCTGAAGCCAACTGAAATTATTGGACCTAGAGCCATAGTCAGGTAGGATAAAGCTTTATCATCTTCTTCTAGAATCTCAAAGTCTACATCCTCATACATTTCCACAGGTTTCTTCAACTTAGTGTCCGGATTATCGTGAGTAGTATACATGATCATACGCGGTCCTATGAGAATACATCTCCAAAATTTTGGTTCCTTAGCCTTCACATATTACTCAAACTGGTATTTCCACTCTAAATAGTCAACAGATTGTTCGAAATCCCTCCCTACAGAACGTGCAACAGCACCGAATCTTCCAAGAACAGGTTATAGTATATCTTCAAAGCAGAATATGTTGATTTTGATGAACAATCAAAAACAACAATCAAGCAGTCTTCCCGAAATCGCTGAAATCACCGAAACAACTTCAATCTTTTACTAAAAACACTGAGAAAAACTTATCGAATCGATTGATATCATAAACCGAGTCTAGAAGTAGGCTCTAAAGGTTCTAATACCACTTGTAAGTCCCTGATGTGGATCACTATATCAACAAAATCTTGATTGTATGGCGGAAACACACAATCAAGACAGATTCAAGATGAACGAATTGAAGATGAACAATGATAGACCAAAACAAACTTGCATACGATTAGAGAAATTCGCCTGATACAATTTATGCTACCTTTTTGGATGATTAACCTAATAGTGATGTGAAAACATCATTATACACATGTTAACATAAGCAAAACCTGAGCTCATATGGTGACCCAAAAACCCAACAATGCACTAAGCCCATCTCGAATGATTTCGAGATAATACATGAACAACCCAAATCTAAACAAAACTAATTGCTTAAACCTCAAAAGACCCAACAGAGGAGGACGGAATGACATGAAGAAACGTAGCACATGCAAATGACCCGCTCTTCTAGACATACGGTGTTACACACTCATTTTTCGTTAGTTTTTCCTTATTTTGAGAGGCAGTGGTTAATTCCTTTAAAAGAGCTTTGATTTGATTTATTAAAGAAGTATTTGAAAGTATTCCCCTTTTGTTATTTTGTAAGCTCTTTGAAGCATTATGCAGTTTCTAAAATCTATAAAATTGCCCCACCATGTTCATGTCTTGTGTGTTCTATTTACTACTTTGATTACCAACACCCTCCTCTCTCTCATACAAATATTATGCATATTATATTTAATAGGTGTATATGAAGGGTTTGAAAGTATAGTGTCATGAAAATATTTAGTGTTTTTTGAAGCAGGGTTAAAATCTAATGTATAGCTAAGCATTATGGGTGTTTGTTGATTCATTTCTGTGTGGATGTAGCTAGTGACGTTCAAGCCCGATCGGGTCATGACCGAAGTCGACGACATTCATCCGTCGATTCGACTAGTCGCACGAGAAGCAAGTGGCAAAGATACGAGAATGACCTCATCATGACGTCATGATGACATCATGATCATGACATCGGTCATGATTATAGTATATATGCATGCATGCAAGTCTTTCACATATTGTCAAGGAACCATCATGGATTCAACATAGCACCTTCGTGATGAAGGTTCCTGTTGACTTTCGCATGAAAGACAATGTACACCTTCGCATGGAATGGATTTGCCTGGCCACCTTGTGTAAAGACAAAGGCATGGACCTTCATTGTTTTACATTCACTTTCGTGTGCATCATGTAATGTGGGTATAAGTATCAGCTTCATATCATTTGTAATGGTAAGCTTGTAAGAGCATTAGAGAGACAATTTAGAGATAGAGAGTTGGGAGCTTGATATTGTATATTGTAACGGAATTATGCTCGATCTAATACACGAACCCGTTAAACATCGAATCTTGTTGTAGTGTTTACTCTCTCGCTCGATTTGTGTCGTAACGATAATTCCACACTCGTTACGGCATTCGAAACAAGAAGTCATCGTAGTCCGACGATCCGTGTCGGGACCTACAATGTCCATTGAATCCAAATCATATGCACAACAAAATTAAAAGAAAAAAAAACATAACACCACGGAAAAAAATAAAATCAACGAAATAACACTACCCGGAAAATAAGTTTTTACATCTCAGTCATTAAGCAAGATCAATATACCTTAGTCGTTAAGCAAGATCAATCTACCTTTGGTCATTCAACACATAACGCAATAAATAGAAGTATATAGAGTGGAGTTAATTGACAACGTTAGGATGCCTAACTCATTAGCCCTTTAAACCTACTTCAAGACATATTTGCTCACCATGAGAGAGATTGATCCTCTAAACCACTTTGAAGGAAACGCTTTTTCACACAAAAGTCTTATAGTTGTACGGGAAGTTCATAATAAGCTTTTGTGGGAGGAATAATCTTTTGTGGCCAAACCTAATTTTGAAAGAGACTTATATATTGAGAAGCTCTCTCTGTAGATTTTTTTGTTGACGTGGTTAAATTAGCGTAAGGATGTGCATATTGGCACACCAATGTGCCTATATGCACACCAAATCCTAGCTGAATCAGGGTTTACCTACGCTGCGTGTAGAGCTATACGCATCGTATATTTTACATAGATATCAGATCCTAGTCAGCAATCATTGCACAGAAAACAAGGGTACCCAGCGTATATAAACCATCACACTTTTTTGGGTCATTTTGGTAGGTTTATGGCTTAAGTTTTTCACAAATTTTATATACGATGTATATAGAGCTATACGCAACGTATATAACCTTTCAGAATTTGGTTTCGTCATTTGGTGTATTTGTCGTATAAATTATCAACCGGTTACAAAGTTAACTCGCTTAAAATATATAACGAGTTAAAAATATATAATGTTTTTTTATTATTTAGTCGATGTCGTCAGTAACAATGCTACGTCCGTTAAACGCGTCGAAAAGCGTATAACGTTAAAATTGTATAAATTTAACATTTTTTAAAAGCGTGTATACGGTTCGAATATATAATATCGTTATTGTAAAATAAATTATTATACCAAGTCTAGTGCCGTTCGAATACTATAAACGTTTAAATATTATACCGTTAATTATTTTTAAATACTCGTGTACGGTCCGAATATATTATACCGTTTAAAACTGTATCGTTTAAATTAATATACTATACCAAGTATGGATGCGGTTCGAATACTATAACATTAAAATATTATAGCGTTAAATATATCCGGGTACTGTTCGAATATATTACACCATTTACATACTATACCGTTTAAAGTGAAATACTATATTGTTTCAATATGACTGAATAATAATATATGCAACATAAGTTTGATATATACAGAAAAAGTTTGTACATACATAAAAGATAATATATAACAGTGGCAACGGATCCTACTGATATTGTTGTTGCTGCTCCTGTTGCTGTTGCTATTTCGCAGGCGGTGGAGGTAACCCCTCACGCTGTCGACGCTCCTGCAGCTTTACAGTCATCCACTCCACCACATACGTCAGCGTGTTGATGCATATGTATGTTGCCTACGTCATTGTATAATATCGAATCTGTATTTAGAAGCGAAATGTCGAAGTTTAATGTATGTAAAGAGTCAAGTTCGCCCGAACTTGTCATTGCTAGGAGAAGTTCGCCCGAACTTGTCATAGCTAGGACAAGTTCGCCCAAACTTGTCATGGCTTGGACAAGTTAGCCCAAACTTGTCATGCCTAGGACAAGTTCGCCCGAACTTGTCCATGACACAGTTCAAGCGAACTTGTTCTCCTATAAATAGGATACTTGTCATTTCGTTTGTAAGATTCAGAGATTTTGTCACGATAGAGGCGAAGCTCTGTCCAAGTGTTTCCAGGATCTGTAACGTCTACTAATCAATGAATCAGTGACTAAACATTAAAGAACTAGTATCCAATGTCGCCTATGCAAACGGATTTTGCATGTTTACCTTAGGTTTGCCAAATTAGTGCCCGAATGATCCGTACAACGGACCCTCAATTGGTATCAGAGCAGGATTGGCCTAATTTGAAGAAATTGGACATGGAACATCTCATCTTCTACTCATTTCATTCTTTTTAAACTTTTCTTGGACATTACACGGACAAAATGGACTGATTTTCAAGTATAATACGTAAAATCCATAATAGTAAAACCCTTGAAAAGATCAGAGCTTAAAACAAACGAATTCATGTCGAAAATTTGAAAAAATCATGTTTGAAATTACATGTTCGCTCGAACTTATCATCAAGTTCGCTCGAACTTGACTGAAATATTCACATTTTTCATCAAGTTCGCCCGAACTTGATTGATTTTTCAAAGTTTTTCACACAAGTCCGCTCGAACTTAGTTGTTTTTCATCAAATTTAATCAAGTTCACCCGAACTTGATCAAAATTGTTGAAATTCTTTACAAGTTCGCACGAACTTGCTGATTTCATAAATCTCAATACAAGTTCGCCCAAACTTGTTAAGTAGCTAATTTTCACAAGCTGTGACAAGTTCGCCCGAACTTGTCCAAGGTTTCTAAAAAAAACAGTTTAAAGCTCATATATCGTTAGATTCGTATCGATGAGACGAGTTTAAAGCTCTAATCTGATAAAAACAGTTTTCTGAAAAATTTTAAACATTTTTAGCGAACCGATTGTCGATTAAGAAGTCAAATTTTACTAAAATTGTTTGTTTGCTAATCATATTTCAAGTGTTTTTGATCGACAGATAAATTTGGAAAACGAAATGGGGTCCGTGAAGCCACCAAAGTTGATAAGTATGAACGAGTATGAAGGCTGGAAAGAAAAATTCGAAGACTAGGTACGAGCAAATCACCTCTATGGTTGGGTTGCTATTTAAACTGGATTTAAATGGCAGTCGATGAACGTGGAGCTGAGCTTTCAGTATCAAAGTTTACACCTCAACTGAATGCTGCATATGCCCATGAGAAGTTGATCCTAACCTAGTTACAGCAATCGATAAAAGAAGATATCTTGGTTTTGTTACCAGAGTACAAAACTGCACAGGATTTGTGGAAATCTCTAGGCACTAAGTATTTGGAAGGTGCTAAGATGATTAAGAATAAAAAGGTGCTAATCAAGAAGAAGTCTGATCATGTTAGTGATCAAGGAAATGATCGGGAAGCACAAAGTTCAAATAACACCACAAATGAGGTTTCAAGTTCTGAATCTGTGTGCTTAAATTGTCAACAATCCAGATCTGATAATGTCAAATTTTTTAAAGATATGGAAATCTTGACAATAGAAAATAAAAAGTTAAAAGAAAATGAAAAGAATTTTGAAAACAAAATAAAAATTATAGAAAATGAAAAATTAAAAATGTTAATAGATTTTCAAAATGAAATAAAAATTTTTAAAAATGAAAAAATTGTTTTTGAAAGGTTAAATATAGAAAATTTAAAAGCAATAAATTCTCATATTGAGAAAATTGCTCAACTTGAAAAATAAGTTGAGACTGTTAAAAATAAGGCTGTTAATTCAGAAAAGTTATTGAAAGGTTTTGGGACTTCCTCATTAAAGTTAGATCATATATGTCCAAAACCGATCAATGTTAATAAAAAGAAAATTCCAATAAGTGACAAGATCACAAATTATGACAATGTCATAATTGAGGATTGTGATGATAATACCGATGATGAAAAAGCTAAAAATGATAAAAATGAATTATTTTTAAAACTAAAAGAAAAATTTCAAGAACTGTTCTACAATCTACTGAGAAAGGTGAATGCTCAACGCAAAAACCTTCTAAGCAGAATGGAGAACAAAAACAAAAAGAAAAACAAAGTTTTAAAATTCTGAAAATTTTCAAAAGAAGAATAAAAGCTCATCGGTACGGTCATCCAATCAATATAGAAATTCAAAAAAATTGGAAAATTAAAACTCACAAAATTTTGAAAATAAGTGGTGCAGGTCGGACCGCAGTGCTTCAACGTCAAATCAAAGTTACAGACAAAGCAGGAAAGATGGCTACCACACGTCAAATCAGTGTTATGATTTGAGTGTATGGTTTGCTAAAAAGGATCAGTATGAGAACAGGAAGTGTCATAAATGTGGAGTAACTGCACACATTACTAGAAAATATTTTCAAATTAATCATAAACCTGCTCATATTGATAGCAAAAATTTTGGAGTACCAACTCAGGTTTTGAACAATGTACAGAAACTACAAATAAGATGAAACCAGTTATTACTAAGTTTTCAAATTTTGAAACTGGTGAATCCTCGAATTGTAATGAACAAAAAGTTTCTACATTGTATTTCAAGAAAGCTTTAACAAAAAATCAATCATGGTTGGCGAAAGAAAAAGAATTTACACAATCAGTGAAAATTAAAAGTTTGGAGGACTTTTTGAAACTTGAGAAAGTCCAAAATAAACCTGATTGTGAAAAGAAAGCCAAAATTAAGGTTGAAGAAATAACACCTAAGATTGCAAAGGCTTGGGTGTCACTATTCAACTAATTGTTTTAATTTTTGTGCAGAAACTTCTGAGATGAAAGTAAATTATTGAGAATGGAGTTCCGTGGCACACAATGAAAATGGGTCGGGTTATCAAGTTCTATATAAAGGCCTTATTACATTTCAAGTAACGTTTACTTTACATTTTTTGAAAATTCGAAAACATGTTTTAATAACGTTTAATTGAAATTTTACAAATATTTGAAGAAAATTTGAAAAATTTCACAGAACCCTCACTATTGAAAAGACAAAACTCATGGATATAAATTGTTATAAACACAAAGGTGTCAAGGTTTTTGTTATCATGAGAGGAGAGGATTTAAAAGAAATTTGTGAAGCAGTAATGGATGGCGAATTAAAGTGATTCTCATCGGTTGGTTAATGTTTTTTCTATAAATAGAAAATTCCAAAAATATGTTTTTGAATTTTAGGGGGAGAAATTTTTTTTTTCAGTAAATCCAAAAACATATTAAAAGGAAAAAGTACAAAAACATTGAAAAAGGCAAAAAGAGTTTTGTGGATAAAAGGAAATGATAGTACATCAGTGGACTATCACAGTATGCTAAAGAAATGTAAAGTTTAAAAGTGATAAACAAGTCTTACTGCGGATGTGTCGATAGACTTTACACGTTCCGTAAATTGTTTCCGGGATATAAACTAAATTTTACAACTGCTTAAACTTGTGGATTAACATCTCTCGAATATATGGACTTAGTACTCCGAAATTTCGTTTGAGAGATTGCCTGATTCTGAGATACGAGGTCTTTATAGATGATTGACATCTGGGGTATTATAAAAGTTTTTCTGATTTTGCGTAAGCAATGGCCTAGAACTTCTATAATGCTTTTGCTAAAAATCCTAAAACTGCATTCAATTGAAAATATCGAAAGATACTACAATTGCAGTACAAAAAGATTCCATTTTGGAACACTACCTTATAATTCGAGCCTTCATTCTATGTCAGTACGGTGGTACTAACCTGAGCTCTCAAGGTCTCGCACAACCTAGATACAGATATCAATTACGCTATACTCACCTGTAAGATGAAATCTAGGGAATCTTGATGCGGGAGTATATTCTGAGATGGGAACCATAGTTGAGTCAAGTTTCATAATTCTAATTATCATATCTTGGAACAATTGAGAAATGTGTCGAAGTTTAAGTGGACAAATATATCGACAATCTAGGTAAATTTGTTTAAAACTTAGTGTCATGAAGAGGTCAATGGTACTTGTGATAAGTTTCAAATATTTGATATGATCCTTTAACACAAACTCAACAAAAATATGTCTGTAAATATGTTTGTACATACTTAGAGTTTGATATTCATTACATAAAATCAAAAAGATTACATTATCTTTTAGTTTTGACCACTGATGATGAAATGTTGATTCTCAAAATCTAAAGCTGCTGATCAAAAGTTTGAAAATTTCAAATTGATCTGAAAAGTTTAAAAGTTCACTAAGTTGAAACTTACATTTGAATAAATATGACAGTTTAGTGTCAAACATTTAATCAAGATCATTAAGTTGAACTTGATACATGAATCAGATATTCAAGGTCATTAATTTGGACTTGAATAACTGAGAGAGTTTAAAAACTGATAGAAGACTAAAATTTGAAATGATTATATTTAGAGATTTCAAAGTTTGAATCTGAAAAGTTTTTTTGAGAGTTTGAGGAACTTTGAAACAGGAAGTTGATTTTAAGGGGAAGCTGGATAAAACACGTTGATTGAGGATACCAGAAAGCTCAAAGCAAGGGGGAGCATGGTGATTAAAATTTTATCAAGAGAAGCTCGAGAAGAAAAGAAAAAAAGATTGTAAATGCTATGAAGATCAAGGAAGTTAAAGTTATTCAAGAAATAAAGATCAAGAGAACATTAAAGACTCAGGAACTTAATTGAAGAATGATGACTACGGCAACATCCAAGGGGAAGTCTGTTGATGCATATGTCTGTTGCCTACGTCATTGTATAATATCGAGTCTGTATCTAGAAGCGAAATGTCGAAGTTTAATGTATGTAAAGAGTCAAGTTCGCCTGGACTTGTCATTGCTAGGACAAGTTCGCCCGAACTTGTCATTGCTAGGACAAGTTCGCCCGAACTTTCATGGCTTGGACAAGTTCGCCTGAACTTGTCATGGCTTAGGACAAGTTTCGCCCGAACTTGTCCATGACACAGTTCAGGCGAACTTGCTCTCCTATAAATAGGATACTTGTCATTTCATTTGTAAGATTCAGAGATTTGTCACGACAGAGGCGAAGCTCTGTCCAAGTGTTTTCAGGATTTGTAACATCTACTAATCAATGAAACAGTGATTAAACATTAAAGAACTAGTATCCAGTGTCGCCTATGCAAACGGATTCCGCACGTTTACCTTAGGTTTCCAAATTAGTGCCCGAACGATCCGTACAACGGACCATCATAGCATGTCAATATCGCGACGTAGCCGCTGATACCCCGTGTATGAGGGGGCAGGACCGGGCCCAACATGTCGTTGGAGCTAAGGCGCCCCGGGTGGTCCACGCGGCTGTGGTAGCTCCGGAAGTTACATGTCCGGCTCATGCTCCGGCACCTCCGGATCACACGGGGATATATCAGCTCGAATTGTGCCGGCATATGCGTAGGCACGTAAGCCAGGTCGTCTGCACCCTTAAACCGCTTCTCGCATGGGAACCTTTTGGTAATGTGCATTCCCGATATCGTGTTCATCACCATCTGCTTCGGCTGTATCGCCAGGCCTACATGCGGGTCAATCTCCAGGTGATAGCCAAACGAAATGGATATCAGTGTCGTAGGGGCCTCCGTATAATAATCCGCACTCTTGTCGATTATATGCGGAGGTGAAGTATTGCGCCAACCCGTGTGTGATAGCGCACGGCCTCTTGTACAAGATGCAATATAGGAAAAACAGCTCATCGCTCGTACACCACTCCCGGCTCTTGTTTCGAGCGGTGATGGAAGTGGATATCATCTTGTAGATATACTTGCACAAAGGAAACCAGTCAGTAAATAATTATCAGACGACATCGACTAAATAATAAAAATATAAATATTTTTGACTCATTACGGACGTCGACGCGCTAACGGACATACGCTCATTACGGACGACGTCGACTAAATAATGAAAATATAAAATATTTTTTGACTCATTACGGACGTCGACGCGCGTTACGGACGTACGCTCGTTACGGACCACATCGACCAAATAATAAAAATATAATATTTTTTGACTCATTACGGACGTCGACGCGCGTAACGGACGTACGCTCGTTACAGACGACGTCGACTAAATAATAAAATTATAATATATTTTTTACTTGTTACGGACGTCGACGCGTGTAACGGGCGTACGCTCGTTACGGAGAGGCCGACTAAATAATAAAACTATAAAATATTTTTGACTCGTTACAGACGTCAATGCGGTAACCGACGTATGCTCGTTACGGACGACTCGACTAAATAATAAAAATATAATATTATTTTGACTGTTACGGACGTCGAGGCGCGTAACGGACATACGCTCGTTACGGACGTCGACTAAATAATAAAAATAAAAATACTTTTGACTCGTTACAAACATCGACGCGCGTAACGGATGTACGCTCGTTACGGACGACGTCGACTAAATATAAAAATATAAAATATTTTTTGACTCGTTATGGACGTCGATGCGCGTAACGGACGTACGCTCATTACCGATGACATGGACTAAATAATAAAAATATAAAATATTTTTTGACTCGTTACGGACGTTGACGCGCGTAACGGACGTACACTCGTTACAGACAATGTCGACTAAATAATAAAAATACAAAATATTATTTACTTGTTACGGACGTCGATCGACTAAATAATAAAAATATAATATATGTTTGACTCGTTACAGACGTCGACGCGCGTAACGGACGTACCTCGTTACGGACGACGTCAACTAAATATTAAAAATAAAAAAAATTGATTCGTTATGGATGTCGACGCGTTGGTTGTCCAACTGTGGTTGTCTGTAGCGGTTCATGGTTTTTTCGATACTTTCGGTGAAACTTTTTTGTATTTCTCCTAATTGAGTTTCAACTATATCAATGACGGATCTCTCCATTCGCTCCAATGAACTCCTGTCTCGAACGTATCTTTAAAAATTTACGTGCTGGCTCTCAACCCTGTTAGTGGTGCGCTGACCAAAGTTGCGACACCTATTAGTCACGCAAAAACGAACATTTCTTTATTGTCTTTGAGCCAGTTTTCGTAGACATAATTAAAGACCCCTTCAATAATAGATAATGAAATGTAAATATAATAGATTGTGTGAGTCATTTGTTGAATACACACTTACTTAAACGATTGGCAGCCGAGAGTCGGTTATATAATTTGTCCAAGTTGTATTCGTACATGGGCTCTGAAGCAGAGTCGCACACTCTCCGCCAGTACGACAGAAATTTCTCCCAATCTACTTTATTGAACCCTTGCCTGCAATTTTTAAATACATTTTATTCTATGTGAAACCGGCATAGAAACCTAGACGTGTTACGGGAATACTTGTTTACACGCGTTAATTAGGGCTATCTCTCTAACTGTGACTATCACACGCGACATCATACATTCCTGCAACATTACTTAATCCACTTAAGCACCCACACGAAGTTATCCCTTCGTTCCTTGCAAATAACGACATGTGCAACACAAAAAGACTTGTTGGTCGACGTCAAACCCACAACCTGTACAAATGGCATGTTGTAGATGTTTGTTTTGTACGTCGCGTCGATCAACAGCACGTGCGGGAATGCATGCCACATAGTAATTGAATGAGGATGAACAATGAAAAGCTCTGTCACGACATCTGTTTTGGGTTCCTGTCGGGAGTCGTAAATGAATCGGTTTTCGTGCAGCATGGTTTCCAGTGCCTGCCTGCATGGGAGTCTTTCCGTCCATCTGTGACGCTCTAATTTTCTCTACCGCATTTTGCACGTCTTTCTGAACATAAAGGCTATCGGGGAACTACTTTCTTAGGGGTTTAAATATGTTACGTGGCTCCATGTTTTGAGCAGTTAGCTGCTCCACCAACTTTTATTCGACTTTAGTAAATCTTCGCACATATGTGTAGCCCAACAGACTCTGCGCAGGTACGTGGTTATGTTTCGAGTTGTCCACTGTCAACTCCCACGTGTCATTCGTCACGTCCCGCATAGCGACTAATTAAAATGGGCAACCAATTTTTTGTTCCAGCTTTCTTAACTGTTGCTTTATTATGGTGTTCACCACCACGGTCGCACACAAGCATACCATCCCCGTACTACTACAATATTTTTCGATCGGCGGATAATAATAACGTGGCAATTCACTAACGTAACAATTCTCCTTTCCCGTTGCTTGTATCCAATTCTTCAAATCAGTTAGAAACATAAACGCCAGAAAACAGTTACATAATTAACAATAATAGTATTAATAATATTTTAAAAATAATACGTGTTTTAACAATAATAATAACAATATTAAGAATTATAACAACAATAATACGTATTTTAACAAGAATAATTTAACAATGATAATTTCTCTATAATATTAACAATAACAATATAATTTTAACAATAATAAAAATAATTATAATATTAACAATAGTTATAATTTGAATATAATAATAATTATTATTATAATTATAATATTAACTATAGTTATATAATTTTAACAATAGTAATAATAATTATAATATAATAATAATAACAACAACAAACAGTTATAATTTTAACAATAATAATGATAATTATAATATAACAATAATACAAATATTAATGTGATACCTCGTTAATTTGAAACGGATCACCCGGGGTACAGGGTTGATAATCATCATAAAGTGGTGTGTTAGGAGGCTGATCACCGTATCCTCCGTATCTATCCGAACTATCTTGTTGCACGTAAGAAACTTCACCCCCGTATCCACGTATCTTTCGTATCTATCCGAACTATATTGTTGCACGTAAGAAACTTCACCCCCTATCCGTAATCTGGATACGATTATTGTGTCAGGTAATATGGTTCATCGACATGGGCATTCCCAGTATCGTATCCTACATATTCATCCAGATTACCTGTTGCGCGTACAGAGATTCATACTAATATCCGTAATTCGGAAACACTTATGCGTCGGGTAATATGGTTCATCAACAGGTAGAGTTGGAGCCTGTTCAAGTCTGTTAACTGTATGTTTTGATCAATAGGGACGCAAGACACAACCTCCTTCTCTTCATTAGCATCGTTTACTCTCCACGAGTCGTTAGAATAGTTATTAAAAAATAAGTCCCCTCCCAAAATGATGACATTTTTGCTAAATACCGAAGAAGTGAAGAATGCGATATAGTGGTTTGAGTCGTATACACAGAGGATGTCTAAGTACTGGTTTGAATTCACTTTTATCAGCCTCATATAGCTCTATACTCGACGTATAGATTTATTCACGTGCCTAGACAACATCGTATCAGTGTCAAATTCGTCTGACATACACTGCGTATTGGTCTATACGCAGCTTATACAGTACTGTACATACGCTCCGTAGACCTATACGCAGCGTATGTCAGACGGATTTGACACTGGTATGAGGTTGAGAGTATGGTCGTGTACCTACCCCTTACTTACGCTGCGTATAGACCTGTACACAGCGTATACTTGGAACCCTATACGCTGCGTATAAATCTACACATAGCGTAGGTAAATCCTAGGTATGCAAATAGGCAGTCTTGATGTGCCAATAATTTGAGCCTTAGCGTAATTTTCATTATAAAATAATAAGGTTCGTTTGAAAGAAGATCTTTTGAAATATATATTAATAATTATCTAACAGTTTAAAAAGTAAACATTACATCCATATGCTAATCTAACAGTTTAAAAAGTAAACTTACGTCCATGTGCTTATTTTTTGTGTTGTTTGTTGGAATTTTTTTAAATGTGATAATGAAATTTATTGAGATCATTCATATTAAATTCTACATATAGTGACAAACTTTTGAGTAGAGCTATTTATGTCACTTGTTTAATTTTTTATTAGAATAATAAACTTTTTTGGATGAATTGATGACAACTCTTGAGTAGGGTTTCTTTTATGACAATTGATTAGAGATTTCATAGGCAAAATTAAATCTCTAATTATGTTGGACTTTTCACCAACCATGGCTCTTGCATACTTAGTAGGCTATGTGCCTCTTTTGATGAGGACTAGATACAAGTAAGAGATATGTATGCATGAAGAGTCTTGGAGAAGAAGTACTTGATGACCCATATGTTGGGAACATATAGAGATAAGTTCCTCTACACGATTCAACACATTTCTATTCTTAGTTTCCAAAAGTTCTAACACTATGATTTTACCCGATATAACCTCGGGCGCGTGGCCTTCTCCGGCAGTACAGACTGCTTCGGCTGTTGTACCCTGGGAGACAGACGCGTTGTCTCTAGTAGAGGCGCGAAATCTGTTTTAAGGGAAGCGTGTTGAACACGTGCCCCCAGCAACAACCGTCAACATCGTTTGTTCTTTCTTGCAGCAAGGGATACTACAAGAAGGTCTTGTTCAAGCACAAAGTTGATTACTCTACCTTTTGAAGAACCCTGCTAAGGAGACTACAAGAATATGTTCCTAAAGATCAAGTTGAAGGCTTTATCTTTTGAATATATTGGTTTGAATCGATTGATTTATTAAATATGTTGTATTTTATATTTAATTTTCGTTTGAATTTGTACACGGTCATGTACTACATTTCCCAAATGTGTAAAGAGAATATTTACTATTTTTTATTTATATAATTTTTATTAAATTATAACCTATGTCCTACATTGTATACGGTATATATAAGCAAACGTAATATTTATAATTATATCTGTTGGTGGTGTACCCAAAATTATATTGTTTTTCAGTTTAAGGTTTGGTTTTAGATTTCAATTGATGTGGATAAGGATTGTGTTTGATTGCTTGTAGAATAAGCCACCATTACTTAGGAAGATTGATAGACGTCTAGTGTGTATATATTATATATATGTGTGTTGTGTTAAGCGACATACAGATCCAGAAAAGAAAAACCCTAACACGTAACAATGAAATCAACCCCATCAACCTTGATCATGATCCAGAAACCATCATCATCATCACCATCCGTTTCCACACTTGTGTTTACAACAATCCTCCCCGTAACATTACTGCTCCTCGTTTCACCTTTTCTATTCACCCATCACCACCATTCTTCACCACCACCGCCACTAACACCACATCAGATAATCACCATCCGAGCACCGCAAACGCAACCGGATTCGTTCATCATAAACACCTGCGCTAACAACCTCTACCCATCTCTATGTACCCATACCCTTTCCACCTTCCCACATAACCTCCACGACAACAATAACCACACAAGACTCCGTCATGCTCTTCAATACACAATTCAGAAAACTATCAACCGTGTTACCACATCCCGGACCACAATTAGGGCTTCCTTAAATATTGATGTTCAAGAAAACATGTGGATCAACAACTGTGTGGAGTTGCTACACCTCACGACATATGAACTCCAAGAATCTATCAAACAATTGCACCCTAACCATGGAGATTCTACAGGTTATGATACGATGAAGATTTTACTTGGTGCTGCTATGACTAACAAGAACACATGCATGCAAGATTTCTTTCACTTGAAGCTCGATTATGAGATGCATTCACGTGTCCACCGCTACATGAAGAGATCCTTGACACCCATCATGCACATGATCTGCAACTCCTTAGGGATCATCAACTACCTTGAATCCAAGGGACGTCTAGCGTATTCATGTCCCGGTTTGGATGACCGCTTCTGACAATCTTTCTTAGAAGGGTGGCAATATTGTCATTATACAAGAAGACTAGCAAGGCACTAGAAGAATACAAGTCACAATGGAAATCGAAGAGCAGCACCAATCTAAGATGGTTTTATAGGTTGTCTTGTGTTTCTCTAGCAATTAATATATCTCTATGCCTTTTCATTTGATCGTAGATTATGTTTTTGTTCAAACTGTGTTTAGCTTCTAAATTGTAAACAACTTTTTGTGGAGATAATATTTTTCCGAAGCATCAAAAAGTTGATCATTTGCACCTTACGAATTATGATAGGTGTTTTTATCAAAAACTTTTTATTCATTTGTTTTTATTTAATCTTTTGTGTTAGGTTCTCAATTGTAAATAATTTGTTGCCGATATATTATTTTTTCCAGGTTGATCTTTTGTGATAGGTGTTGGAGAAAGTTGATGGGTTTAAACTTTTTTGTTAGTTCTAACGTTAAGGCCAGTTTTAGTATTGATTGAATCCCTTGTTTTAATGCACTACGAAGTGAGACTTAGAACAACTTAATGTAATACTTTTACTCACAGCCATATACAATTCTAATTTGATTGAGCAAGTAAAAAAGCAAGAAGAGCACTAACAACACGTCCAACATGCATGTGTCTGGATTTTCGGACTTAAGTTTTCGGACACCACCGAATTATGGAGTGTGTCTAGATTGTGGACAAAGTAATCAATTTTAAAGATAAAGAGCAAAACTTGCAATTCACTCTAAAATATTTATCTGGTCTCATAAGCGGCTTTAACACATGCTTGTATCGATAACAGCTTCGATGAGTATATTTACACGCTTTGTTCACCGACGAGGACTAGATATTTAACTTTTATTTTATCTTTATTCTTTCGTTTACATTATTTCAACCCAACACTCAATTCTAGTTTTATTATTAATATTTTACGTTATTTTTTAAGAGTAAACTTCCGTTTTTCTTCCTGTGGTTTGGTCGTAATGGTATTCCCCAACTCTTTAAAAATATCATTTTCCTTCCTGAACTAGTAACTTATCACCATTTTGCTCTCGACCTCTAACTCTATCCAAACTGTCTATTAAAATAAAGGTATTTTAGTAATTTTTATATATATATATATATGTATTTAATTAATTAGTATTAATTTCAAAAATCCCGTTTCTTTTGTTGAAAGCACCACTACGGCCACCGACAACAAGCACAACTATCACCACCGCCGGTTCTGACTCGTCTCTCTCTAAACCCCATAACCACCATAACACAAACATACACTCTAAACCCCCATAACCACCATAACAGTTATGAATCGTCTCTCTCTTTAAACCCCAATTAACACATTTGCAGATCTGAACCGCCAGCAACCGCCACCTCTCTCTCTCTCTAAACAGTTGGTCACCATCGCCTTCATCTCAAACCAGATCTGAACCAAATAGATCTAGAACCCATCAGATCTGAAATCCCAACTAGGCAACCACCAAACCCTAACCACCAAATCTGGTTTTAGATTTCAGAAGATTTAAGGGGTCCGGAGAGTTGAGGGCCGTAATAGATGATGGTGGGGGTTTAGGTGCGGTAATGGAGGTGTTGGTGGGTATTCGGGGGCGATGATGGTGAAAATCGCGAGTGAGGGAGAGATGAAACTATCGGGTGGTTGGATAAGAGCAGTACAAGGAGGTGGCGGTCGGATTGGGCGTTGTTTCGGTGGTCTTAGGAGATGGTTGTGGTGGTGTTTGTAAGAGGTGGTTGCGGTTGTGATGGTTGTCCCAGGAGGTGGATGTGGTGGCAATGGAAAAGAGAGAGGTGGTGGTGATGGTCTGCAATTTATGGAGAAAAGAGAAGGGTGTAGAGATGTGTTAATGTGTATGTATATTACAAATAATACTTATGCTTTTATTTTTTTAATTTCAAGTTATGGCAGAGAGAAGAAAAGGGTGTAGAGATGTGTTATTTTTTTAACTTCCGTTTTTTAATTTCATTCTCAATTAAAGAATGGATTTTTGAAATTAATAATAATTAATTAAATACTTATATATAGATATATAGAATCAAGACAAGGGAAAACTCCTTCGAGTTGTGAGAACTTAAGAACTCGACCTTTCCGTGCGAGTTTTGCCCCCATTTTTTTACACCCCTAGATTAAAATGTTAGAAAACATTTGCGTAAAAAAATAAAAAAAGTTTCGAATTGGTGTTTTTTTGCCCCTTACAGTAGGTGTAAAATGGTGTGACATAAGCATGACATCACTTTTTACAGCATTTACGATTGCCGTAAATGAAAAAAATATTAAAAATGTTGATTTTTTTTTATTTTTGGTAAAAAAATAATTTGAAAAAACCTTTCGTAAGCTCGAGTCCTCTAAGTTCTAACAACTCGTATGGGTTTTCATTTTACCATAACCCTATATATATACTATATATTATATATATATATAGGGTAAAATGAAAACCCATACGAGTTGTGATAACTTAAAGAACTCGGCCTTACGAAAGGGTTTTTTTAAACAAAAAAATTTACCAAAAATCTAAAAAAAATTTAACTTTTCAAAAAGATTAAAAAAAACTTGTTTTATTTCATTTACAGCAGTCGAAAATGTTGTAAAGGTGATGTCATGCTTATGTCATCACCTTTTTACAGCCACTCTAGGGCCTGAAAACCACTTCGAATAGCACAGGAAGGCTGAGTTCTCTAAGTTCTCACAACTCAAAGGGGTTTTCTCTTGATCGTGATCATATATATATATATATATATAATTATAAAATTACTCGTATTTTTAATAGATAATTCGGATGGAGTTAGAGGTGGGGAGCAAAATGGTGATAAGTTACGTATATCAGGGAGGAAAGGGGAGGAAAATGATTATTTTTAAATGATTGGGACAAAACCATTAAAACGACCAAAGCACATGAAGTAAAACTAAGGTTTATTAGTAAGCATGTTTTTACTTATTATTATTTAATGCTTTTAGTTATTAACCAAAATATTATATTATATTATATTATATTATATTATATTATATTATATTATATTATATTTTATATTATATTATATTATATTATATTATTATTATTATTATTATTATTATTATTATTATTATTATTTATTTACTATATATACAAATACAATCTGGGAGAACAGTGACAGTCACCTGCCTGATACTTTTCCATTGGTTTAACTTAATTACGTTTTTGTCTTTTTTAAATTTATTGTTTTATCATTGATTTTGTTTTTTTCCTACCCAGCCAAATTATGATTTTGCCTTTAGTTCAAATTTAAATTTTGACATCAAATTTACAAATTTACAAGAGATAAAAATTCGGTTCGTGTCCCGCAACGTGGACGGGCAAAACCTATTAAATATATATTGTGGCCAAGGCTGATGAATAGTATTTTTTTTACTTAGTGACTTCTTTTATATGTGAAGGGAGATAAAGATGGTTAAAAGAAAGCTTCGGTGATCTAGTGGTTAAAGTAACGTCGCCCGAGTTCGATACATGCTCCTTTCATTGTCTCTTCAAAAAAAATTCCACTGATGTTTTATTATTTTAATTCTCTTAATTGCTTTCTTTTCCTTTATCTTCACAAAGCATATTTGATTATTTTTATAGTAATTTTATTAATAATGTTAAATAATTTCTTTTATCTCTTCTTAAATCTTCTTTTTCCTTTTTCTTAAGTCATGTTTTTTTATCATATAATTTGATTGGTGGCCTAGGCTGATGAATAGTATTTATTTTACTTATGTGACTTCTTTTACATATAATGAAAGGAGATAAAGATGGTTAAAAGAAAGCTTTGGTGACCTGATGGTTAAAATAAATATTACAAAATAATTTCACCCAAGTTCGATACGTGCTCCTTTTATTGTCTCTTAGAGAAAATTTCACTAATTTTTTATTGTTTTAATTCTCTTAATTGCTTTCTTTGCCTTATCTTCACAAAGCATATTTGTTTTTTATAGTAGTTTTATTAATAATGTTAATAATTTCTTTTATCTTTTGTTAAATCATCTGTTTCCTTTTTCATAAATCTTATTTTTTATCATTTAATTTGATATATTTTCAATAACTTACGTTCGTTAATTTTTTTCTTAAACTCTAAGTACGTAGTTTTTGTATAATTTTTTTGTCGACATTCCAATATAAATTTTGTTAAAAACGAATTTGTATTCAAAATAGAGTATTTATTTAGTACTGTAAAACGATACGATAAAAAACCTAACAATTTATGACGGTTTGGCTTTCTAAATAACTATCTTCATTTTAAACAAATTTTGTTTTCATTTGTTCCGTTTCGTCGCAACGCGCGACTTAAAGAAAACCTAGTTATTATTATTATTATTATTATTATTATTATTATTATTATTATTATTAATAGAATCTAATGAATAGTGTTTTTAATATCACAATAATACATATAGAATATTTAACACTTTAATTATTTTAATATTATAATAATAATAATAATAATAATAATAATAATAATTTTCTTTATTATTTTTTCTTAACTTTAATAAATTTCTTTATCACGGGTTCGGATAAGTTTGGTGTCAACCGGTATCAAACCGGTACTGGTATCGAAAATACATGTACACTTATGTTCGGTATCGGTACATAAAATGTAACGCTTCGCATTTTTGTACTTTCCTTATTTAGAAAGTGTATTCGTATTTCTATTTATGGAAACTTTTATCCACATCGTAATCGCATTTCATTTCCAACTTTATATCCGAGACTTTGATTGTAATGAAACTTATACTTATTACATGCTTGTTATGCTTACAACTCAAACTTTATAAGTAACTGATACTTATTATACGTGCAAACTTTCAATCGTACATTCTCAATACTCGATTTATACTTGCAATACGTTAATTATACTTGGAAAACATGTTAATTATCAAGTTTATGCATGAAATGATAGATTATAAGAAGTTAGGGACTAAAGTGACGCCTATCCCATTGAACCGTCGCGTATCGCGACAGGGTCGAATCAGCAGCGGGTTAAATCCAAGCTGCAGATTGGCCAACTTTGTCACCTCCATTCTAACCCAATCACTACAAACCTTCATTAAACATAAAACCCTACTTAACCACTATAAAATCAAACCTCCACACAACCATTTTCAATTTCCAAACACTTCTACAGTCTTAAATTACACTCAAAATCTTTGGAAAATCATATTCAAAGCAGAATCATCTAAGTTACAAAAGTGAGTTCATACTCACTTCTCTTCTATTTTCTTAACTTCTTCTTCCTCTAGAAAGCTTGGAACACCTCTAGGAGTGTTTCCACAGGTTATCATGGAAAACCAAGGTGGAACATCACCATTTTGAGGTCCAAACTTTCTGTTTTGGAAGAAATCTTTATAAACTTTTATTAAACGATCATTTTCTCATACAAACTTGTGCATTTTTATGCACCTAATCAAGACTATGCTTAGAGAGCTTGGCCAAGGTTGATTCATACAAAATCGGAGGTGTAATATCTCCAAACTTTCTGTTTTGTTAGGGTTATTAAAATACAAGTGTTGAAACCATCCAAGCTTGATCTTGTGACAAGACTTGTGCTTTCGTATAAGGTGAATACTTGGAAGCCTTGGCTATCGTACCTTCATTCCACCTTCTCACTTGATGATTTACAATCGCTATCCCAAGTAGTTTGCTAGCCTCAAAGTGACATAACCCCGTCTAGCGTCCGATACTTAGTTAACTCTTTCTATGTCGGTTTAGGCACACCTGGTTAGAGATTACTTGGCTACTTCGTATAGTGGTTAGTTATACAATTTCATTTCATTCATGACCATCCGAATCATCCTTGTGATGATTTGTGTATTAGTGAATCATACAATGAGGTTAATATATGTTTAACATCCTACCTCCATGCTTGACTTATATGACATCTATGATACTTATGATGGACTTAGCTTAGAACTATACTATATAAAATATATATATATATATATATATATATATATATATATATATATGAATAAATAACTGAAACCTTGATTTTAATCAACAGGATTATTTATCACGGTAGTAAGTTATATTGTCTCGGACTTAAGCCTCTCGTTATTATTCTAATGGGCATTTCGACCTATGAAATCACATCAACTCATACGGGACTTATAGTGTCAAAAACGAGTGTTTAAGTCTAGATGATTACTTTTGTGTATACATACTTTTGTACTTTACATTCCGAATCTGAATCCTCCGTTATCAACCAATTACTCACACGCATATGTTTCCTCGTTTATGATAACTATGTGTTCCATCCTCCAACCTTTCAACTTTTCACGGAATTTACAAAGGAAGCTTTGCAAAACGGTGAGTACACTCGAGCACCCTTTTTATGCTTTACACTTTGGGTGCAATATGTTTAACTTATCAAATTACACGAAATCACGCTTATACTTTATGCAAACACACAATCCATTATACATGCAAAAATACGTAAAACATTATTTGTATTCTTGGAACATTCTTATGTGATTCGCTTGTCATTGACTTCGTACCACCCGTATTCTTGAGGTCATGTTAAGTCTTTAATTCTTGCGGTAATCTTGGGTTGACTTGTAGAATTGCATGCCTTGATACATTAATCTAGTGAATTATTTTTGCCATTTGGATTCGTTTAAAACTTTTTATACATATGCTATATCAAAACTTGTGTGCTCGCCAATGCTTTTATGTTGAACTATACTTTTAAACATATTACAAGTTGATGATGTTGACTATGACGAAATCTAGTAGGGACAACACTAGAAACGCATTTAGAATTATTAGATTTTGTCATTTCATTATGTTAAACTTTGTTGCACTTTGACTTTTCCATGTTGTACTTTCTTTCCTTATAATGTATTGACAATTATTATCAATGAAATGAAATCGGTTTTGAATTAAATATTGTCATAAATAGTGTTATGATGTCTTGAGCAATATATTTATGTTTGCCCCGATGATTCTGCCATCAGTTGGGGTATGACAAATTGGTACCAGAGCCATAACTACAGAGAATTAGGTAGAATTGCCATGTTCGATCTAGTCTATGGTTTAAGTGACCAACTTGACCATTCTTGAATCTTACTTAACATGTTATTCTTCCTACTTTGCTTCTTTCTATTTCTTTTGTCTTAATTATACAACATGTCTTTCCTAAGACATTTACACAATATACATATTGAAGACTTGAAGACACTCGTATCATACAAATGAGACGACTTCACCAACATAGGCGTGAAACCCACACTTTGGTGAACGACTCTCAATCCGCGTATTCGATTTTACACGAAGTTACGCCATTAAGTTAGGAGTGATATCCACATCTTGATGGAAAACTTCCATTTCATACACTAGTGGACCCTTACCAACGAGTCGAAATTCGCTCCTCGTTTGGTAAGTACCAACCACGTTTAGGGTAATCAAGTAAGGGGTGAAACCCGCACCTTGTTAACTAGTCCCACTCCTCGATTTTCAATCCCGCCAAAGTTTTGAATTTTGATCGACTAGGGACATGTAGTAACTGGAAGGGTAAAATATCGTTAATCTCTTCTCGACGAGAGTATTTCACCCATTAGGCCAAAGCATGTTTCCCTAACTCGAAAGAACTTACGATTCACTTTGGAATAGTCAAAGTTTCTAAACAAACACTCTAATATTTTATCAAGCCTATCTTTTATGTTATCTCAATTTCTATGTGTTTTAATACTTGTTACCTCATGTCACACCCCGACCCGCAGCGGATAAGGTTATCGGGGCATGATTGGGTTATCATCAAAGCTCATGACATTTATTATATGTTTCATATTCATTAATACAATTTAATGGAAATAAATGATACACCATATTCTAACTATCTGTCTAAGCTTCTTGGTTCTCTTCTAAGGCATATCCTATGTTTTCCTTGCTTCAACCTGTTCACCTGTATCATGTGTAAAAAGGTTTTGGATCAACATAATGTTGGCGAGTGAATCCTATGGAAAAACATTTGAACAAGTTTATCCAATTGATTATAAATAATGTGCATACCACATATGAGTAAATGTAGATGTAAATTTATTCACACAACACATAATATTGAATATTAAACTCACATACACCAAATGATTTTTTTGAGGCACGCGATGTTCGACTCGTCTCCCACGAGGAACTGATGGGCCTAATGAATGAGTTTTGAGGCACGCGTTGTTCTTACGAACTGATGGGCCTTAATGAATGAGTTTTGAGGCACGCGTTGTTCTCGTCTCCCACGAGGAACTGATGGGCCTAATTTATGAGTTTTGAGGCACGCGTTGTTCTTACGAACTGATGGGCCTTAATGAATGAGTTTTGAGGCACGCGTTGTTCTCGTCTCCCACGAGGAACTGATGGGCCTAATGTATGAGTTTTAAGGCACGCGTTGTTCTCGTCTCCCACGAGGAACTGATGGGCCTGAATAATTTGCATACAACTTTGACAATATGTAATACTTCACAACCAAACAATAGTTACATTCTAGTTTAATTCATATCATGGTATAGCACGAATTTGCATAAGAAAATTTGTTTAAGCGACACATGATACACCCCAAAACATGAATAAAAAGGGGAGTTTGTAAGAATTCACTCACATTGGGTGCGTTCGGTTGATGAGGTTGATTGCACGCGAAGTGGTTTTAACCACAAGTGAGATTAAACCTAGATAAATCGCATTACGGTTTGGTAAGTAAACGGGTTTTATTAATCTATTTTAGTAGGATTGTTGGGTGTATTCTTGTGAGTTTGAGGCTATTTTCTAACCTTAAAAATGTTATTTTTAAGTATTTTTAATTGATTTTTAAATAATATAATTAAATAAAAAAAATATTTTTTATTTTTGCTACAGTACACATTGACCGTTGACTTTGACAATCGTTGACCGGTTTATAGGCATATTGTTGTGCGCCGGGTGAGGCTCGAACCCGAGACCTCCCGTACGCGTGCACGCAGCTCTACCAACTGAGCTACGTGTCTAACCCGTTATATATCCGATTTTAATTACATATATATATTAATTAGAATTAACAGAAATCCTTTATTATTAAAAACGAATTAAATCTCAGAACCGGTGTGCTCCACAGGTCTCGAACCCGGGACCTGTGGGTTAGCGGACACACACTCCACCGCTGGACTGTGTGTCTCACTTGGTTATAAACTCAGTTATCATTATATTTAACATATACACAAAACACTCCGGTTCTGTTTTGCGAAAAAAGAGGATTTTTATCAAGGCGGCGTGTGAGGGACAATACTCGAACTCGTGACCTTAGCTTTAAAAGTGCACACAGTCCACCGCTGGACTGTGTGTCTAACCCGGTAATTATCTTGATTTTAATTATACTTAACCATTACTGAACTTCGTCTTCTTCACCGGTTTTAACCGGAAGTGACGACGGACTGGTTCGAAAAGTTAATTCATGTTCCTTTAGTGTTTAACGGTCAATTACAGACGAGATAAAAGTAAAAAGGAAAGGAATTAGGAGTAAAAAGTACCGACTGGTTTTACTCTGTTTTCCGGCAGAACTCCGGCGAAAGAAAACTTTTTCCGGCGACAAGTAACTTGTAGCAGAGAGTCTTCCGAAGGCTTGCAAAGGTTGTGGGTGACTTCGGTGAAAGTTTAGGGGGTTCCAGTAAGCTTAGAAATTACTGATACGGTTTTCCGGCGGTATTTCAAGTATTTCCGGCGATTGATTTTTCGCCGAGAAAAGGTGCGATTTGAATGTGAAAGACTTCTGGCGAGTTGTGGTTGAATTTATAGGGTAGTATTGAGATGAATAGGGTCTGAATTCGGTCTTAATTCGGAGTCATCCGTTCTCTGGCGGTTACAGCTGATGTCGCGGGTTCAGACGTCGGTTATAACCGTCGCAGGAGTTAAGTCTTCGGTTATTTTGAGCGATAACGTAAATAAACGGCGAAGTCGTCGGGATTTCCGACGACTGTTATTTTGGGCGCAATAATTTAACTTCTGAAATTGAATATTTGAATTAAGTGATTCCTTTATTCACCAGAAAACAAAGTGGCGGAGCGGTTGTTGGCTGAGAGATAAGTCTTTGGTTTGACCCGGTACAGACCCGAGTTCGAAACCCGGCAAAAGTAAAACATTTTTATTTTGATATTTTTGACAGATTTTCAAAAACTAAATTCATATCCCCGCATAATAATTGATTACGGATCGTTTAAAATTATTTTGGGCATTTAATTCGCAACAAAAAAATTTGACTGACTGTTCGGTTGATAAACGGAGCGGGTTTGGTAAAATCCGTTTTTTTGACGGATGTTACAGTATCCCCTGCTTTTAGAAATTTCGTCCCGAAATTTAAATAGGGATATAATTGACTAAAAGAATGATGGTGTTTAGTTTTGACAGTTACATACTTAGAAGAAATAAGGGTTTAAGTTTTTGTTTGAGGCGGTAACGTTCCTTGTAAAGGTTAAGTATCCTAATACAGGAATCGCTTTTTGTTGCCTACTGTATAAGTATTGTTAAGCAGGAATGATTCGCTAAAATGATATCACGCATAAAAGTTTGAATATGCTTAGGGTTATATCCTAAGGCAGAAATTCTACAATCTACACAAATAAACACAACAACTAACAATTGTATCCACATTCTGATAGCATATATGTTTGAATGGTGATGGTTCCTCTCTCGTTTGTTATGATGGAGAGGTTAGTCTATATAGAAATGGATCACAATCCAATTTCTTTAAATAGTGAGATGATATAAATGTAACACAATTTCAACCAAGGCAATAGTAAATCCTACATGGAACTTCTCATAACCGCCTGATAACGCTTCTGATCCTTTGACAAGAATACTTATATATAGGAAGTACCAGCGGCGTATCCACCATATTCTTGTCAAATTTTCATTGGTTTTATCAGTGAATTATGATTAGTCCTATAACTCTACAACCAATACAACAAACATAAAAATACTGAAATGATATATATCTGTGCGATCAAGGCTCAATCAAACGGAGCCGATCGTATTGTATGTATTGAGAATGAAATTGTCTGTGTGCTCAAGGCTCAATCAAACGGAGCCGAGCTTATTGCATGTATTGAGAATGGAATTGTCTGTGTGCTCAAGGCTCAATCAAACGGAGCCGAGCTTATTGCATGTATTGAAAATGAATAACTTAATCACAACAAACAGCCTATGCATGGAACCTCTCATAACTGCCTGATAATGCCTCCGATCATTTGACAAGAATACTTATATATAGGAAGTACCAGCGGCGTATCCACCATATTCTTGTCAAATTTTCATTGACTTCATCCGCCAGTTATGATTAGTTCTATGCGACTCTACAACAAACACCACAACCACAAGATACTGATAATGAAAATGTATGTGCGTTCAAGGCTCAATCAAAAGGAGCCGAACGTATTGCATGAACTGGAAATGTAAATTGATCTGTGTGCTCAAGGCTCAATCAAACGGAGCCGAGCGTATTGCATGTATTGAAATGTAAATTGAACTGTGTGCTCAAGGCTCAATCAAACGGAGCCGAGCGTATTGCATGTATTGAAATGTAAAGTGAAATGAAATGTATTGCATGTGAGACACAACTCAACTTCTGAGATATGTCGTGAATTATGATGATATGAATATTAAATCAATGAGTATAAAACTAACTGAACTAGTAATTTGCATTAAAATTCTTGGATAAAATTCCAATTGAGATACGTGAAAATTGAGATAACATAAAGAAAAACATAAAAACTAAGTGATTAGAGTTGAATCTTGATTCTTGGTGAGAGAAGGCTAGTTAAGTGGTTGGTTTGGACCGTTAACATCTTCAACAGGATTGGCGTTGATGTTATAAACTCTTCCTCTTGCTGGTGGTGGAGCTGGGTTTGCTTGGTTTGCTTGGTTAACTGGGTTTGCTTGAGCTTGGGCGTTTATGATATTAACCAAACGAGGACACGTGTTTCTAAAATGGGTAGGGTCGCCGCAATTGAAACAAGCTCGAACATATGGGTTCATGGGGTATTGAGGTTGTTGATATGTTTGGGTCATGGGTTGAGTAGGGGTTGAGGTTTGGTTTTGAGCGGTGCGGCAAACTTTGCTCAAATGACCGTAGCGTCCACAATTCGCACATAGTCGACAGGGTGAAGTAGTTGGATGGTGATAGAAACAGGTGTTGCATTGAAGGTGAGGTCCAATGTAAGGTTTCTTATTTGGGTAAGTTGAGTTGGGTGCTACTTGAGCGTTTGGGATAGTTTGAGGAGGTACAACTTGTGAAGCTGGTTGTTTGCGTTGGGTGACGGCGAAGACTTGCCCATCACGCTTTCTCTTAGATGTAGGTGGTGTAGAGGATTCGGTTCGGGTGGGGTTTGAGGTTTCCGTTGATGCTTTATCCTTCTTCTTCTCCTCTTTGAAATCTTTGTTCCGGATTCGGTTCTCGGTGAGCGCGGTTGCTAGTTCCATTACTGCTTCCAAAGTTGCAGGCGAGGTGCTTATTACAGGGTCTTGAATCTTTGATGGAAGACCACGAATGTAGTGCTCGATCAAACGGTAGAGGGGAGTGAACAAATTGGGAACCATTTGATTTAGCTCAAGGAATCTCTTGTTGTATGTGGTGTGGTCGCCTTCCTTTTGTTTCAAAGCATGGAACTCATCCTCCAATTTCTTGATTTCACTTCTTGGGCAAAACCGTCTTGTCAGGATTCCCTTCAACTCTTCCCAAGTCAAGGTCATAGTTTCTTCAACACCTCGTTTGGTCTTTTCTGTATTCCACCATGTGAGTGCTGTTCCAAGTAAACGACCGGTAGCATAACGCACTTTGCGATCATCGGGGCAATCGCAATTTAGAAAAGTGTTCTCCATTTCTTCGAACCAATGGAGAAGAGCGGTGACACCTTCAGTACCTTCGTATTTTGGAGGATCGCAGGATTTGAAATGTTTGTAGGTGCATTTAGTGACTGGAAGGTTGACAGTGTTTTGATCCTCTTGTTGGGTTGGGTTAACGGAATTAGCGGTAAGGGCTTGTTGAACTTGAACTACGATGTTGGGTATTACGGTAGCCATTTGCTGAGCGATTTGGGTAGCCATGCGTTCACGGGCTTTTTCTGCTCTCAACTTCCTACGGGCGAGGTTAGAAGACATCTACAAGGAATACATGTCAAGAGTATGAGTTGGATGCCTTTGGGATCGTGGGTCGTGTTTGGGATTGAACGTTCATAAAATAAATATAGAAAATAAATCTACTACATCCATAGGATGTCTTGGGCTTTGCTCGCTGTTAGGCCCGTCGTGCCGCCATACTTTACCTGTGTAATCATGTGGGCCCCCATGAATACCGGTTTTTCATATGGTTCGCACGGTTTCTGCCTGATTGCGTACACAAAACCCGGAGAAAATCGAGAAATATGTATACAACGTGTGATATTCGGAATGTGTCCAGGTGTAGACACGGTGACATCTCAAAGTGAGGTTAGTTCGAACGACGTTTGGTGTGGCATGCTTTGGCCTAATAGGTCCGTCGTACTCTCATCGTTAGTCCCCAGGTAGGCAAACTGGTCCGTGATTTTGGATTTATACGAATGCCAACCTAGACAGGACGTTCCGACTACCGGTACTTGTACCCTTCCAGTTACTACATGCCCGTCGCAGAACTTACTTTGATGAGAATTGAAAATTGCACAAAATCTTTGGATATTGAGAGTATGAAAATAAATTGAATACATGAACATCGATATATGTATAATGAATATGTATATATGTATAATGAATATGTATATGAGCATGTATGTTTGACTGAAATGTAAACAAATATGAAACAAATAAATATCACAAGTTTGTATGTAACCACCTAATCAAGTTAAAATTTAGGCAGACTATAGTATAGGTTTCAAGGGTCTAATAACCTATCCTATATCCCTATAGTCATGGCTCTGATACCAATCTGTCACACCCCGACCCGCAGCGGATAAGGTGATCGGGGCATGATTGGGTTATCATCAAAGCTCATGACATTTATTATATGTTTCATATTCATTAATACAATTTAATGGAAATAAATGATACACCATATTCTAACTATCTGTCTAAGCTTCTTGGTTCTCTTCTAAGGCATATCCTATGTTTTCCTTGCTTCAACCTGTTCACCTGTATCATGTGTAAAAAGGTTTTGGATCAACATAATGTTGGCGAGTGAATCCTATGGAAAAACATTTGAACAAGTTTATCCAATTGATTATAAATAATGTGCATACCACATATGAGTAAATGTAGATGTAAATTTATTCACACAACACATAATATTGAATATTAAACTCACATACACCAAATGATTTTTTTGAGGCACGCGATGTTCGACTCGTCTCCCACGAGGAACTGATGGGCCTAATGAATGAGTTTTGAGGCACGCGTTGTTCTTACGAACTGATGGGCCTTAATGAATGAGTTTTGAGGCACGCGTTGTTCTCGTCTCCCACGAGGAACTGATGGGCCTAATTTATGAGTTTTGAGGCACGCGTTGTTCTTACGAACTGATGGGCCTTAATGAATGAGTTTTGAGGCACGCGTTGTTCTCGTCTCCCACGAGGAACTGATGGGCCTAATGTATGAGTTTTAAGGCACGCGTTGTTCTCGTCTCCCACGAGGAACTGATGGGCCTGAATAATTTGCATACAACTTTGACAATATGTAATACTTCACAACCAAACAATAGTTACATTCTAGTTTAATTCATATCATGGTATAGCACGAATTTGCATAAGAAAATTTGTTTAAGCGACACATGATACACCCCAAAACATGAATAAAAAGGGGAGTTTGTAAGAATTCACTCACATTGGGTGCGTTCGGTTGATGAGGTTGATTGCACGCGAAGTGGTTTTAACCACAAGTGAGATTAAACCTAGATAAATCGCATTACGGTTTGGTAAGTAAACGGGTTTTATTAATCTATTTTAGTAGGATTGTTGGGTGTATTCTTGTGAGTTTGAGGCTATTTTCTAACCTTAAAAATGTTATTTTTAAGTATTTTTAATTGATTTTTAAATAATATAATTAAATAAAAAAAATATTTTTTATTTTTGCTACAGTACACATTGACCGTTGACTTTGACAATCGTTGACCGGTTTATAAGGCATATTGTTGTGCGCCGGGTGAGGCTCGAACCCGAGACCTCCCGTACGCGTGCACGCAGCTCTACCAACTGAGCTACGTGTCTAACCCGTTATATATCCGATTTTAATTACATATATATATTAATTAGAATTAACAGAAATCCTTTATTATTAAAAACGAATTAAATCTCAGAACCGGTGTGCTCCACAGGTCTCGAACCCGGGACCTGTGGGTTAGCGGACACACACTCCACCGCTGGACTGTGTGTCTCACTTGGTTATAAACTCAGTTATCATTATATTTAACATATACACAAAACACTCCGGTTCTGTTTTGCGAAAAAAGAGGATTTTTATCAAGGCGGCGTGTGAGGGACAATACTCGAACTCGTGACCTTAGCTTTAAAAGTGCACACAGTCCACCGCTGGACTGTGTGTCTAACCCGGTAATTATCTTGATTTTAATTATACTTAACCATTACTGAACTTCGTCTTCTTCACCGGTTTTAACCGGAAGTGACGACGGACTGGTTCGAAAAGTTAATTCATGTTCCTTTAGTGTTTAACGGTCAATTACAGACGAGATAAAAGTAAAAAGGAAAGGAATTAGGAGTAAAAAGTACCGACTGGTTTTACTCTGTTTTCCGGCAGAACTCCGGCGAAAGAAAACTTTTTCCGGCGACAAGTAACTTGTAGCAGAGAGTCTTCCGAAGGCTTGCAAAGGTTGTGGGTGACTTCGGTGAAAGTTTAGGGGGTTCCAGTAAGCTTAGAAATTACTGATACGGTTTTCCGGCGGTATTTCAAGTATTTCTGGCGATTGATTTTTCGCCGAGAAAAGGTGCGATTTGAATGTGAAAGACTTCTGGCGAGTTGTGGTTGAATTTATAGGGTAGTATTGAGATGAATAGGGTCTGAATTCGGTCTTAATTCGGAGTCATCCGTTCTCCGGCGGTTACAGCTGATGTCGCGGGTTCAGACGTCGGTTATAACCGTCGCAGGAGTTAAGTCTTCGGTTATTTTGAGCGATAACGTAAATAAACGGCGAAGTCGTCGGGATTTCCGACGACTGTTATTTTGGGCGCAATAATTTAACTTCTGAAATTGAATATTTGAATTAAGTGATTCCTTTATTCACCAGAAAACAAAGTGGCGGAGCGGTTGTTGGCTGAGAGATAAGTCTTTGGTTTGACCCGGTACAGACCCGAGTTCGAAACCCGGCAAAAGTAAAACATTTTTATTTTGATATTTTTGACAGATTTTCAAAAACTAAATTCATATCCCCGCATAATAATTGATTACGGATCGTTTAAAATTATTTTGGGCATTTAATTCGCAACAAAAAAATTTGACTGACTGTTCGGTTGATAAACGGAGCGGGTTTGGTAAAATCCGTTTTTTTTACGGATGTTACACCTCGTTCATTTCAAAGCCAATGCACAATTCGCATGTTTCTTTCAATCAAAAACATTAATAATCCTCGTGAACAAACTAATTCGCATTTGTTCGTGTTATACTTTGAAATACTTGATATGCTCATGTCAACTATGTGAACTATACGTGTTATGCTAAATTCTATGCTTATACATGCAAACATATTTTATTTTGTAAAAACATTATGATCAAGTCTTATCCTCTACTCCTTTTTGATTCTTTAGATGTCTTCTCAATGTTTCTCCAACTCCCATAACAAGAAGTCCAAAACAGGATTGAGCTCCAGAAGGGTTCGAACAAGGACAAGACGATGTCCAAGACAGACCTTATGAAGTTTATGGCGAAACAGATGGCTAAGGTCATCCCTGATATCGTCATTAAAATCCAACCCCTACCAAACACCGAATCACCCAATGCCTTCGTTCACTCCAAGGTGGAAACACCTAAGTCGACGTTTACCTTCAAGCAGTTCAACTCTTGCAATCCCCTACCCTTCACTAGCGAAGGCGACGCACTATGATGCTTCAATGGTTTGACGTCATTGAAGTGACGTTCCTCCAAAGTGGTTGTCCTGACCACCTGCGTACCATCAACGTGACGGGCGTCTTCTGATCAAGAGCTCTTGATTGGTGGACCTCCGAGCGCAACGCTCGTGGGAATGATGTCGCTCGTGCCCTCCCTTGGGCCGACTTAAGAACTAATGCAAGACGAGTTTCGCCCTCCCCATGAGCGCCAGAAACTCGAGAATGAGTTTTGGAACTTGAAACAAGTGGGGAATGACAACGCAGGCCTCACATCCCATTTCAAACAACTAAGTGTGATCTGCCCTAGCCAAGTCGACACTGTTGACAAGGCCATAGCAAAGTACATTCGCTGCCTCCCCCTTCGCTCATGAACCTCGTAGACGCCGCCTCACCCAAAACCATCGAGGATACATACCGCCTCGTAGCCAAACTCAATAACAACTGCGTTCAGCATGAAGCCTCCAACAAGGTCTCATCAAAGAATGCGCACCAAGCCACCACCGATACCGTCGTTGAACCTACCCCACCCAAGCCACCCAAAAACAACAACAAGGGCAAGAAGCGGAAGGCTTCGAGCCAAAATTGTGCGGTAGTCACTCTGCCAAACCCTCAACCCATCCAACAACTTGCACTAACCAACCCTGAACCTGCCAGAAAGGCTTACACTAGGACTCACCCCCAGTGTAAAACATGCCAATACCATCACCCTACCCAAGCACCATTCCGCCTATGCACGAATTGCAATAGGTTTGGGCATTTTGCCAACCAATGTCGTAGTGGTCCAAAACCACCAGCCAATCAAAACCAAACCGCTGCAATAACCCCAAAACCCCGCAGCAAACCAAGCCTAACCTCAAGCAGCCACCGGTCGAGCCTGCTTCAAATGTGGTGACCCTAACCATCTTGCCAACGGCTGCCCTCAACGCAACAACAACCAGCAACAGCAACAAGCGCGTGGTAGAGCTTTCGTCATCACTGCAGCTCAGGCTCAGAGTGCAAATGACGTCATCAACGATACATTTCTCGTTAACAATGTATATGCTTCGTGTTTATTTGATACTGGCATGGATAAAAGTTTTGTATCCGTTGAATTCGAACCTTTGTTAAAGTGTAGATATTCTAAGTTGCCTAAATCATTCGCGGTTGAAGTCGCTAACTGAAAGTCCATCACTGTCGATGCGGTCCTTTCTAAATGTTCTTTAAATCTTAACAATCATACGCTTTCAATTGACCTCATACCCATGCAATTGGGTAGCTTTGATATCATAGTAGGCATGGATTGGCTTAGGCGAGTCCGTACTGAAGTCGTTTGTTCCGAAAAAATCATCTGTCTTCCTTTTCCTAACGGTGATTCCCTATACGTCTATGGCGAGAAGCCTTCTAAAGGCCTCCAGCTTATGTCGTGTATTCAATAAAACAAGTACTTGTGCAATGAATACTTTGCCTTTCTTGGCCACATTGTGGTAAAGAATGACAAGGGTCCAAGCGTAAGTGACGTTCCCGTTGTTTGAGATTTTCCTGACGTTTTCCCGAAGACCTAACTGGTCCTCCTAATCCTCCTCGATCTGTTGACTTTCACATTGACCTCATTCCTGGCACTACACCTATTGCGAAAGCCCCTTATCGCCTAGCACCCTCGGAAATGCAAGAGTTATCTAGCCAACTTCAAGAGATTTTTATAAAGGCTTTATACACCCTAGTACTTCTCCTTGGGTCGCCCCGTCCTGTTCTTCAAAAAGAAAGATGGATCCTTTCGGATGTGCATTGACTACTGTGAGCTCAACAAGCTTACAGTTAAAAACCGATAAACTACTTCCTCGCATTGATGATCTCTTCGATAAACTCCAAGGCGCAACGTGCTTTTCAAAAATCGATCTTCGTTTTGGTTATCACCAACTTCGATTCCTCGAAGAGGATATTCCTAAAACCACCTTTCGTACTAGATATGGTCACTACGAATTCGTAGTCATGCCATTCGGTTTAACCAATGCACCCGCGGTCTTCCTGGACTTGATCGGGTGTGTAAGTTATACTTGGATCGCTTTGTGATCGTGTTCATAGACGATATCCTCATTTACTCCAAGACACAAGACGAGCATGAGCGACACTTGCGTCTCATCCTCGACCTCCTCAGTCGTGAACAACTATATGCCAAATTCTCCAAGTACGAATTTTGGCTAAAAGATTTCAATTTCTCGGTCACCTTGTGAACGAGAGAGGCATTCACGTCGATCCCATGAAAATCGAAGCGGCAATAATTGGATCGCACCTAAATCCCCGTCTGAGGTTCGTTCATTCCTTGGATTGGCAGGTTATTACCGCCGATTCATCTCTAACTTTTCGAAAATTGCCGTTCTTCTCACATCTTTGACTCAAAAAGATAAACCTTTTGTTTGGAGTTTCGAACAAGAGGAGTCATTCCAAGCACTCAAGGACATGCTTTGTAATGCTCCTATCCTCGCTCTTCCCGACGGAAACGACAATTTCGTCATGTATTACGATGCTTCAAACCAAGGTTATGGTTGTGTTCTTATGCAACGGGACAAGGTTATCGCTTACGCGTCTAGACAACTCAAGATTCATGAGAAAAACTACACTACGCACGACCTTGAACTTGGTGTAGTTGTTTTTGCGTTGAAGATATGGCAACACTACCTTTATGGTACGAAGTGTGTGGTCTTCACCGATCGTAAGAGCCTTCAGCACATCTTCAATTAAAAAGAACTCAACATGCGACAACGTCGTCGGGTAGAATTGTTAAACAACTACGACTGTGAGATCCGCTACCACCCTGGTAAGGCGAATGTTGTGGCCGACGCTCTTATTAGTAAGTCTCATGCGAAGAGTATCCATTGTTTCCAATCCTAAGTAATCTTCAGGACCGAATTCGTAAGGCACACCACTCGTCCATTAACGAGAACACATGTACCATGAGATGAAGTGTGGTGCTGAAGAACTACTCACGTCCAAATATGATGGTATGTTATACTACCTTAATCGAATCTGGATTCCGAATCATAACAACCTTCATGACTTCTTGTTGAAGGAAGCTCACAAATCTCAATACTCCATTCATCCTGGTGCCGACAAGATGTACCAAGACTTACGTACGTCTTACTGGTGGCCTGGCATGAAGAAAGATATCGCCCTCTATGTGTCCAAATGTCTCACTTGTTCCAAAGACAAGGCCGAACACCAACGTCTCTTAGGCTTACTCGAACAATCATAAATTCTTGTCTGGAAAGGGGAGGAGTATAGCTATGGATTTCATCACCAAACTCCCTCACACTTCTTCTGTTATGGTAGAATATGGGTTATCATTGACCATTTGACCAAATCCGCTCACTTCCTCCCCATTCGTGAAGACTACAAAGTCGAGAAATGGGCTCGTATCTACACGGATGAAATCATATGTCGTCATGGTATCCCCATTGACATCATCTCAGACCGTGATGGTCGTTTCACTTCGCGTCTTTGGCAAACTTTCCAAAAAGCTCTTGTACTCATCTCAATCTTAGTACCGCTTTCCATCCTCAATCCGACGATCAAACCGAGCGTACTATTCAAACTCTAGTGGATATGCTTCGTTCTTGCGTAATCGATTTTGGTGGCAACTAGGACTCACACTTGCCCTTGGTTGAACTCTCGTATAACAACAGTTATCACGCTAGTATTCAAATGGCACCATTTGAAGCATTGTATGGTCGTAAGTGTCGCCTATTTGCTGGCACGAGATCGGAGAAGCTCAAATCATCGGTTCCAAGCTTATACAAGAGACAACAGACAAGATCCTACAGATTCATGATAATTTACTCAAAGCTAGAAGCCGACAAAAGAGTTACCCCTGACAAGAGACGCAAGCTTTTGGAATTCAATGTCGGTGATCATGTACTTCTCAAGGTATCCCCTTGGAAGGATGTAGTTCGTTTTGGTAAGAAAGGCAAACTCGTTGCTCGCTTTGTAGGTCATTTCAAGATTCTCGAAAGGATTGGCAAGGTAGCGTATCGACTGAACCTACCTCAAGAACTCAACAACATTCACCCAACGTTTCACGTCTCAAATCTCAAGAAGTGTCTCGCTGAAGAAGGACTTCAAGTTCCCCTCGACGATCTTCAAATCAATGAGTCCTTGCATTTTGTGGAGAAACCGGTCGAAATATGGACGAAGGAACCAAACAACTTAGGCACAATCGCATTCCCATATTCCATGGGAAGGCAAACGTGACGCTGAATTCACTTGGGAACTCGAGAGTGATATGAAGACTAAGTATCCGCATCTTTTACTAGAGATTTCCTCTTGAATAAATTTCGGGACAAAATTTCCTAAAGTAGGGGAGACTGTAACGCTTCATTTTTGTACTTTCCTTATTTAGAAAGTGTATTTGTATTTCTATTTATGGAAACTTTTATCCAGATCGTAATCGTATTTCTAGATCGTAATTATATATCTAGTTATGCTTAAAACTCAAACTTTTATAAGCAAATGATACTTATAATACGTGCAAACTTTCAATCATACATTCTCGATACTCGATTTATACTTCCAGTACGTTAATTATACTTGGGAAGCATGTTAATTATCAAGTTTATGCATGGAATGATAGATTATAAGAAGTTAGGGACTAACGTGTAAACAATCAAACTTCGGCCGAACCAGGATAGCGCGCCGCGTCACGCGACGCCAATCCCATTCAATCGTCGCGTATCACGACGTGGTCGAATCCGCAACAGGTTAAATCTGAGCTGCAAATTGGCCAACTTTGTCACCTCCATTCTAACCCAATCACTACAAACCCTTCATTAAACATAAAACCCTACTTAACCACTATAAAACCAAGCCTCCACACAACCATTTTCACTTTCCAAACACTTCTACACTCTCAAATTACACTCAAAATCTCTGGAAAATCAGATTCAAGGCACAATCATCTTAGTTATAAAAGTGAGTTCATACTCACTTCTCTTCCATTTTCTTCACTTCTTCTTCCTCTACAAAGCTTGGAACACCTCTAGGAGTGTTTTCACAGGTTTTCCATTGAAAACTAAGGTGGAACATCACCATTTTGAGGTCCAAACTTTCTGTTTTGTAAGAAATCTTTATAAACTTTTATTAAACTATCATTTTCTCATACAAACTTGTGCCTCTTATGCAAGCTTGATCTTATGACAAGACTTGTGCTTTGGTATGAGTGTGTAACTTGGAAGCCTTGGCTATCCTACCTTCATTCCACCACCTCACTTGATCATTAACAATATATATCCTAAGTAGTTTGCTAGCCTCAAAGTAACATAACCTTGTCTAGCCTCCGATACTTAGTTAAGTATTTCTATGCTTGTTTAGGCTCACCGGGTTAAAGATTAGTTGGCTACTTGGTATAGTGATTAGTTATACAATTTCATATCATTCATGACCATCCGAATCATCCTTGTGATGATTTGTGTATTGGTGAATCATACAATGAGGTTAAATGGATGTTTAACATCCTACCTCCATGCTTGACTTATATGACATCTATGATACTTATGACGGACTTAGCTTAGAACTATACTCTATAAACTATATATATATATATATATTGAATAAAGAACTAAAACCTTGATGTTAATCAACATGATTACTTATCACAGTAGTAAGTTATATTGGACTTAAGCCTCTCTTTACGATTCTAATTGGCATTTCGACCCATGAAATCACATCAACCCATACGGGACTTATAGTGTCAAATACGAGTTTTTAAGTCTAGATGATTACTTTTGTGTATACATACTTTTGTACTATACATTCCGAATCCGAATCCTCCGTTATCAACCAATTACTCACACACCTACGTTTCCTCGTATAGGATAACTCGATGTTCCATCCTCCAACCTATCAACTTTTCACGGAATTTACAAAGGAAGCTTTGAAAAACCATGAGTACACTCAAACACCCTTTTTATGCTTTACACTTTTGGGTGCATTATGTTTAACTTATCAAATTAAACGCAATCATTCTTATACTTTATGCAAACACAAAAGATCCATTATACATGCTAAAATACATGAAACGTGATTTGTATTCTTAGAACATTCTTATGTGATTCGCTTGTCATTAACTTCGTACGAGCCTCCCCTTAACATGTATAGCGCTATAGGAGTAACGCACCGCCGTATTCTTGAGGTCATGTTAAGTCTTTAATTCTTGCGGTAATCTTTGGGTTGACTTGTAGAATTGCATGCCTTGATACATTAATCTAATGAATTATTTTTGCCATTTGGATTCGTTTAAAACTTTTTATACATATGCTATATCAAAACTTGTGTGCTCGCCAATGCTTTTATGTTGAACTATACTTTTAAACATATTACAAGTTGATGATGTTGACTATGACGAAATCTAGTAGGGACAACACTAGAAACGCATTTAGAATTATTAGATTTTGTCATTTCATTATGTTAAACTTTGTTGCACTTTGACTTTTCCATGTTGTACTTCGTTTCCTTGTAATGTATTGACAATTATTATCAATGAAATGAAATCGGTTTTGAATAAATATTGTCATAAATAGTGTTATGATGTCTCAAGCAATCTATATACGTCCGTCCCGATGATGCCGTCATCGGTTGGGTGTGACATGAAAATAAAAACCGGCTCCAGCCGGGTACAGAAAACGCCATAAGTCGATACCGAATTGATATTGAAAATCTTTTAGTTCGGGAAATTCGGTACTGCTACCCGGTACCATTTGCTCACGGGTACCATAGAACAACAACGGTATCGTACAACTTTTTCTGTTGATTTTCTACAACTTTTAATGATATTTTTTTAGTTTCAGGGGTAGGGATGAGCTCGGTGCTAACTGATACCGAATCGGTACCGGTACCGAAATACTAGTTACGATACCAGTAGATGAAGGTAAAAAACGGTAGGGAACCGGTACCAGGAACGCCAAAAGTCAGTACCGAATTGGTACTTAAGATCTTTCAGTTTGGAAAAATTGGCACCGGTACTCAGTACCATTTGCTTATCTCTGACCACGAGTTTCATACAAACAAATCATTACCATACAACTTTTTTTGTTGATTTTATTTCGGTTATCTTTTAGTGTTTTTTTCTACATTTTTTTTATTCTTCTTAGCGGTTCCATGCGCAACGCGCTCGTAATGATTTCATGTAACGTTTTGCATTTTCATACTTTCCATATTTAGAAAGTTGTATTCTCATTTCTATTTTTAATCATGTCATATTTGTGGTTCATTTCCAATCTTGTAATCCGAGGCTTTGATCATAATAGAAATTCATCTTATACATATACGTATTACCTTCATATTTGTGTTATATACGCAATCAATCTTTTAATACGTGTTTATACGCAAAATCGAGATTTAAAATTTGGATACCTAAAAACAAGTTAAAATACAAGAAAACGACATAAAATAACATAGTTACAAAGTGTAGGGACTTAAAGTGAACAAAACCAAAAGCTTTTCCACTTCCTTCCTCCTCCAATCACCTTCTACCTTTCTTTAGCCAATTAGATGTCACCCTTTTCCACATCCTTTCTCCACCAATCACCTTTCACCTTCTTTAGCCAATCATATTTCACCATTTTTCACCTCATTTCCCCTCCAATCACCGTCCAATTTCATTAACTCCCAAACCCTAATCCCCAGTTACAAATATACAAGCCTTCACCACCTCCTAAACACTTCCTACACACTAATATACTCCCAAACTCTTTAATCCTCTCAAGAGTTCCAAGCAAGGAAGAATACTTTCAAGTGTTCTAAGGTAACTTTGGTGCTCCAAACTCAAGAACTCTTTCAGTTCACTTATGTGGAAATCTTTACGCAAGTCGTGAGTATACATGACTCCCTTTTTACTTTTAACACTTTGGGTGCAATACGTATATGCTATCAAACTCATGCTATCACATACTTTATGCTTAAATCACAAATAAACAATCCAACATACATTCTTAATACGTTATACTTGAATTCATAATTGCTAGACTATTCTTATGCTTTATACTTGTTATTGACTTCGTATGAGCCTCCCTTAACATGTATAGCGGTATAGGAGTAACGCACCGCCCGTATTCTTGAGGTCATGTTAAGTTAATCATAACGGTCTTATCGTTGCGACGATAAGATTACGTTAGCAGTAATTTTTTGGTTGACATTTATAGTTGCATGCTAATATTGTATGTTAATTCTAGTTAACAATTATGCCAATGTGGATTCGTTTAAACTTTTATACTTATGCTAGTAATCAAACTTGTATGTTCGCCAATAATTTTTGTATTGATCTATACTATAATACGTATTGAAGGAAATTGATGATGATGATAAATGAAATTAGTAGGAAGACTAGAAACACACCTTTAAATTGATGATGATGATAAATGAAATCTATTAGGAAGACTAGAAACACACCTTTAATTTGTTTCAAACGATGTACTTTGAATTTTAGCAATGAAATGAAATTTTGATCTTATTAAATACTTGTCGCAAATTAGTGTTAATGAGGTCTCGAGCAATCTATGTTGTCCCGCCCCGATGTTTCCGCCATCAGTTGGTGTGTGACATTTCAAAACACATGTAAACACAAATTAAATAATAAAAGAAGTTCGCCGCAACGCAGCAACAGTGATAAACTTAGTTTTCTTAATTTTTTAATTACAAATTGCTAAAACATAAAATAATAGTTGTACTTAAAACTAAAAAAATAACAAGATGGTCGGTGAAAATTGCGCCCTCACCAAGTGAGGATAAATGACCCTACGTTGTGTTGATTTGACAGTGAAAAAATGTAATCATGGTCATGCTTTCCACGGCTCTCGCTCACACTTCTGCGTGGTGTTCTACTGAGCGTGAGTCCTACGCTGCAAGCTCCCGCTCACACACACAAGAGTATAAAGCTTTGAAATTTTATTATAGATGAGCTCGATACTAGTATACATACCAAAAAACACATATCCACAATTCACCAAATGTGGGAATCGATACAGGTACGGTACGGTATTTGAATGTGAAAGTCGGTAAAATACCTAACCAATATCAAACCGAAAATTATGATTCTACTACTGATCACATTTAATAGTGAAAAAATGTAATCATGGTCAAGCTTTCCACGGCTCTCGCTCACACCTCGGTGTGGTGTTCTACTGAGCGTGAGTCCTACTCCGCAAGCTCCCGCTAACACACACAAGAGTATAAAGCTTTGAAATTTTATTAGAGATGAGCTCGATACTAGTTCACAGCCCAAAAAAATACATATCCACAATTCACCAAATGTAGGAATCGATACAGGTACGATACGGTATTTGAAGGTAAAAATCGGTAAAATACCGAACCGAAAATACTGATTCCGAAAACGCAAGATAGTTGGTCGAAATTTAATCGGTACTTGAAACCGGTATATTCGATAATAGTACCGATATACTTATCTCTAAATCATGGTTGCAAAAGTTGTTATGCACGCCGTAGTTGGTCGAAAGGGGAGTTGAGAGAACTCGGTCTAGGCGGAGAGTACTCGGACATGATAAATTATAAAAAAATTAGTTTTCGGAAATTAAATATAGAGTAAACTGCCAAAATGGTCCTTGAGGTTTGGTCACTTTTCCCACTTTAGTCCAAAACTCAAACCTTTTTGAATCTGGGTCCCTGGGGTTTCAATTTTATTGCCATTTTCATCCAAAATCCAAATTTGGTCAGATTTTTCAGTTAACATCCAGCGTTTTGGTCTTTTTACTCCCTTTTAATGAAGCGCAAAATGGTCTTTTTAACGTTTTATTATAAAAAATTAAAAAATCTGACAATTTTGGCATTCGTTAAAAGGGAGGAAAAAGACAAAAAATCTAAATGTTAACTGAAAAATCTAACCAGATTTTACTTTTGGATGAAAATGGCAACAAAATTGAAACCACAGGGACCTATATTCAAAAGGTTTGAGTTTTGGGCTAAAGTGACAAAAGTGGACAAACCTCAGGGATCATCTTGGCAGTTTACTCTTAAATATATGTCAAATAACATAAATTTACAAATATTTATAACAAAATACGTAAAAATGATATTTATTATTTAATATGATAGGCGTAGATAATATGTTTTTTAAGTCAAACTCGGCGTGAGTTAACCTACTAGATCCGATTCTGATCGAGGTTGACCGCATTTGATCGATTCTGAGTAGTTAGGTGGAGTCGAAAATGTCGCCTCAACAACCTACTCGGCCTTGAAGACGTTGTCTTACGACCATGCCCTAATTTTACATCCTAGGGTGCTAGCATGGGCAAATGAAAACTTGAAACACCAAAAACCAAATTTAGATAAAAATCAACACTCATCCAACGTGAAGAGGTAGGGATCCCCCATTGTTGCACTCTCTCTATCCAAATGGTGCTTACAAATTTCAATGGAACCGGTATTGGATTCGATAATATTAATAAACTTTTGCATCTTTTTCCTTAATACTTTTGCCTCTTTGTTAATATTCATCCTGCAATTTCCTCACTTTTCAGGTTTTGGTGCCGGCTGTGGCTTCGGCGTTGGATGGGGTTTCGGATGTCTCTCTCTCTCTCACACACCCAGTTCTTATACCCAATTACTTGTCAAACTGTTGGAATATATATACATAGATTTGTGTTTATTTATAAGTTGTAAATGGCATTTTCGTAATATGGGGGTTCAGAAATTAGTGTTTAGATTATTGGATGTTTTCATAAGCTGTGTTTTTTCATATGCTCTCAACCAATTTATTCACCGATCATTAACGTTGTATCTGATATAGGTATGCCTTTGAACTTCCTAGGCCTCGGTGCAGGTGCGCGATTTACGACTGTTTAACTCAATAACATTGTATCTGATTTGGGTTCGAGTCCCTCTAGCAGAGGTCTCAGGTTTGAATAATAGATACAACTTGCACTTATTTGAATTCACTAATCCTTTTAAATTTCACATGCCCAGCGTGAGTTGCGTTTTACCTTATCTCATTGTACAACAATCTTGACACTTGAGGGGCCATTTAGATTTTGTTTTAACTCACTTTGAATATCGGCCCATAACTTTTTTGATAAATAGAAAATAGTTCAAGACTTAAAGGCGAACGATTTAAAGTTGTCTACTATACGAATATTAGAGTTATATTGTAATAATGTTGTGTTGCTAGAGAACTGACTCTGAACCCAAATTTCCTGTGCTATTTAGACGACCCGTGCATGCCGTTATCTCTAGTTTTGTGCATTAAGTGAATGATCATTAGTTTGGTTTTACAATGTGAAGGTGGAGGCTGTGGAGTTGGGTAGGGCTTGGATGGGGCTTTGGCGCAGGATTTGGTAGTAAGTACCGATCTTCCAGGGTTATTTCCAAGGTGTCGAGTTTAATAAGAAAAGTGAAACCGAAGAGATACAGGCATCTTGAAAGCTTCATGTATCCGTTTAGAAACTTTATTCACCACCTCAAGAATGTGGAATTCAGATTATGTATGTACAATCAATTATCAGCACTGACTCACAGAAACTTCCATTTGGTTAACTCTACTTCTGAATTATGAGATAAGTATTTATTACGGTACAAATGGTGATGGTGATTTCAATTTTTAACCCATTTACTTCTGGATGTGTTTGAATTATTTTCAAAAATTATACGGGTCAAATCATAGTAGTCAAAGGCGCACAAAAACCACCTGAATTAGGCGCAATAGAGACATGCCTCTTGCCATCTTGGCCTAGGCGAGAAGGCGATAAAACCTGCATAAATCGGTCAAAGACATCCTCAACTGCTTAAAAGGGCCTATACCAGCTTAAATCAGCAATAAACCGGATTAAACCAGCCCATAAAGGGGTTTTTCTGCTTATAGTCATCTCAATATAAATTCTTAGGATGAAAACCACACTGAAAAGAACCACAAAAACTATATATTGCGATGTCATTTTCTCAGGCGTCACATGTTTAAGCATCAAAAGGGCCACATCAGATGTCAAGTCATAAAAAAACCATGTCACTAAATAAGTGTAACATCAGATGCTATGTCTCTAAAAATGTCACGTCAAATGTCATATCACTACACATGTGTCACGTCAGCAAAAAGAAACTAACTGATTCAACTAGTTTGGGAGAGCAAGAGGAGAATACGTTGAAAGTCGGAAGTGACATAATACAATTCATAAGTTGAGAGTGCTATTGGCTAAATGATGAAAGTTATGATTATTTAAATCCAATATTCCAGTAAAAAAATAAAATAATATATCATATTGATCAATAAATAAAATATATTTTGCATCAAATAGGTGAAATCAAAATGCTTAGTAAAAACACATTAAAAAGTTAATATTATGAAAAAAAAGTGCAAGTTAATAAGTTCATGTGATAGCGGCATATGCACAAGCTATAAACTATTACTACCAGAAAACATTGTACATTGCATACACCATCTCCATAGTTAAAGAATTAAAACTATATGCAAGTGTGTTAAAACAAACTACAATTTACATTACATAAAGCAAAGTTTAAGAAACAACATTTGTACAAACTACAATCTACATCAAAACTGATGGAGGATGTCAAAACGGGGCAGGCGACAAGAGCAATAAGCCGATAGCTGCATCTACTGACGTGTTACAAAACTAATAGTTGTAAACAATGCTATATCAAAACGACAAACATCGTTTACCAAGTCACCATTGGGAAAAGCATGTCGCTCCACTTTAAATCAAACGAACTACCATTAAACCTGCGCACCAAGAATACAGCGTAAGCCAGCCAACAAACAAGACGGGACAAAAATTATGATTTTGAAATGATTGTATACAATATCACATATGTGAGACACAAGGTATATATATTATTATACAATATCATGTACCAAAAATTTAGATATTAAAACCGAAACAAATGAAAGCAAACTCACCGAGCAAGCAAATGAAAATGAGAAACCAAAACATCGTTCGGGTGCGCCGACTATACAGTATATAATACTGTGACCTTTGGACTTGTCTTTGAATAGCACCATACCAACCATAAAGCCGTTTATCATAACAATCCGACCATTCCTGGCAACTTTTACTCTCGTCATTGCTTGCATCAACACCCTTTTTAAATAACCATAACAAATCATTATCATCAGCGACAAATGTGCGTACATATTCTAATTCTAATCCATAGTTATTAAAGGCGTTAGGCGCACTCAAGGCGCAGAGGTCTCGCCTGGGGCCTAGCCACAAGGCGCAAAAAAAAGAGCGGCCTGAGAAAAAAAAAAAGCGCACAACAAAAAAACCTTACAATATTTTTATCTAATAGAAAATTAATACTATTCTTCAAATAAAATAAAACGAAAGCTATTATATAACATTTTATATCGTCTATTTAGTACCAAAAGTAATAAATGCTAGTTTATTACCGTAGAAAAATAGTTTTCGTTAGATAAAAGTAGAAATCTAGCTGGAATGTTGCCAGAATTTAGAGAATTTGGCAGGAAACTCTCCAGAATCTAGGAATCTCGCTAGAATATGCGCATGAACCACCACCTAGATATTAAAGCGCAATGCCTTGCCTTGCTATGGAATTGGGCCTAGGCGCAAGAGGCGATGGCTTTTAACAACTATGTTCTAATCATTTTAATAAGAAACAAAGACTCACCCTAGTCAAAGGTCGCGTCTCTAACGATCTATCATCAGCCTCTTGTGTTAGTTTTTTATAACCGTTGTTTGGCCATTTAAACTTTGAAGCAGATTCCAACGTGTTTAAAAGACCCGAAAAGCTTGGAATCTTTCTCGGGGGTTTCTCGATTTTTCCATCCGGAAGAAGGTTGTCGGTATCGATGTTTATCTTCCATGAACCGATGTCTGCACTCGCACTTGCAGCTCTTCTATGCCCTGAAAACTTATCTTTAGCATCCACCTGGGCACACGTCAATTAGTAAGACTACAGGTGGCAATATGTCAAAATAGATAATCTAAGGGCAAGCCTTAACTGTTGACCCAAAACACTTGTTTATATATATCAACTAGTACAGTTCCCCGCGCGTTGCGGCGGGTCCAAATGTAAAGTAGCTTGAATTTGTACCGTCAACATCTGAATCGTGTGTGTCTGAAAAAAGGTTACATCAAAACGTAGATAAACTAAAGATGTGCATAAAAATAACTACAAAAACGTATTATATATGACACGACTTATTTGCGAAAGAAATTTACACCGAACACCAACTCAAACTTATAACGACAAGTAGATAAAAATAAGTACAAAATTATGTTTTTGTAAGTTAAAAATGGTACCACGTGTTGCTGTGGCTCCGAAACGTAAAGTAAGTCAAATTTATCATCTAACGAAAACATGTAATACTTGACCCAACTTGTTGTAAAACAAAATTTATGCCAAAGCATAGATCATATGAAAACATACAAAAAAACGGATCCAAGTATAAATTAACTCGGATTTGTACCGTCAACACCTGAATCGTTTCTAAACAAAAGTTACGTCAAAACGTAGATAAACTAAAGATGTGCATAGAAATAAGCAAAAAAACGTATTATATATGAGCCGACTTATTTGCGAAGAAATTTACGTCGAACACCAACTCGAACTTATATCGACACGTACATAAAAATAAGTACAAAATTATGTTTTACTAAGTTAAAAAATGGTACCGCACGTTGCAATGGCACCGAAACGAAAAGTATGTCGAATTTATATAGTCTAATGAAAGCATATTATACTTGACCCGACTTGTTGTAAAACAAAATTTATGCGAAAACGTGGATCATATGAAAATGTAAAGAAAAAAAGCAAAAAGAAAAAAAAAAAGAAAATAAACTATATCTGAGCTTACCTATTTTTAAAGAAACATAATCAGCTTTATTTTATAGCAACACGTACATAAATAAGCACGTAAAAAATGTTATAGAGTTTTTAGAAAGTTGAAGGGTTGTAAGCGCCAATAGTAAATATTGAAGGGTAAAAGCCAAAAAACGTATACTGAAAGATTAAAAAGAGAGAAAAAGGAAAAAAAAAACCCTAACCAATGGCCAACAGCCAGGCACTGGTCATCCATCTTGTTATTGTAACTTAAACGTAAACAATTTAAATTTATAGAAACGTTAAATAATGGAATTATACTGTATAATAAAAAGGCTATTATATTTTCACATGACTCTTTTTAATTTATAATGTTTTATTAAGTTAAAAATGGTACGATACGAAAACTAGTATATTTGAGCTGACTTATTTCTTAAAAAAAAACTTACGTCGAGACGTAAATTAACTTTGATTTATACCGACACGCAGATAAAAATACGTATGTCAAACTCGATTACAAAGTGTTATAAAGTTGAGGGTTGTAACAATCAATGCTTAAAGGTGGAAGATAAATATAAAAAAAGAGAAAAGCAAGTAAAAGAAAAAAAAACGAAAAGTCACTAAAAGAGGAAAAAAAAACTTGAGATGCCTGCTACTGTACACCACTCTTCTTATTGTAGCTTTATACAATAATAAGAATAAGAATTCTATTATTTCACGGTTATCAAATTATTTTGGACAAAACGAAAAAAGCAGATAAATTGCTACTTTTAAGAGTTAACTGTCATTTACGTCCATGTGGTTTGTCCACTTATGCCATTTCAGGCCAAATTTCAAAATTGTCTCATATTTTTCCTTGACATTCTCGAATCGTGCCATTTCATTGATTGTGTTTTTTTTGTATATGCTTACGTGGGGTCTTGTGATTCGAAATATCTGTTCTATCTAACTATGTTACCTCTCCAACACTTCTTTTGTTATTTAGTAACTCCCTGTTTCTAGAGTTTGTTTAGTTTCTCGCTTGTCTACTATTTGTCTTTGGCGTTAGGGGTCTCTGTGGAAGCAGCCTCTCTATCCCTATGGATAGAGGTAAGGCGTGCCTACATCTCACCCCCCCAGACCCTACCGATAGCTTTGCTATTTATGGGATTTACTGGGTATGGTTGTTGTTGTTGCTGTAGTTTTTTGGACTGAAATAGCACGTTTCGAGAATGCCAGGGAGAAAAAAAGTATAATTTTGAAATTTGGCCTGAAATGGCATAAGTAGACAAACCAAATAAACGTAAATGGTAGTTAACTACATTTCTAATAAAGACGTTGTTGGACATTCAAATACCTTTTGTTTCCGTCTTTCCCTATTTTCATCATTGATTTGATTCCTTGCGGGTCGGTCATCACCGGGTGATTTTGACCCTGAAAGAAATAGTGCAAGTTCTTTTCTCTCCCGTTCATCGAGGCGAACCCATGGTCGTGGCGGTTTCCCTGATGAAACCGAGGAATCATTCCATGAACTTTCAACTCTAGAGATCTGATTCTCCAATGCATTAACGAAATCACGGTGTCGGTCTTTTGTATCATCTGTAGAATTCTTGTCATAACTGGATATAACTGCCCTTTCAAATTCCTCCAACTGCAAAGGTTCCAAATAATCAATTTTATGAACCAAGTTACATACAACAACGTCATTCAAATTAGGGCTGGTGAAATGTGTTTAGTCATGTTAAACGGGTCGGACACGACACAACACAATTGACACGGTACCAAACACGAACACGGCCCGTTTAACTATATGTATCATTTACTTAAAGTCTTAAACACGAACACGACCCGTTTAACTGTACCTGTCATTTACTTAAATACGAACACGGATTACGATGCACCATGTTTAAAACGATTAATCTAACCTATTCAATAACACGAATGATCCAACCCGAACCGACCCATGTAGCACCGTTAACAAAAAAAAGATATAATAATAAAAATCACAATAACGTCACTCAAATAGTGCTGGAAAACCGTCTCACTCGTGTTAACAACGAGCCAGATACAACACAACACGATTGACACGAGTATCAAACACAAAACACGTAATACATCTCATTTACTTAAACATGAACACGGACATGTTTAACACTGTTATATATGACCTGTTCAATAACACGAATGACCCGACCCTAAACAGTTACCAAATAACAAGATAAAATTCAAAAAAAAATGTTGCAAAAAAATTACAATCCATAATGTCCTTAAAGAACAATTCCTAACATACTTAAATCAAGAAAAAACTATTCTTATATAGCAATGCATAACATTTATTCTAATGATAATTTAAAATAACGGGTTATAAAGGTTCCGTGAGCCTGTTAACCAATTTAACACGTTAGTTAAACGAGTTTAAATTTTTCATAAACAAATAGACCCATTTATGACCCGTAACCGTTTAAACCAAACCCAAACTCGTTTAACTCGGGTTAACAGGCATTACATAAAATTACTCATAATGAGGTATGAATCACCTGCCATTTTGTAGTACCAAGGGCCGTTCGTAAATCTCTCCGAAGAGCATCAGAATTCCACACAGAAGGTTCCTTAGACGCATGAATCAACGTTCTATACGTAGAAACCATCCTTCAATCACATACAATTTAAACAGTCTCATAAAACAGATAATATAAAACAATAAATTGAATAATTTCATAAACCCTAATTTTGAAATTGTGAAATGGATACCGATCGGCGGATTCTTGAACTTCTTCTGCAGCGGGAAAGAATGGATCTCTCTCCCATCGGTCGAATTTTGATGGCATATTTGTTCAATTGATCGAAGAATAAAAACCCCCAAAATGTGAACATGAATGCATAACTTTTGGGGGTAATGATGGTGGTTTGTGATCGATTGGGACAATGTGGATGAGGATTGATGGATTGTGGATGCAAAATTGATGTGTTATCAGTTGAAGGAATTTGTTAATATCATGATTGGTAATAAGATGATAATAACCTTTGAGGACCACCAAAGATAATAAGATATATTAGCAACTTAATAAGTTATGGATTTTATAAATCTTTGTTGTATTAGAAGGGTGCTAAACCATACGGAGTGGTTTAGTGAATAATGCTCTCATCTTAGGTGTTTTCTGTTTATATGGTAGTTCAGTCAGCAACGGCATTATTGTGCGTTTTTACAAAAGCGACTAAGTGGAATGTTCAATAACGCCCCGACCAATCATACAATTTATATATTTTTTTTTAAATTAAAAACTAATAATACTTTATTAAATAAAAAAATTACAATACTAAAATAAAAACCGACTAAATTTAAAAAAAGGAACATTACAAAAAAATTAAAAAAATGATAATCTTAAGGCCGTATTTTCTCAAAGTTTTTGCCGGTGCATTTGCACAACGGTCAACGGTTTGTAGCGGTTGGTGGTATTTGGGTGATATGTGTTTGGATTCCCAGGTCTTGACGGAACACCGAATGGGGGTCGGAAGAGAAGCATGGTAAATAATTTTATAAAAGTTTGAAGAAGTAGAGAGGAAGGTAGAGAGAAAGTATGTAATTTTATTAAAAAGAATGGGTGAAAAGTGGGGTATTTTGTAGGTGAAATTGGGACTTTGATTAAAAAGGAAAATTAATTTTATTATTTTTTTTACCTTTGTCAAACGGTCTTTTTTTTTAAAACATGTGCAAATCCAGCGTTTTTTAAACAAGGTGGGGGCATCTTTGGAAAAAAAAACCGCTAAAAAACGCCTAGGGTAGGGGTGTGGGTGTTTGGGTGTGGTTGGCGAAGAAAAACATCAAAATTGATACCACTACAGGTGGTCTTAGGGGGTGGTCAATAGGGATGACAATGGTCGGTATGGGTAGGGTATGTCTAATCCCATATCATATCCGATTGTAAAATTTTGTCCTATACCTGGCCCATTACATATCGGGTATTTGATGGGTATCTACCGCCGGGTATCAGGTATAGCCGCGAGTATTGAGAATACCTGTTGAGATTCTCATGTATATTTTTTTACTTTCCTTTATAATTTCATGTCTTAAAAATCTATATAATATATTAAATTATGATAAATAACTTATATATCATCATCACCATAATAATATTTGATATATTTAAAAATGTAATCATATTATAGTATTAATCTCAACAGATAATTTTGTTCTTCATAGCATATAAATATGAATTGTGCCATCAAAATATATATTTAAAATGATAAGTTCATTTTTTTTAAATAATAAAGCTACAATAATGAAATATTACTAAACTATAGTTAAAGGAAAATAAATATAATATATAAAAGTTTTCGGGGATATATTTCGGGTAAACGGGTATATAGTTTCGGTAATCGGGTCGGGTATCATCTAATCCAATACCCGGCTGATACTCGCAGAATATTTTTTTCCCATACCCATTCGTGGCCCATTACCTGTCGGTATCGGGTATACCGTCCTAAATTCTTCGGGTTTCGGGTATACTCGTCGGACTCAGGTATTTTTGACATCCGTAGTGGTCAACTCTTGTAGAAAGATAAACTTTCCACCCACCCAATCATCTTTTGACATGTCAACTCCTCTCTTTTAAGTCACCTCTTGCACAAAAACATAAGTATTGGGTAAACGTAAACTCTTTTTTTACTTTATTTTACATATTAGCATTAATAAATAAAACATATTTTAACAAATAAAACATGATTTTAAAATAAAAGTACATAATAAATTTAAAATATATCCCACTTACCACACACACTCTCCTCACACACAAATATTCACATTAATTGTAGCCTCCGCTGATCCTTCTATAACTCCATCCGATCTATTCATGGTGGCGTGATTAATCCCCAACAGTCAAAATGTTCAACGGTCAAAACAAGTTTCGGTGCGGTGATTAATCCCCGAAACCCAAGCGTACGCGATAAACTTCATTGGCGGCGGTGTTCCTCACGCGGTAAACTCCATCCCCGCATCACTCCTCGCACCCACCCCATGTACCCTAAGTTTATATCACTTTTTTTGAACTGAACTTCATGTATAAGGTTACCACACTCTTCAAATCGGAAAGCCCCGTATTGCCCACTCTAGCTAGACTATGTTATCTTAACCGGGTCCACGTTGTCTTCAAAGTTTGTTTTTTTAGGCGTTCCCCCGAGAAACCTTACCGGCAGCTGACACTTGACAATCGTTGTGCCACCACAAGAGTAAAACTCTCTAGCGTAACAAACGATGGGACGAAAACCCGGTTGGCTCGAGAATCTGACTGACAACCTCACACAAGGCCTAGTCCAAATCCTTCATTGCCTATATCCACCTCAATATGACACAAGTATGAATTAAACATGAGTCTCTATTGGAAAACCCAAACCTAATTTCTTATAGCTAACGTTATGTACGTCTATAGACAAATATATATATATATATATATATATGCATCAATGACGGATCTTGAAAATTATTATAGGGGTAATGTTCCTAAATTTTTTTAATGTACTTGATACAATGTGTGGTAGTTCATACAATATAAACGAAACAAAAATAGTAGCACTATAATAAATAAATTTAAACATATACCTAAATGATTTCTCATCTTTGGTTTTTAAAAGCTTGAAATTGATCCATGACATCCTGTTCTTTTACTTTATAAAAAGTTTATTTTTCGACCGCACAAATTAGAGCATTGTTCAAATACTCCCCCACCCATTCGATTGCATAAATCCTTCTTGATAAGCTTCATTTTAGAAAAAAAAAACATATTTCAATAGTTGCAATTGCATATCATCAACAATATTTGAACTTGAAGTTGGACCCAAATCATCATTTCTTGGAATATCCGTTTAAAAAGATTGCTAATAAAACATTTTTTTTCATCTTCCAAGTTCCCTAATTTTAAAAGAAACTTAAAGTTTAACATAAGCGTAATGAATTGCACATAAACAATTCCAATTGCACATAATACTAATTGCATAGAACTACATGAGCACTCAATTCTAATAAAATCAATTACACATAACTACATAAGTCCTAAATCTCAATCAATCCCAATTTCCACATAATACCAATATAGTAAGCATAACAAATGTAAATATGTAAACAATAATCAATTGCAAATAAACAATTCCAAATAATCAAATCAATTTTCTTAAACATTTAGAATAAGACTATAGGAGAATACCCAAATTAGATTGGAAAAATACCCAAATAAGCCCTAGAATAGAGATGAAAATGAAGCTGAACTGATGAAGGCAGACTGGCAGAGCAGGGGGCAGCCGACAACAGCGCATCATAGCTTGGGTGACGGACGGTGCTTGTTGGTCGTTGCTCTAATGGTCGCCTACGCCTGTTGCCTTGTTGGTCGCTGCTCTGATGTTTGTCTTCGTATTATTCTTTTTCTGACAATTCACATAATAGACTCACAAATGAACACATAATTGGGCTTTGACCTTAATTGTTAGATAGGTTTTGGATCTTGGGTATTATTTGGTATTAGATGAAAATGAAACTGAACTGATAGTCACACCTTTAACCAATCTAAGCAAAAGGCTATAAAGTTTGAGAGAGGACTTTAACAAGAAGAAGACAAATCAACGAGTCATGGTTATGATAGTATTTAGGTAATAATGGTTATGATAGTATTTGGGTAATAATCAATAGATAAACCAAATCAACTCTTTTTGGTCAAATCGAGAAGATTATAAGATGCTGAAATTAGTAAAGATTTATGTTGATGATATCATTTATAGGCAAGGTGCACCAACATGTATCAATCATATCAAACATGGATAGTTGAATAATACATCCTTATGATAAACAAATACATGTTAACTCATTTAACATGATTAGTTAAATATATTATTCGAGTCATAAACAATCAGGCGAGCAAAACCTATTTATACACGCATTTAATCGTTCCATTAACATGTCGACTATGCACCTCGTTTATGACCTAGGCCTGTTGGACTCAAACCCTAACCCATGCCATGTTAATGGGCTGTGACCAATTGTCAGCTCTAGTTTCGATCAAATTATATATATAACAATTATGAAAGATTGTTTCACTGTAGCGAATGCATTTTTTTCTACCCTCAATATGTAACAACCCGACTTTTCTGGTTGTTCCGTACTGCCGTTACTTTTTCCTTGTAACCCTTTTGTATTCCGGGATTCGATAAATAATGGAAATATGTTCTAATTGAATACATTTCATCACACAACATGACATTACACTTAAAACGCTTTTATACTCGCAACACTAACAATACACGAATCACAGTAATTTATGCTACTTTATAAGCCGAGTATGTTTGTTTGTTCGGTAATCACACGTGCCGACGACCTCGCTTCTCACACAAATCACAATCGCAGTTAGTTATGTTACTTTATGTTGTTTATGTGTATGGATTGTACTCGCTCTCGCAAAACGCTCTCGCTCACACAACTCGCTATATCACACTACAATGATAATATAACGCTTAACGTCTCGCTAAAACACTAAACCAAACCAACTAATACAAACGAACGCGCCTTTAGATGTCCTTTCATAGATTCTCGAACCTCCGACAGACATAATATCCATGCATGCATTCTTTCTCTCCTCCCCTCAGCCATAGAGTCATCTTTCCCCCTTTTCTTTTTATTTATTTCTTTTTCTTTTTAGGCATTGAACCCCACCGCTCCGTGGGGTGCTAAGTGGTGTCCTCCCCTCCCTAATACCTAATACATAGTTCCGTCTATGGAGCCTAAAGCTTCAACCATGGCATAGCAGTAAGCAGTAAGCAGTAAGTTGGCCTAGTCTCTTGCCCAGCCTTCGCCTTCTTCAGTGGCCAAGTCGAAGCGTTCGACGGTTCTTCGGCCTACCACCTTGATCAAGGTTGAGCTTGTTTCATTGAAGCTAATGCTATGCTGCCCTTCCCTTGTTCAAGAGAAAGCGAGGACTTTCTTTTAGTTACCGGCCCAAACAAAAGAGACTAGCCTCTTGATCGATCGATTTATTGGATCGAAGTACGAAGGGCTTGATTGAAGTGTGAGATCAGCCCAAGACTAAGGCCGAGCAACTAGCTGCTGCAGGATTGGACGTCTATCTATCTCACCACGCTCCCCTACTCCTATAAAGGCCGGCAGAAGGAAAGCTCGTTACCGCAGCGCTCGTTCACCTCTTCGGCTTCTTCCATTCAAAAAGGTAGTTTTTTTGTTTTTTTCTTATTGGCAAATAGCGTCTTGAAGTGAAGCGAAGGCATTATTGAAGGAAAGAGATGGCGGGTCGGTCAAGTGCATTCGCTATTCGATTCCATCCTCGATCCCACCAAATTTCTATTCAAAAGTTTGTATCTCTTCTTTACTTTTAAGTGACAAGGGGGTGACAAAGTTCTCTATGTCAACGCGTGAATTGGGAATGATTCGCATGAAACAGGACAATTCGTACGAAGTGACCAATTCGCGCGAACTGACCAATTCGTGCAAACTGACCAATTCGTACGAATTGGGCACAGTTCGTACGAATTGAACCCTTTCTCCTCCTCTCCTATAAATACCCAGCACACTCATGCACCCACTCTATGCTGCCACTTCGCACAGAAACTCCCTCTGCTCATTTTCTCCGATTTTCAAGTAAGAAACAACTATTTTCCACGCAAACACAACGGTTTCCACTATGATTTTACACGAGTTTATCTCCGATTTCATCTAAACTTCTCTGTTTATGAAAACCTTCATCTTTTTCACAAAAACTTCTGATTTTACTTTGGGTGTACACTTAAGTGAGTGTATTTGAGTTAGCTTTGGCATTTCCATATAGAAACTGTGTTGTTTCAAGCTCACTAAGTATTTTATCCAACTAAAACTTTTTAAACTCGATTTTTGCACTAAAACGGATCAAATCGACACATGTTTCGTTCACTCAACAGTGGAATGGAGCGGTGTCTAAACCGTCATGAAAAGGACTCGAAATCACATCTGATTCAGACAAAAACTCAGTTCTGGACGCACGAAGACGCAAACAGTCTGCTTGTGCGAACTGGACTGGCGCGTACGAATTGGCTCAGTTCGTACCAACTAGCCCAAGTTCCTGTAAGTGACTAAATTTCTCTAAAAGACCTCCCCAGCTTTTGGTTTGCTCAGTAACTTGAGGTTGGAAGGATGGACACTCGATTTCCCGAAGAAACGACGCGAAAACACTCGATTTTGGACACGAAACAGCCCAGTTCACTCCAACTCAATTCGTACGAATTGGTAATAGTTCGTGCGAACTGACAAGTTTCTTCCACACCGTCACTCCGTTTCGACCGATTTAGCACTATAGAAGACTGATGCACTTCTGTTCCTGCTTACAGGCTGACTCGGCACTCTCCTCGCTCTCCTCTACTCTTACAACTCTCTTTACGCACTCACTGTGAGTATATTTGAACCCTTTTTTCGCTTAAACGCACTTTTGGGTGTTACATACGTTCTCTACATCAAACCACGAAACACACAACACGAAAATATTTAAACGCTAACCGCTCTCGCATGTTATACGTGAATCGCTAAATGTTTGTTTGTTATGTGTAAATAATGAGGACTCGCAGACCACCCTTAGCAACGATAGTACTATAGTTTGGACTCAGCACCTGATTGGTTCAGGGGTTGTTAAGGCTCGCAAACTCACTTTACGTGCGTGTTCACTATTGTGGACACGTATCGCGCATACTCCACCTCACAATCATGTTGGTTAGCTTGTGTCATTGTTGTTAGCATACTTGGATTCACCTCTCTACGTGTCACATGCTGGTTATGCGTAAATGCTTTATCACTATGATTATGCTATTAAACCGGTGTACTCACCTTTACTTTTGTAATGACTGTTATTTTAACGTATGTGACAGGTTGACAATTATCTTGAGCTGCAAATGGATAGGACTGCTAGAAACTCACTAAATAAATCTAGATTGTCGGACTATGTTTTGTTTGAGAGACTTGTAATTCGTTTGACTGTTTTATGAATATTCGTTTGTATGGGAAATTGAACATTAAGAATATGATTATTGAAATAGTTGTTATGGATTCTCTTGAGCAATCTGGTTCGACTAGTGCCGCGCCGCGATGATTCCGCCATCGGTTGGGATGTGACACAATATGTAGCTTTGTCATTTACACCACTTTGCTTTATAAAAAACTTTGTTAAATAGTATTTTGACCCCCTCAGGTTTTGCGAGCTTATTTTATGTATGTGAGTCAAATATAATAAGTTTTCATGTTTATTTTTATGTATGTTTTTTGTTGGTCTACATTTTGTCAATACATTTTCGTGCTTACTTTTATATATGTTTTCAGTTGGTCTACGTTTTGTCATATATAATAAGTTTTCACAAGGTGGTATATAAATTCTGGTTACTTTTCATTTCAACGCTGCCGCAACGCACGATATCATTCTTTAACGTAAAAAAAAATATTATTTTCTTACGTGCTTTATTTAAGTACATTTCAGTATAAATTAAAGTTAGTTTACGTTTTAACGTAAATTGTTCTCGGTTAGCTTTAAAACACATTGGAAAACTATATATTTCAACTTGTTACAAACCGTCAAGTCTCCCATTTTCCTATCTCTACATTATTGTGGAAGTTTTAGCACAACTTTTTCGATAACTTAAAATGGAAAAAATCCATTCCCTAAATTCAAGTATACATAAAGTGAAGAAACCAAAATCCCAAATGGAAAAAAAAAACTTAAAAAAAAAAACAAACACAAATCTCATGAATAAAATGAATTAACCTTTCAACGAACATACATAAAAAAAATAATAATTAACAACAAAAAAACGAAAACAAGAATTCAATGAAGGTGAAATTTCATTGTTTCAAAAAACATGATATTCACACTACCAAGAATTAGCATACCCAAAACCAAAAACACCATCTTTCACACACACAAATCTCAAATTCATCGAAATGCAGTGTCTAATCTTCCTAATTACACCGCAAGAATCTTGAAAATTACACAAATCACAAACCCTTTTAATCGTTAATCCTTAAAACACAAATTCAACATCATCATCATCATCTTCCTCATTTCAACTTTCAAGATCAGAAAATGAGGTTTCTTTCGTGGTATTTAAGGATGCTTGATGTTCGTCCGGTAATCACAAAGAGCATCTCTGCCGGTTTGATCTATGGAGCTGCTGATTTGACTGCACAGGTGTGTTGTTTCAAAACCCTTTTTGTAACAGTTTAATTTGTGTGTGTTTTTCGGATGGATTGTTATGTGTTAATATATTGATGATACACTAATGTTGGTGTTTAATTAAGAACTTGATTTCTAGATTTATACATGATTGTTACCAAATCAGATTTGATCTAAATTCCTTAGGTTTTTATCAAATTAAAGCTCTGGTTTTTTCTTTTTTTTTTTTCTTTTTTTTTTGTAAAATCTTCATGTAATCATAGTTATGAAGTTCTTACAAAAGAAAAATAATTTATGTTGATTTCTGAAATTGGAAAACCATTCCTTTTGACTCTTAAAAAGTCAAAGTTTGTTTTTTTTACCTATTTGGCATTGATTCTAGTATTTTATGTTGCATTTTAATTTTGGACTTTCTTTAAAGAACATCTTGAGCTTAGTCTATAAAAGGCAAACAAGCAATATTTGACCTCAAATGCAATTTTGTGATTTACAAAATGCAACTTGTTGAACTATTGATGATTATTGCCCCTCTGGCCTCTGATCTTGAACTACTTATATCTTGGGTGGTGCTTATCTAATGTTTTTTTTTCTTCGTATTGTGGGCACGGTTTGATTTTGAGTCAAGATGGTTCATATACACTTTCTTGTTTGGATAATGATATTTTGACAATGTTAAAATTACTCGTGGTCGTATAACGCTTTATTAAATTTTCTATTAGCATAATAGTGGTCGTTCATTACAAAACCAATTTTCAAAGTAGAGAACCGCATAAACAACTATACCTAATCCGTTAACTGTGATACATAAGACGGTTCTGTTAACACATAACTGCCTTTCTTTCTCTCTTCCACCATATTTTGCTAGCACTATGTATCTGGCAAGCACTACGTATATGTGTTTATGTGAGTCTCTGTTTAAAAAAAGGTTCTGTAGCGAACGCACACCTAGCAATATATTGAATTATACGCTCTTAATTTTTAACATTAATTTAGAACCCATATGTCATAAAAACCATATGAAATGGGATTTTTTAGTACTTCTTATTTTGATATAAGTTACATTGATTATATACCTTTCTCCATACTTATTTTGACTTCAATGATGCATCAGTCTATGACCATTGGAGCTTTTAGTTCTTTAGACCTGATAAGAACACTACGAATGGCGATATTCGGACTGATTATTCTAGGGCCTGCACAACATTTGTGGTTTAATTTCTTGGGTAGAATCCTACCCAAACGAGACATGACTACCACCCTCAAGAAGCTAATTGTAGGACAGATCTTTTACGGGCCTTCATGTACCGCTGTTTTCTTCACTTATAACGCGTTTTTACAAGGTATTTCTAGATTTCCGCAGTTAAGTTTTCTTTCCTTTTTTTACAAGATTAAGTTCTATCTTCTCTTATACCTTCTCCATCCCATGAAAATTGTAACACTTGAATATGTATTTTTAAATTCTTGTGATTACTACTTGCGATTTGTATTTTGAAAATGGTTATCTGATTACAGCAACTTATAGTCGCAATAGTAAGTCTTTTTTATATAACTTTTGAAGCACATCCAAATGTTATTTTCTACCGCCCGTTCTTTTACAACTGATTATATGATTTTGATTATTTAATATCACACAATCATTTCCACACATCCCATTAGTATTCGTTTGTGATGACGATATGCAGTAATCTTGTGGATCACAATCATTAGCATCCATAAGTAATTCCCACTTTAAATATTTTCCGAAAATGATCTATACAATAAAAAAACTTTGGAACCGGATTAATTGATGGTTAAATTTAGAGTAAAGTACACGGATGGTCCTTGTGGTTTATGGAAATTTTGGATTTGGTCCCTAGCTTTCCAAAAGTACACGGATGGTCCCTGTGGTTTGCACTTTGTAACGCATTAAGTCCTTAGCCAAAAAATTTAAAGATTTTAGCATGTCCAAGTTAGGGACTAAATGCGTTACAAAGTACAAACCAGAAGGACAATCCATATGCTTTTGGAAAAAAGCAGGGGAGTAAATGTGTTCCCAAGTGTAAACCACAGGGACCATTTGTGTACTTTTGGAAACCTAGGGACTATATCCAAAATTTTGGTAAACCAAAGGGACCATTTGTGTACTTTACTCTTAAATTTATTAAACTTTTGAATTTCCAAAATCATTATTGGGTTCTAACTATGGTCTAAAATTTAGGTGAAAGTGGTAACGAGATCACTTTGAGATTACGTAGAGATCTTTTGCCAACTTTAACCGGTGGTCTTATGTACTGGCCGGTGTGTGATTTCTTCACTTACAAAATAATCCCGGTTCATTTGCAGGTACGCAAATTCACCATTTCATTTATTTTTTATTTTTTTTGTATAAACGACATGCGACTAATGTAGATGTGCTTTGTATACGTTGGCAGCCGTTAATGAATAGTTCATTTTCATTTTTGTGGACTATATACTTGACATACATGGCAAGTTTGGAAAAAGCAATAGGAGCTTGATTATTAGTGTTTTATCGTCTTTTATCAACCATACATACATATTCATCCTTATATACGGAAGCTCACGTTGTTTGAAGGCATAACGGGTGGCACAGGACCGCCGCAAGTTCAGGTATTTATTCAACTTAAGAGATGTATTTTGTGTTCTTTTAGCTTCATTTTCTATAACGCGTATTTTTCTGTTAATGTAGGTGGATGGAATTTGGAGATCTATATGAGAATAAAAGCAGGGAAAAGTGGTTATTGTAGAATCGAAGTGTTAATGAACTTTGTTACCATATTAATAATATGTTTGTTCTATTTCTAGAAGATTCTTTAGTTCTTGTTGTCTTTTGGGCATGACAATATAGGCAGGTAGATCACACCTTCTGAAGTGTCTACTATATACAATTTGAGTATGGGGGAGTTGACAAAAATACCCATGATGGTATTTGCTTAATAGATGAATGAACTTGGTATGGGCCCGCTAACAACTCCAATCGAGCTTGTTTAAACAAGCTCGAACTTATATTGGAGCTTATTATAACAACAAACTCGAGTTTCATTTGTTGAGTTTCATATGGCTCGTGAGTCTGTTATCTATATAAATAGAGATAAATGCCCGGATAGTTCACGTGGTTGGCTATTATTTTACTTTTATCTCAACTTTCTAAAATTACAATATTGTTCCACTCAAATACTCTCTGAAATGGATGGATATTAGATTTTGAAGTTAAAGTAGGTGTAAAATGATTTTTTCACCTTTAATATTAAAACACATTATATGTTACTGAGAAAAAGAAAAGTTATAATGGTGGAACCCACCATTAGATAACTAAAATTCCTTTGGAGGAGGGTAATCGAAACAATCCACCACAACAAAAATAATATGTCATATATGCCGGTTGTAAAATCAATGTTGGGCGCTTGGAAAGCCATTGTGGGGCTGGAAAAAAATATGATTCAGAAGCATATTAATCTGGGAAATCTGATAGAAGGCAAAGTTGGAAAAGGAGATGAAGTAAGGTTTTGTTGGGATACTTGGCTGGGCAACGAACCGTTAAAAAATACCTTCCCAGATTTATATATGTTAGAAAAAGATAGGAAGGTACTGTCGATATTGTAAATGCAAACATTACGTGGAAGTGGAGATGGAAAAGGCAAACACTTAGCAATAAGGAGGAAGATGATTTAAAAAAGCTGGTAACTTTACTTCAGCAAGTGAAATTCTCAAGCGACTCGGATCGATGGACTTGGAAACCGGATAATACGGGAGTTTTTTCTGTTGCCTCGGTGAAGACTATTTTAACTAAATCATCTCAGGTATCTAGCTCCTCTAGTTGGAAATCGAATAGTTGGGTGCCGAAGAAATTAAACACATTTATGTGGAAGGCGGCGGATAACAACATTCCAACTTTAACGGCGTTAAAAAGAAGACATGTAAATGTAGAAGACACTACTTGCAGATTGTGCGGAGAAGAGGATGAAGATAGTGATCATCTTTTTACTTCATGCTTGGTTGCGACGATCATATGGCAATTCATTAGCGAATGGTGTAACATCCCAAACATTTTTGCCTTTTCGGTAAAAGACTTGGTGACAATTCACTGCCATGTTAAGCTAAGCAAGAAGGAAAGAAAGGGCTTGCAAGCAATTATCTTCGTATCGGCGTGGTGTATTTGGCAAGCTAGGAATGAGGCCATTTTTTGGAATAAAATGACAACCACAAATAAAATAAAAGAAAATATAAAGGCTTTGGGATATCTTTGGATTAAAAATCGCGCTCCTTGTAATAATATAGGATGGAAGGATTGGTGTAAGTTTGAATTGTAATTTTGTGTTTGTTTTGTGCTCTAGCGATTTGCTAGTAGCGTTTCTTGGAATGAAAGTTGCCGTTCAAAAAAAAGATAACTAATTAAATTTGGACCACCATTAAATAAAGAAAAAACAAAATCCACCATTACTGGTTTTCTACCCCTAACAACTCATCTCGAGTTTGGTGTACCGTTAGTGTGTTTTTTCTTCGGTGGCAATTAACATACGCGCATGGCTCCTACGAAAGGGGGTCGGAACGTTAAGTCAGTGGGCCCTGTGCAGGGCTCTGCTAGTGGTTTAAGGACATGCCCTTTCAAATTTTTCCACGAATGTAAAGATGGCAAACCGGGGTCTGTGGGTTTTTTCCGCCTACTTGAACACATGCAAAGCACACACATCAAGACAGAAAACCGAAAGCTATCTTTGAAGGAGGCTATCTCCAAGGACTTGGACATTTTTTTGGATGTTGTGGAAGTTCTTAGGGAAGAGGATAAATGGTTATGTGGAAAGTGCATGGTGATGCATGCACTCAGTAGGGGATGCAAGCATGATAATGAGGTCGTGTCGTTTGCCATGATCTCGGGGGATGTTGAAGATTTCATTGTTGGGATCCGGAAACCATGTCAAGTGGTGGTTGACACAAACCCACGTCACCCAGCAGGGCTCGGGGGTGATGTTAACCTACTCGAGCGTGTTTTCTCCCTCCCTATTCAGACTGTTAAAAGCATTCCCCCCAGTTGCCGGCTGTTGTTTGCTCAGGTTCTAACAGGTGCTTTGCGCAAAGTGGTAGTGTCGCCAGGATCGGTTGACAATTGGGTCCAATTGTTTTTACTACCGCGTTGCACCTTGCGGGTGGTTAGACCATCCTCTAGACAAGAGCGAAGGTCAGGGAACAGTAAATCCCAACAGTGTAGTAACATCTTACACGCGCTTACAATTTGGAAAGATGGGTCTGCGTTTGATGATTTGGTCTCTTCCCTATTGGATAGCGTGGGGGAGACGGGGGCTTCAGGGGAGAATGAAGGAGAGAGGAAGACAAAGAAAGGAACCCTAATATTAAGCAATGTCTTCGGAAGTCAGGGATGGACATTTCACAGCTGCGGTTAAGGTCCTATGCTCTAGTGGAGTTGCTCCTCTAGGTGATTCGACATTGAAAGCTCTTATTGATAAACACCCAGTGGTGTGGCCCCCGTCCTTGCCTTCCAACCCTTTGGCCCAACCCACTCTTGTTGTTGATGGGGAATGTGTACTCAAATGTATTCGATCCTTTCCTAAAGGGACGTCATGTGGCAGAGACGGGATACGGGCCCAACACCTGCTAGATGCTATTGGTGGCGAGGGCTCGGTGACTTCCTCAGGTTTGCTTACGAGCATTACTGAAGTTGTTAACTTTTGGCTTGGGGGATCCTGCCCTAAGGTGCTTGCTGAGTTTGTTGCCTCGGCCCCCTCATCCCCTTATTGAAGCCTAATAAAGGAATTCGACCTATTGCTGTGGGGGTATTTGGCGAAGATTGGTTTCAAAGGTGGCGATGAAGAAGGTCAGGAAAGAAATGACCCAGTACTTGGGTGACTATCAATGGGGTGGGGGTGCCAAATGGGGCAGATGCGGTGCTTCACAGTGAAAACAGGTTTCTCAACTCATTTCATGCAGATGGTTCCTTAGCCTTTCTTACTGTATATTTCTCCAATGCTTTCAACACGGTCGACCGCACAGCTTTTCTGCACGAGGTTCATCAGCGTTGCCCGTCAATCTATCGGTGGGTCTAATTTCTTTACGCCCAGCCTGCTAGGTTGTATGTTGGTAACGAGTGTATTGGGGCTACTACCGGAGTTCAACAAGGAGATCCCTTGGGGCCCCTTCTCTTTGCCCTTGCCTTACATCCCCTTATTCTCCGGGTTCAGGACCGCTGTAAACTCCCGTTTCATGCTTGGTACTTGGATGATGGGACGATTATCGGCAATGCCTCTGAGGTTGCTAAGGCCTTAGACATCATCAACGAGGAGGGACCATCTCTAGGGCTTTATCTCAACATTAAGAAAACAGAGGTTTTTTGGCCGACATGCGACGGGCGGAAAGTTCAAGATGGGCTTTTCCCGAGAGGGATCGGTAGACCAGAGAAGGGGATTAAGCTCCTTGGTGGAGCTGTTAGTCGGGATCCTAGCTTTATTGAGGAGTTGGCAGGGCGGCGAGCCTCGGGGGCGGTTGACCTCATGAAACTCTTACCCTGCCTGAGAGATCCCAATGTGAACTCCTTCTGCTAAGGTCGTGCATGGGGGTCGCTAAGTTACTTTTTGGGTTGCGGACTTGTCAACCGCATTTTATGGAGGATGCGGTATCTCGGTTTGATGATGGCCTTAGAGAGGCTATAGAAGATATAGTAGTGGGTGGCGGCCCCTTCTTTGGTGACCTCCAGTGGCGTCTGGCATCTTTGCCAATGTGTCTAGGTGGTTTGGGCCTCTTCTCAGCTCGAGATGTTGGGGCTTATGCCTTTGTGGCGTCTAGAGCTTAGTCTTGGAAACTACAGGATCTTATCCTTCGAAACTGTGAGGTCGTCGGGCTTGACCCGGACTATCAGCAGGCGCTTGAACGCTTAAATGTCTTTCTCCCAGACTTGGATATTGGCGGTTTTTCTAATAAGGACACCGCCCCCTCGAAGCCACAAAAAAACTTTGGCGAATGCTCTATTTAGCAAAATCGCTCAAAGCCTGGGAGAAGCTTTTAATTTGTCATCCCGCTAGAAGGCGGTGTTTGAGTGCCTGAAAGGTCCCCATGCTCAGGAATTTTTGACTGTTATACCAATTGAGGGGTTGGGACAATGTATGTCTGCAGTAGAATATAAAGCAATTCTCAAATACCGGTTGATGATCCCTATGTACCCGGAAGATGAAACTTGCTTGATATGTCGTAAAGCTTGTATGGATAAATACGGGAGCATGCAGTTCACTGTAAAGAGCTCACTAGGTTTAAATATCGGCACGACTGGGTGCGTGATGCTTTGTGGGACATCTTAAGAAGAACTGGGATTTCGGCTAAGAAAGAGGCCCCTGTGAATTTCCTCATGGACCCTATGGAAGGGAGATCTACTCTGCGACCAGCGGATCTGCTCGTCTTTGGCTGGGCTGGGGGAAACATGCTTGTGTAGACCTCACGGGGGTTTCCCCTTTGGTTGGTTTAAGGGAAAACGGGTTTGTAGATGGACAAGCGGCAAGAAAGGCAGAATCAAAGAAAGTGGATAAGCACGCTAAAGCTTGCGCAAAGAACCAGCATGTCTTTGTCCCTTTTGCCTTTGATACTTTTGGCTCCCTAGCGCCAGAAGCTATCCACTTCTCGACGAGGGTTCAACGGGTCGTCTACAGCAATTGTTCAACCCCAAGGAGGCAAGGGTTTGTATTTGGAAGGTTAGGGTTTGCAATTCAGAAAGGATTGGCGGCGCAGCTTGTTGCCCGACTACCTTCTGTTTTGATGTAACTTGGCAAGTTTTCTGAATTTAAAATAATATAATCGCTGAATTGATTGGTATCTATTAACAAAGGTAAAACATTTAAACACTTTTGACAGAGGGGTCTTGGGTTCAACAATAAGGGCTAGGGAGTCCTTGCCAACCACACAACTGAACATTGAAGTCCTTGCAACACTTCAGGGCTATAACCTACTGCTAGTTTATCGTCTTGAGTAAACTATATTGTAAGTCACTCACTAGCTCGAGGTTGGTTATAGGCTCATGCGGGCATGTTGTCGTTGTCTTATATCGACAATGACGGTTATACAAGTTTTTACAATTACTATGTTTTCAAATAACATTAAAAGAAAATGGTTTATTACGTTTTCACAATGATATCTAAAGCGGTTCTCAAAAATAAAGATTTATCTTAAGTCTTTTTAAAACAAACTATGAACTCACACTTTATGTTGACTTTTTAGCATGCTTTTCTCAAGTCTTATTTGTATATGGCACGGTTAGAATAGGAGAATCCTTGGGGTTGGTAACCTTAGAAGACGTTCAACTTTCTAGAACTTTTAGACATATCATCCGCTGCACTTGTAAGTGATACCAGTCGTTACGCCCAACTTTGATTTTGCGGGTGTGACATTCATAGGATGAAAATTAAGGACGTTAATGGAGTTGGTTAAGCATGGGGAACGCTAGGGCTGGCTTGTAATCCACCAAATGCAAATGGTTGCTGGGAGATTTGGGTTCTTAAAATGGATTAACTGTGGGAGAAAATGTATGTTTGCAACAAGAAACAAGAACCTTCTACTGATGAAACCGAAAGTGAAAGGGGCACACTCATGGCCTTTAGTGATTCAGATAGAAGCACTATAGTAGACCGTAATACACTCGTGTTTAACACATTTAAACAAGGCAATAACATAATTGGTAAGGTCGTATTAAATGGCAATACTTGTAAAATGTTCAATCGAATCGATAATAGACATTAAGTAGACTTCGATCAATCCATCTATCTTTTTAGTTTAAATCACTCGTTTTTAGGATAACTAGTGAGGTTCACATTCATGGTTTGCCCAATTGACTAAGTTCGATTTCATCTGAAGATAATTTGGGTGTAGTAAATTGTTAACCTCCAATATTTCAACTTATATATGTTTTTTTACCTAAAGAACCAAATTTATAAATGGCACAACAAAACAAAAATCCATATATACATATCGACTTGTAGCACAATATATCTCCATCCAGAAAAATGTACGAGTAGTATATGCAAAAGGTACAAGTAATTTATGTAGAAACTCACTTAACAATTTAGTGCTCGTAAGCTTGGTAACATTCTAGACTACATTGACTAGATAACAGACTCCTTGAGCAACCATTATAATCTCCTGGTGTTGGGTTATAAGCAGTGTTTAAAAATCGTGACTAGGCGGTGACTAACCGACAATTATTGCTAGTTGGCCAGTAACTGAGTAATTTTTCGTTAATCAGTCCATTAATCGCTAGTCGGGCCTAGCCGGCTAGCCAAAAATAGGTGATTCTGGGCATATTCCAGCAAAAAACCTGTATATTCCGGCCAAAACCTCTAAATTTCGGCCTGTTTCCAACCAAACCATGTGAATTCCAACAATTAATCTTGTGTACTTAAAAAAATGTGTTGCATAGGAGTTAAAACTTAGCTACTTAAATATTTACCTAAAAACTGTGTTGAGTAAGAGTTAAAACCTAGCTACTTAAAATTTTACCTATAAAAATGTGTATATGTATACATGAAACTGAAAATTACATATTAAAAAACCGATCCGATTAATCCGAATTAATCTCGAGTAGTCGCTAGTCCCCACCTCACCGGCCAACTAGCGACTAGCGAGTTCATCAACATTAGTTATCAGAGCTTCGTTATCAGCATTCAAATCATCTGACTGAATGTCATCTTCATTGCACTAATCAGTTAACAAAGAGTCGAATGTTAACTGCGGCCTGAGACTGAATTCAAATATATTCATCTTCATTGTGTTACCAAAGAAGTTCTGGATCCCTTCTTGGACTTTCTCTCTTGATAAATCTAGAATTCACGGAGAGCTAAGGAAAGCGTTAAACTGAAACAATTTCCTGCAAGATTCATACATTTAAAATGTTTATATTATTAAAATGGTATTTAAATTTGTAGAAATTAACAAGATTTTGAATTTTCTAATCTACCGGCTTTCACTGGCGAAGCTTGAGATTTCCGACCGGGTGTCAAAAACGTATATACCCAAAAATCTCTATAAAACCGGGGGGGGGGGGGGGGGGGGGGGACGTGTATACCCAAAAATTCTATACGAGAACTACATACTCTCCGCTACTGATCGAAAAGTTCGAAGGATCAGCCGCCCCACCGGTTGTTGTGTTACTTTTTTTTCAGTCTGCTATCAAGTATACACATTTCAAGTATGACTTTTTGCAACTTTTTTTTATCTACTTTCTTGAACTCTTTATCTTCTTTGACTATCAATTGAGTGCTTTTTGTAATTATTCAACTCACATCTGACTCCATTTTTCACTCTACATTCATCAATTAATTGTAAGTAACAGTTTACCGTTTACGGAATTAAGTAGCTACTCCATCTGTTCATTAGCCAACACCAAAAGCAATACAAAGTAGCTAGTAACAACCCTATTTATGATCTCACTATTCTTTGATTGTAATTGACTGCATCTTGTAATTATTCAATTCAAAGCAACCATCACATTTGACTTCAACCGTAACTTTATATAATATTATGTTCTTAAACTCTACAATAAATTAAAGTATGTAGTTTTTAGAAAATACTTGTTAGGATTTTAAAGTATGTATAAATACTTGTTAGGATTTTAAAGTATGAATCTTTTCTTTACCTTGTATAAAGGATAGCGAAATAAGATCACATTTGGCCTATGATACGAACTTATGGATAATATTATGTTTATTTGTGTTAAAGTTCATGGATCTACTAGATATACTTGGATGTTTCTTTTTGTATATCTACTAAACTAGGTTATAACCCCGTGTATTACACGGGTTGAATAAATGAATTTTATATACTAAATAATATAGATATGGTGATTTCGGAGATGATTATTGAAAAGATGATACGGTGGTCAAACATGTTATTCAAGAAGCAAATTAATAAGCCATTTGAATGATAAAATATAAATTATATTTAAAAAAACCCGTAATAAATCTAAATTTATATATAAAGTAATATTGAAAGTTATATACAATATATTTAAAAATTATGTAATAAAATCGATATCAATATTTTATAATGAAAATAGAAATAAATAATATATTAATACAAAGTTTGGTTTTGGAGATAAATATTTGGTTATTTAAAAATATGATTGAATAGTTAGGAGGTTATATTATGATAAATGACTAAACTGTATTATAATTTCATATGTTTTTAGTTATATATTTTTTGAATTATTTTTTTAATAAAAATAAGACTTTGTTATTATTAGTAAAATCAAAGATTTTATATTTGTAATTTCATTAAACTTAAGCTAAATAATAATAATCTATAGTTAAGTAGAAGAGATTAAACAAAATAATATTTAGTGGGATGATTATCTATAATTAATTATCTATAAGATATTAAACTAAATAATATTTAATAGGAGGATTATCTATAATTATTTAGAAGAGATTAAACTAAAATAATACTTGTCCTTTAGATATGGCCTAGTATGATGACAAGTGTCCTCAAAATAGTTTCTTTTATTATAGAAGTATAGATAGATATTTATATGTAGAAATTCGTATGGACTTTAAATCTAGTGTAATAATAAGTTCTTGTATAAAATGTTAGATGTAGCACTTAATAAAAGTCATCTACGAACTTTAGTGTAATAATATGTTATTGTATAAGATGTTAATTAGATGTAGCACTTGATAAAAGTCATCTACGAACTTTAACTAGCAATGGATATAAAATAAATGCATTTTATAAAATATATAGTAAACTGCCATTTTGGTACTTGAGGTTTGGCTGTTTTGCTACTTTAATCCAAATCTTAGACCTTTTGTATCTGGGTCCCTGTAGTTTTAGTTTTATTGCCATTTTTGTCCAAAAGTTGTATTTATCTTCTAAAATCCTACTATTTTGTCCTATTCCTCAGGGGCAAAATGATCATTTTAAGCATTCATATATATTATATATATAAATAAACCTCAAACTCTACTTAAAATGATCATTTTGCCCCTAAGGAAAAGGACAAAACAACAGGATTTTAGAAGACAAATATCACTTTGGACCAAAATGGCAATAAAACTGAAACCACAGGGACCCAGATGCAAAAAGTTTGAGATTTGGACTAAAGTGACAAAACTGCCGAAACCTCAGGGACCAAAATGGAAGTTTACTCTAAAATATATATTTAGTGGGTATGATTTAGAGTTTTAAACCCCTAGAAATCATTTTTACGATACTACATATGTGACATGTAACTTTATATAACTTTATAGAATTTTTAGGAATTTTCATAAGTATCTAAGTGTACTTTGCTAGAAGATTGAGTAAAATATAAAGACTATATATAAAACATACTTGGTCGTGAAATAACTATATATAAACATACTTGGTCGTGAAATAAAACTCCTAACTTATGGGATTTTTCTAAGTATTTATACCATACATGGATGCATACATACATACATAAGTATGTTCGGGATATGATTCTCAATCTCCGTTACCTTAAGTTGTCATTTGTTTGCATTAGGACACAATTAGGTCAGTTCTTTCGCACTTTTTGGGCTTATTTGGCTAGCATAGTTTTCGTTTAATCCAGGTGAGTTTCCCGACCCTTATTTTACTATTTTTATACTTTTTTTTTTGGGGGGGGGGGGGGGCATGCATTTATTCAAAGTACGATGTCATGAGTATATTCTAGTTGATCATTTATGTGTTTTATGAGTTCCCATCGATCTCAAGAGTACTTGGGAAAAGTCCTCGTTCTCATTCTCCACTGTAACCATTAGCTCTGGAGTTAGCCATGGAATCTTTCGAATAGATCTATTGGGTTGATAAGCCCACTCTTGGTTAGTAGCGCTAACTCGCTAAAGACAATGAGGGCTTGAACTTTTAAAAAACTATATTTCAAAGTCTTGAGTGTACAATAGGCGAGGCAAAGTCTAAGTCAAGGTTTTGTTATAGGCTCATGTTAGTTACATATATCATTGTCGTAGCTAGCATTGATTTGATCATTCACGAATTTAACTAGCTATACGTATGGTTTCTCAAACGATTTACTTCGAGTCTCCTAAACCTGTGAGCTCACCAACTTTGTGTTGACGATTTTTAGCATGTTTTTCAGGTGATTGATCACTAGTCATGGAAAAAGGATTTAAGCATGCATCTTTTGGAGGATACATTTTGGGAAGATTTTCCGTTTATTTCTCATCCACTTCGAGATATAGATGTAAAATCTTGGTTTTTCAAAACGATTTATTTGGTGATGTAAACACTTAAATCTTTGGTATCCAAACTTATGTTATTTTATTTAGATGATTGCTTAATAATGCTTGAAAACCTTTCGTGTCGCAATATTCCGCCTTGGCAGGGTGTGACAGATTGGTATCAGAGCCATTGGTAATATCGAACTAGGTTTCCTTCCGAGTCTAGACTATAACTCTTCGGACTCTCACACGAAACGTTCTCACTACATGAAACATTTTTCATGTTTCTGCTGATAGGTCGAGGTCGATGCTGCCAACGTTACTGATATTGTTTGGGATCACATTGCTGATGAGGTTCTCGTGGAGGACCCTCGTGTAGAGGTCCCTCCCATGGTAGAGGCACCACCTACGGATGAGTGTGTGCCATCATTTCACACTTACCGTCTTTGTCCTGGGGATCCCCGTTGTGCATACACTCCGCAGAAACGAGTTCCCATCATGCGAGGCCTGAGCTTGATGAGTCAAAATGCATTTGGGTAAATGGCATTCAAGTTCCAAAGAAGAATCTAGAGTACTGATGGTAGGACCGAAAGAGGGTATCCTTCCCTCAGTTTCCTGCTCCTATGGAGCCAGTTATGGATGTGATTGATGAGATGCGTGTTCCCAAAGGGAACACTAGGGTTGCTTGTTTTAGTCCATACCCCATCAATACCGATAATTCTAATGAGGAGGTTCCTTCCACATTTGAGGTTGGTGGCCCACCACAACCACCACCTCATGAGCTTCCCTTTCTCTTCACTTTCGAGCATAGATTAGAGTTTCATCATAGCGATGGTGAGATGGGAGCCTTGAGAAGCTGTGTCGTGTCTCTTGAGGAGGATGGTCATACTACCCAACTGGCATGTGACCGGCTACATATAAGACTTGATGAGGTCGAGCGAGGACGCGCTGAGGCAGAGCGAGGAGGTGCAAAGGCTGAGCGAGGACGTGCTGAGGCAGAGCAGTGCTTTGCGGATCTTGACAAGAGGATGAGAGATGCTGTAGCGACTTTGGCTTATGTGTTTCCCACACCCCCTCGATATCCTAACAGTACGTGATGTGGACCTTTTGATTAGATTGTAACTTGTATTGTGAGGCTTTGTACCCTCACTTGTTTTGTACTTTTGAAAACAATGTATCAAGTTATTGGAATCTCTATTATTATGGCATTTTCAGTTTCAATTTGCTTGTGGTTGATACGTTTGTTTTGATTGATGTGGTTCTTATTATTATTTTTTCGCTCATGATTGACAATAATATGGATAAATACGTGTCTTTCGCTCTTATTAGTATTGTGTCTTAGAAAGAAAGCATGGTGCCTAGAAGGAATAGTAGATATCCTACTTTAGGAAACACATTCCCCACTACCTCCGAGGAACTAGCGCAAGTGATTGTGCAGGTGATAGTTCAGCATGAAGCTGACCGTGGTGGATATCGAGGCACTGGTCGAGGTGGATTTGACGGCACTGATTCTAGTAATGGAGTTATTTTTGATGTTGTCAAAGGGTAAGATATCATTCACAATCGGTAGTATTGGCACTTGCGATTTTGATCATACAAAAGTTGGGAATAACTCCCACGACTCCTCCTACAAGATGATTATGTCTTGCAGGCCTTGGAATTTTAAGTGTTCCGAAGGGGTAGTCGGCAATGTGCATTGGATAGAGAAGATGGAATCTGTGTTGGATATTGATTGATATTCTGAGGGGAACAAGGTTAAGTTTGCCACATGTATGTTTTAGGATGAGGTGTTGACGTGGTGGAATCTTTAAGTTCAGACGATGGATAGAGATGTAGCCTATGGTCGTACTTGGGCTTAGTTGAAGACGATGATGCTTGAACAATATTGTCCCCGTAGTGAGCTTCAGAAGTTAGAGAATGAGTTTTGGAACCTAACGATGGTTGGGGCTAAGGTGACCGCGTACACTACTCGCTTCCATGAGTTATCAAGGTTGGTACCTCACTTGGTGAATCCCGAATATAAGAGGATCAAGAGGTATATTTGGGGACTTTCACCAGCAATCAGAAGCATGGTTACCTCATCACACCCCACTACTATTCATAGTGTTGTACTCTCGCACACATCCTCATTGATGATGTTGTGCGTATGGTCACATTGAGTAAGAAGGAATCCGTAGAGAAATAAATAGGTAGTGGAAAGAGATCGTGGTCTGACTTCAAGAAGGGTAAAAATTCTAGTAACCTGTATGGCAAGAGCAAGAGCAATGTGAAGGCGTTTGCTGCAACCACTACCACTGAAACAAAGAAGTACACTAGGCCACACCCTAAATGTGACCGGTGTAAGTATCATCACGTGGGATCTTGTGATAGCATCTGGTGTGGAAACAACAAGATACTTGGACACCAGACTGCCACGCTAAGAAGATTTAGCAAGCCAAGAAAAATGAGCATGTTTTGGAAGCAGTGCTACAGATCATTTAAAGAAGGATTGCCCAAAGGAGAAAGATCAAGCTCGTGGCCGAGCATTTGTGATTGGTGTTGGTGATGCTCGCCAAGACCCTAACGTGTCATGGGTATGTTCTCTTAAATATCATATGCTTCCATTCTATTTGATATGGGTACCTATAACGACTCGTATTTTCGTATTTCTATTTTAGACACTTCGTATTCGTATTCTATTATCGAGGCATAAATCATGATAAAATTCATATTTTATACCTAATGGATATTCACCAAAACAAATCATTTAAATTCGTATTTATACACTAACCGGTACTCTTCGGGTTGCAATTACGCATACTACAAACATAAAGACATAATACATGGCGTAACTAGATGTAAATCAACTTAATTAGGCCTTTGGTTATGCCTAAGAACGTCTATCCGGTTTTACAATACGCGAATGGTGATTCGCGGGAAAACTTTTGAACATTAAACGGAAACGAACTGGCACCGGACGAAAAAATGACAATGCCGAAATTATTGTGATATATTTAACTTCATGACCGAATTTTATTATTCGTAGTTGAAACTAGATCGAAAAATGGATTTAAAACGACAAAGAAAACGTGTTACGCGATCTTTATCGTAAACGACTAACGAACGCGTCACACATCGGTTTCCGACGGCATTCTACGTATTTTGACCTTAAAATGTCATGATACGACATATTACGACGCTCGGGCTTGAAAGCGGGTCTCGTAGACGCGATCAGGCCGCCCTAAAACGCAAGTACCGGTGTAACGGGCCTTGGGCCCAAACCTACCTAAACCTTAATTATATATAAACAAACACACACACACACACACACAGACACTGTAAACGCTCCGTAATTTCACGTTTTCTTGTTTTGGCTTATCCAGTTGTACTTTCCTTATTTAGACATTTGTACTCCCGTTATAACGCTTTTCGTTTCAATTTGTAATCAGAGACCGGTGATCATAATGAAAATTAATTATTTGATTCATGTTCGTGTAGACGTGATTGACTTGTGTGGAACGATATACTATTCATGATTCTTCGAATAAACACTTGGAACACGTTAAAACTGATAAATGTCGGATCCTAACCCTCGTGACACGAAAGCTTCATAGGGAATCGCTTAAAAATCCTAATCATTAAACGCGTTTATTTAATTATATATTTATTCATTCATTTATTTATTTGTTTAATCATTTATTAATTAATTTATAATTTAAATTCAAAAAGTTTAACTTTTTATTAACTTAGTTAAGTTTTAAGGTTATCTAAGTTAATCAAATTAATTAATCAAGTTAATATAGCTAACTGTAACGCCTCGCGTTTTCTATACTTTCTATTTATAGCAAGCTCGTGTTGTAATTCTATTTTTGAAATCATTGTATTCGTATTCTTCATTTCGTTGTAATCGTTGTAATCGAGACTTGAATCATAATGGAAATATACATTTTGTCCCTATACTTGTTATACATACTCATATACACTTATGCATAATACTCATACTAAAAAACGTGACATACTTGTGAATACGCGACATTTATACTTGATTCATAATGAATACGTGATGTTTAGACTCGATCTCGATCATTCTATACATACACTTACATTATAACATAATACTTATGCTTGTGGGACCTTACATTAGCTTAAAATACCTTAAAAATGCACTAGAACCCGTCACCCTTGAACAAATAACAAAAATTAATTTTTTGGCCCGGACCAGGCTCCATGCAGACCGCATGGGGATGTGGTTGCGGTCCGCAAAGGGACCTGGGCGGACAGCAGGTTGAAAGCTCACGGGTTTCCACGAATCCACACAATAATCTTTCACCCAATCACCTCTAAACCTCCATTTAACACCTCCTAACTAACCCTAATCATCCCTCTATAAAACCCAAGTGTTCTCCACACATTTCTCACTTTGAACACTCCCAAATCTCTCTCATTTCACATCAAAATCTCTTGTAATGTCAGAATTCGGACAGATTCATACCTTCACACAAAAGTGAGCATAACTTGCTCAAATCTTGTTCATTTTACTTGATTCTTCTTTCTAAATACTTGGATAAACTTTAGGTTTGAATCCTAGGGTTCTCCATGGAGATTCCAGACCAGGCAATGCACCTAAAGTGTCCAAAACTTTCTGTTGTGTTTTAAACTCTTTCAAAACTTGTTTAAACTTATCAAACTTGAGTCTAACTCATCTCAAACCTATGTCCTAATGCTTATAACACTACTTGTGGTTGGTTAGGCTTAAAAACAAGGTTAAGACATTCAAACTAGAGGATTTATCCTCACAAATATTCTGTTTTCATGGAGCTTTAAGCTCACAAGTGATGCAAGTTCATGAAACTTGTTCAAGTGTGTCCACCTTGGAAAGCTTGGGCTATCCTAACTTTGACACCACTCATCACTTGATGATTTTCACCATTATCTCAAGTTAGTTTGCTAGTTGTAAAGTGACACAACCCCGCCTAGCCTTCGACTTGTGTCGACGTCGGTCCCCGGGTTGTAGCTCACTTGGCTACTTAGTATAGTGAACATATTTACATACTTGTTATTCATATTGTTCTTGACCCTCCTTGTGTCTATGACACTTGTGTAGTGGTGAATCCAATCGAGGTTCCAAAGTGGATGGTTAATCCTCCCACCTCCTACTTGATTTACATGACACCAAGAGGTTCCAAAGTGGATGGTTCATCCTCCCACCTCTGACATGACTATATAACTATACATGTATCTATGGACTATAATATAATCCCAAAAACCGAACCCTTGATAATGACTAAATAATCACCTATCAAGTTAATAAGTTTTATCACTAAAGTGTGTAGTTCCTTGTCATGATTCTAATAGGTCTCGAACCTATGAAATCACATCAAACCCATTCGGGTTATCATAGTGTCAAGAACAAGTGCTATGCCTTAGTGATTATTTTCATACCATACTACTTTATTTTTATTTTCGTAATCTTGCTCGAATAATCCAAATCTTCCGTTACACTCATAACTAATACCTATGTTCTTCTTGTAGAAAGACAAGGTGCCAAACTCTAAACATCACAACAAAGCTCCCGGGATTACTTAAGTGGAACACCTAGCAAAACCGTGAGCACACTCGACCCATTTACCTTTTATCACATTTGGGTTGTAACATGTTTTTGTATCAAAATACACTATCACAAACTTATGCTTTTGAATGCTCAATCCTTATACATGAATACTTGTTATGCTTAGATACATGCTAGATTATACATGCTTGATCATTAACTTAGCTAGCCCAAACTTGATATGTATAGCGCTATAGGAGTAGCACGCCGCCCGTCGGGGTTATGTTAAGATTATTATACTCATTTTAGTCTTATCGCATTTGCGACGAGGGAAACTCGACCTCATTATACTTTTTGTGGAAACTCAGGGTTTGATTAAGTATTGCATGATTAGTATATACTTTGCTTACAATTACCATGTGGATTCGAGTTATACGTTTTATACTTATGCTATGTATTCACCAAACCTGTGTACTCGCCTTTGCTTTTGTATTGAACTCGTATTTTAAACATGTTACAGGTTGATGAAGATGATGCCATGAAATTGGAGTAGTGATGATGACTAGATACACCTATAGACGTTTAGGTTTACAAATGTTGTATCAAATTTTGCCTTTGCTATTGTTGTACTTCGAATTCTCTTGTATTGTATGACAATTTTGCTATGAAATGAAATCCGGTTTAATTAAATATTGTCACAAATAGTATTTATAAGCAACGAGCAATCTCTTTCGTCCTGCCTCGATGTTTCTGCCATCGGTTGGGGTGTGACAGATTGGTATCAGAGCCATAACTATAGGGAATTAGGTAGAATTCCATGTTCGACCTAGTCTATAGTTTAAGTGTCCATTTTGACCATTCTTGTCCCAAGCTTAAAACTTTATTATTCCTCATTGTTTCTTCCTTATCTTTTGGTCTTGATACATACATAATGTCTTTCCTAAGACATCTACACAACACACTTGAAGACTTGAAGACACTCGTGATGCAAACGAGGCGATTTGCACCAAAATAGGTTCAATGACTTACAATTTTTAGTGAAACCCCTCATTCCGCGCATTCAATTTTTCAAGAAGTTATACCATCAAGCTAGGAGTGATATCCACATCTTGATGGAAAACTTCCATTTCATACTCTAGTGGACCTTATAAACGAGTCAGAATATGCTCCTCGTTTAGTAAGAAAAAACCACACTTTGGGTACGAAATCGTCAAGTTAGGGGTGAAACCCGCACCTTGTCGGTTAAGTCCCGTTCCTCGATTTTCAATCTCGCTAAAGTCTCGAAATTTCAATCGACTAGGGCCATGTAGTAACTGGAAGGGTAAAATGCCGTTAATCGCTTCTCGACGAGAGCGTTTTACCTATTAGGCCAAAGCATGTTCCCTAACTCGAAAGATCTTACAAATCACTTTGGAATAGTCGCCGTTTCTCTACCCGAAACATTCCCATGTTTTAGAGCCAATATTTTATGTTATCTCAATTTTTATGTGATTTTATACTTGTTACCTTATTCGTTTTGAACCGTTACACAACTCACACGTTTATCGCAATAAAAAACAATACTAATTCTCGTGAACACACTAAATTTATACTCTTTATCCGCATTCATACGTGATTATACATGCTATACCTAATACATTCATGCAAACTTTGTGAACCATACTTGATGAACCCATGCTAACTTGTGTGAACCATGCTTGAACCTTATACATGCTTATACATGCAAAACTTGTTTTTCCATATTATGATCAAGTCTCATCCCTTTCTTCTATGTTAAACCTCTAGATGAATTCTCCTAACTCATCCAAGAAATACAAGAGGTCCAACAAGGGATCCAACCAAAACAATAACAACAATGAGGACTCCATCTCCAAACAAGACCTCGTTGGTCTCGTCGTTGAGCAAATGGCCGATCAAATGGCCCGTGTCATCCCCGATATTGTTAGCCAACTTCAAACCATCCACACCGAAGCCACACCTAAATCCTCCGCTGATTCGAAAACCAAAACCCCCAAAACGTCCTACCAATTCAAGCATTTCATGGCTTGCAAACCAGTCAAATTCACTGGCATGGACGGTGTCACCGCCATGATCAATTGGTTTGACGCTATGGAACTTACCTTTCTTCAGGGCGGGTGCCTTGATGAACTTTGAACCCTTAACGCTACCGGGGTCTTTCACCAGAGAGCCCTCGAGTGGTGGACTACCAAACGCAACAAGCGTGGAAACAAAGCAGCCCACGTTCTACTTTGGGACGAGCTTAAGAAGCTCATGAAGGATCAGTACTGTCCTCCCCACGAGACCCAGAAGCTCGAGAACAAATTCTGGAATCTCACGCAACAAGGAAACGACGCTGAGGGACTGATCGTGCGCTTCAAACAGTTAAGTATCATCTGTCCTGGACAGGTGGATACAGTTCCCAAGGCGATAGCTAAACTCATTCGTTCGCTTTCGCCTGTGATCATGAATCATGTAGCTGCCGCAAACCCCAGAACCCCCGATGGAGCCTTTTGCATAACCATTTAGCTTAACCATAACTGCATCCTTTAGGGGGCCTACGACAAGGTTCCTACGAAGCATGCGCATCAAGCCACCTCCAATACTACCACCACTACCGAATCGCCTCCCCCTCCAGTAAAAAAGAACAACAACAGGAACAAGAAGCGGAAGGCTTCTGTTCAAAACAACGCGGTCGTCACTCCGCCTGCCCCTACACCTCTAAATGCCATCTCCACTACCCAAAACAACGATCCATCCAAACGAAATTACACCGACACTTGGCCTAGGTGTGATCGTTGCACCTACCACCATCTCCCTTCCACCCCGTGTCGAAAGTGCGCCAACTGTAACAGGATGAGGCATCTTTCTAGCCATTGTCGTCAACCCTAAAACAACCATGCCATTGTCCCTAACCCTAACCCAAACCAAACTCAACCGCAGCGACAAAATGCTCCTGTGCAAGCATGTTACAAGTGTGGCGATCTAACTCATCTCGCCAATGTTTGTTCTCTCCTCAATCAACAACATCAACAGCAGTCTGAGCCTGCAAAAGGACGAGCTTTCATGCTTACCTCCGCTCAAGCCCAAAGATCTAACGACATCATCACTGGTACGTTCCTTGTGAACCATATTTATGCTACATGCCTATTTGATACTGGTACCGATAGAAGCTTTGTATCTCTAGAATTTGAACCCTTGCTTAAGTGCGAATGATCTAAATTGCCAAATCCTTTCACGGTCGAAGTCGCTAATGGTAAAACCATCTCCGTTGATTCCGTTCTTTCTGGTTGCTCTTTGATCCTTAACGATCATACGTTCTCTATCAATCTCATCCCCATGCAAATGGGAAGTTTCGACATCATAGTAGGCATGGATTGGCTTATGCGAGTTCGTGTCGAAGTTGTTTGTTCCGAAAAATTCATTCGCCTCCCTCTTCCTCAAGGTGATTCTCTCCGCGTCTATGGCGTGAAAACTTCTAAAGGTCTCAAATGCATCAAAGCGAACAAGTACTTGCGCAAGGAGTACTTTGCCTTTCTCTCCCACGTTGTGGAAAAGAAAGACAAAGGTCCAAGCATAAGTGATGTTCCTGTCGTTTGTGAATTTTCTTCCGTTTTTCCTGATGATCTTCCTGGTCCTCCGCCTCCTTGAGCTGTTGATTTCCGTATTGATCTTATTCCTGGTGCAACTCCTGTTGCGAAGGCTCCCTATCGATTAGCACCCTCGGAAATGCAAGAGCTATCGAGCCAGCTTCAAGAACTTCTTGATAAAGGCTTTATACACCCTAGTAGTTCTCCTTGGGGCGCTCCCGTTCTTTTCATCAAAAAGAAATATGGATCTTTTCGCATGTGTATTGACTATCGTGAGCTCAACAAGCTTACAGTCAAGAACCGCTATCCACTCCCTCGTAGTGACGATCTCTTCGATCAATTGCAAGGCGCTACGTGCTTTTCACAGATTGATCTCCGCTCTGGTTATCATCAACTTTGAGTTCTCGAAGAGGATGTGCCTAAACCCGCTTTCCGCACACGATATGGACATTACGAGTTCGTGGTCATGCCTTTTGGTTTGACCAACGCGCCCGTCGTGTTCATGGATCCTATGAATCGCGTGTGTAAACCGTTCCTCGATCGTTTCGTCATTGTATTCATCGACGATATCCTGATCTACTCCAAGACGAAAGAAGAGCATGAACGACATTTCTGTCTCATTCTTCAGCTTTTGCAAACCGAACGAATTTATGCTAAATTCTCCAAGTGTGAATTTTGGTTAAAAGAGGTTCAATTCTTAGGTCACACCGTCAATGAACTCGGTATTCACGTTGACCCCACAAAGATAGAAGCTGTAAGAATTGGATCGCACCTAAGTCGCCTTCTGAAATTCGTTCGTTTCTTGGCCTAGCTGGCTATTATCACCGTTTCATCTCCAACTTCTCAATTGATTGTCGTTCCTTTGACCTCGTTGACACAAAAAGATAAACCTTTTGTTTGGGTCCCGAACAAGAGGATTCTTTCCGAATGCTTAAGGACATGCTCTGTAATGCTCATATCATTACTCTCCCCGATGGGAACGACGACTTTGTCGTGTATTGTGATACCTCTAACCAGGGTCTTGGTTGCGTTCTCATGCAACGAGACAAAGTTATCGCTTACGCGTCAAGGCAACTCAAAATACATGAGATAAACTACACTACTCATGACCTTGAACTTGGTGCAGTCGTTTTTGCATTAAAGATTTGGCGACACTACCTTTATGGTACAAAGTGTATGGTCTTCACCGATCATAAGAACCTCCAACATATCTTTGATCAAAAGGAACTCAACATGCGTCAACGTCGTTGGGTAGAATTGCTAAACGACTACGACTGTGAAATTCGCTACCGTCCTGGTAAAGTGAATGTCGTGGCTGATGCACACAGTCGTAAGACTCATGTTAAGAGTGTTTGTTGCTACCAAATCGTGGGAAAACTCAACGAGTTAATTCGACAAGCACAATTTTTCGTCATTAACGAGGGTAACCTCGATAACGAATTGAATTGTGGAGAACTGTTGATGCATAATGTCTATTGTCTAGGTCTTGGATCGAGTATGTATGTTTAGAGCTTGTATTTGTTAGATTTTGATGTTTATTTATCTTGGAAGTACAAGTTCGGCCGAAGATGTAGTCAGCTGATCAAGTTCGGCTGAACTTGATCTAGCTAGGACTAGCTTCTGGAAAACTTGGTGGTCTATATATAGATTAGTCATGGTTTCTCAATGGAACAACTTTGTGACTTCTACGACGAAGCTCTGTCAGTTTGGATTTCGAGTTGTAATATATTTGGACTTAATAAAGTGACGATTAAACTTGTAATCTTGTGTATTTGGTTAAACTTGTCATTTCCGCATATACGGACAATAGATACAAATTTAGGTTCCCAAGCTGAAGTGGACAGTCCTATCAAGTGGTATTAGAGCCTGGATACCTGAATTTACTGAAATCAACACAAGAATCATTCTATTTCTACTCATTTCTACCATTTTTCTTAACTTTTTCACATAATTGAAGAATTCATGGATAAAATTGGCTAAAAATTGAACATGTCATAGATAATCACATAATTACAAACCCCTGAAAGTTTGAGAATAAAAAACAACGAATTCATGTCGAAATTGTCAAAAAATCAAGTTTGGAGGACAAACTTCGGCCAAACTAGCACTACAAGTTCGTTCGAGCTTGATTAAAATCATCAAATTTCTATTGATTTTCATCATCTTCCCCCGAACTTGATTAGTTTTTTATAAAAAATTGACCAAGTTCGACCGAACTTGATCGTTTGTGTTGAAATATTAGCTAAGTTCGCTCGAAGTAGTGATAAACTTGAAAATTTTTCAAAACCTAACAACAAGTTCACCCGAACTTGATTGTTTGTGATAAAACTTGACATTTTCATATAAGTTCGCCCGAACTTATTGAAACTGAAAACAAAATTTGTTTTTCTCACAAGTTCTACCGAACTTGACAGTTACCAATCGGTTTCGAGTGTTTTTGATCGTGCTTTCAGTTAAACCTTCAGATTGCCAAGATGGAGGATTTCCATATCGCGTTCGCTTCACCGATGGCTTCAACATCCAATGCAAATGCTAATGCTAATGCGGTTAACCAAATGAATCTTGACAACGAGATGGGTACTACTACAAAACGGCCGAAGCTAATGAGTATGGACGAGTTCGAAGGATGGAAGGAGAAGTTTGTAAATTGGGTTCAAGCCAATCAATTCCACAGCTGGGTCGCGGTCGAGACCAGATACAAATGACCGAAAAAACGAACGTGATCAGGATCTCGCTTTGATCAAATTTACACCAGCAGATAAAGATGCTTACGTTGCTGAAAAGAAGATGATTAGTTTGATCCAACAATCCGTGAAGGAAGATATTTTGATATTGCTACCAGAATGTGAAACTTCATAAGAATTGTGGAAAGCTCTTTGTTCAAAATATCAGGGAAGCGTTGAGATGATTAAGAGTAAAAAGGCCTTAATCAAGAAAGAATTCGACATCTTCACAATGATCAAAGGAGAGAGCATGAAGCAAATGATTGACAGATACTGTCATCTGATGGTCCAGATGCGAAGGCATGGTATTCAAAAAACTACCGAAGAACAGATTAATAAATTGGCCGATGCACTTCCTTAGGGGGAGTGGACAACTTATCTGATGGTTTTAAAGAACAGTCCGGCCTGGATGCACTTCAAGTTGTCATATTTCGTTGATAAATTAGAAGGGCACGAAATGGAATTAATGAAAATGGCCAAAACAAAGAATGCGAACGTTGTTCAAGACGTCGGTCTTAATTACAAAAGTGGTGTTCAAGATGTTCAGATCCCGAAGATTCAAACAGCTTTCAGTTCGAATATGAATTCCTCGAATCATTCGCCTCAAAATCAACAGAACACTCAATCATATCCAAGTTATGATCAGAGTCCTCCAAACACTGGATACTCAAGCACGAGCTCAAATTCTCTGTTTCAAAATCAGAACAATCAATCCAACCAATCGAATCAGACGAATTATTCAAGTTCTGATCCGATTGTTTTTCAGTGCAACATAGCGGTTAATCTCAAGAATGCTTTTCCTGAAAATGTGGCTAAACAACACATAGCACTTCTAGCAACCGTTCTCGAATCGTATGAAAGTCTAGTTGCTGGAAAGATCAGGAATCCGGAAATGATTTCTGAGGATTACGATCAAGTTGATGAAGAAGAACTGGAATTGATGGACATTAAATGGAGCTTGGCATCAATCATCAGAAGGGTTACAAAGTTTGTAGCACTCACCGGAAGAGATATTGGTAATTCAAGCAATAAGCCTGGATTTGATAAGTCTAAAGTTACATTCAAATGTCGAAAAAGGGGCATTTTAAACGCGAATGCACCAACCAAGAAGCAAGTGGAAACCAAAGTTCTTTCGGCAACAATAACGACTACTACAAGAAAGCGCTACAATACAAGCCATATCCGAAGAGAACACAAGTTGAAGTGCAAGATAACTCTGCAAAGCCAACCGAACAAGCTCCCGTCGTATCTCACGAAGACGAAGGGTTTGATTGGAACAAATACATTGGAAAGAAGAGTGGGGTTGCTTTGATGGCTGAGATTGTGGAAGAATCAGAGGTCGACAATCGATGGTGCAGCTCTAGAGAATGCGATTTTGGAAGAATACATGCAAAGAACTGAGGAAGAAGAATTGGTCTGTCAACAGACACAGATGAAGAATATCCTTTTTCCTAACTTTAATGCTAGTTTTACAGGTAACTTCAAGAGTACATCGCAAGAGCAAGTGTCTGATGAGAAGAAACCAGAGGTTGAAGAAGTCATTGACGTGACGAAGGAAATAAATGCATAACACCTTACAGAGATTGCTAACAAAGCAATGATGGCCAATCTGAAATAGGTGGGTGGTGAGGTAAAGGTGATTGAAAAAGGAAATTGTGAATGTTGTGGAGGTTGAAAAACCTTGCACAAAGTGCACAATTCCGTGTGAGCAATGTGCTGAGAAATCTAAAATCATAAGTGAAATGACTGTGCATAATGAAAATTATCGATATGATTATCGCACGATGAAAGAGGCTTATGATAAAATGAAAGGCACTTATTGTAATGTCGAAAAAGCTAATCTTGAACTAAGTGCTAATATAACAATGTTAAATGCAACGGTAATTGAAAAACAAAAAGTAATTAACATGTATATTAACACCATCGCTGAAACAAAGCAAGAGCTTCAAGACATGAAAATCGAAACTGAACGAGTGAGACAACTCTTGCTCCGTTACACCACAAACGCTTATGTCATCGATCACATTCTTCCTACGATTAAATCGGAGGAAATTGTTGAGAAAACAAAAGGTATGAAACGTAAAGAGTATGGCAATGTTCCACCTTCACTACTTGCAAGCTATTGCCACAAGAAAGTGGATGGTATTGAGAAGGCAACAAATATAACGCTTTTATCGAAACAAAAGATCAATTGTCTAAGAACATTGACGAAGTCTATACGACATCAAAAGATGACAGTGAAGCGATTGTGAAAAAATGTGATAGAAAATGTTTTGGGAAGTGATACTGATGATGGCAGCTTTGAAAGCGCCAATTCAAGTTTGAACAGTTCGGAATCACAATCCAAAAATGATGATACATCATCGGAAAATGATCTAAGTGATGATCCTAACGTTGTGATGTACAAAGTTAAGGAATCTGATAGATTATATTTTGATGATAGCTTTCCGATTCGAAATGTGAAAGAAGATCAAATCGATAAATTATTCAAACTTGTGGAAGTTTCATCAGATAATCTTGAAAGAAATGAGAAGAAGTTTTATTCAAAACCCAAGAAAGTTTTCAACAACTACCGAAGGAATGGTGGTGATTTTCCTGAGCACAGGAAAGCGGGTTTGGGTTTGGAGGTTGAAGAAGAACCGAAAAAGAAAAAGTCACCATTTAATGAATACAAGAATAAAAACATGAATTTCATATATGGGACTAACACGGTTCAGGAAGAGAATTTGATTGGAAAGCAATCAAATGATGAGTTTAAAAAAGAGAAGGAACTTCGGGTCAAGGCAAAATCCGCAAGTGGAGTAAAACCCACTAGTGGACATTCTCGTGATAATCGGACTTGCTTCAAATGCAATGAAGTTGGTCACATTGCGCGCAAGTGTCCGAAATCAAAGCCTGTGTATCACCGAAGAAAGACAGTTTCATTTGTTGAGAAACTAAAGCACCCAGAGATTGTACAACCAATTACAATCTTAAAACGAAACAATGAATCTAAAAACTAAGTGAAACTTAAAACTAAATCATGTTTGAAAATTCAATTTTTGAAAAAGGTGAAACTTCCAAAACAAACGAAAACAAAGATTCAAAATTCTATGTTAAGAAAGCAAGAATTAAGTCACAATCTTGGGTTGCAAAGAAGAAAAAAACATCATCTGAAAGTGCAAAATCTGAATCAGTCAAGATTGACAAAGTCATTGACACAAAGACTGATCAGAAAATTCAAAATGCTGATTTGAAGCTTCCGACTTATGATGTTCCTATCCCACCCAAGACCGAAAGGGCTTGGGTTTCCCTTTTTAAGTAGTTTCTTAAACATGTGCAGGGGCTCCAAAGATCCGTCTTATCAAAGTGGATTATGGATAGCGGAGCTTCTCGCCACATGACAGGGATGCGTGCCTTGCTCTATGATATCAAATCTATTAATGGAGGGTACGTAGGATTTGCAGGAAATCAAGGAGGAAGGATTATCGCTGAAGGAAAGCTTTCGAACGGTGTGGTGTCATTTGGCAAGGTCAATTACATTGCCGAGCTGGAGAACAATCTTCTGAGTATCTCTCAGATTTGTGACAAGCAGTTCACCACACACTTTAATGATAAAGAGTGCATGATAATCAAACCGGGTTTCAAGATCCCAGAGGAATGGATTCTTATGCGTGCTCCACGCGAGAATGATGTATATGTGCTAGACATGAGAATTGCAACTACTACTTCAAAGTCGGCTCAGTGTTTTGTTACAAAGGCCACCGAGAAGGAGTCGATTCTATGGCACAGAAAGATGGGGCATATTCATTTAAGAAAGATGAATCATCTGGTTCACAACGATCTGGTCGAAGGAGTGAATCTAAGAAGTTTCCACATGACGAACAGTTGTCTTGAATGTAAGAAAGGGAGGCAGATCAAGAAGTCACATCCTAGAAAGATTCTAAATTACATAAAGCTGCCACTTGAAAGACTGCACATGGATCTCTTTGGTCTAGTGAACATTCAAAGTATATCAGGAGATTTGTATTGTCTTGTTGTAACAGACGACTATTCACAGTTTTCATGGGTCTTCTTTCAGGATAGAAAAGATGAAACACTTGATAATCTAATGATTCTCTTTAGGAAGATTGAGAACTTGTACCATCTTCCCATCAGACGAATCCGCAGTGATAATGGTACAGAGTTTAAAAATGCCCGAATGAAAGAGTTCTGTAATGATAAAGGCATTCTACATGAATTTAGTGCTCCGTATACTCCACAACAAAATGGAGTAGCTGAAAGGAAGAATAGAACGGTTATTGAAACTGCAAGAACAATGCTTGCCGATTCAAAGCTTCCGGTCAGCTTCTGGAGTGAAGCAGTTGCAGTAGCTTGCTATACGTTGAATCGGGTCTTAACTGTCAAACCAACCAAGAAGACTTGCTTCGAGATGCTCAACCGAAGAAAATCAAATCTGAAATACTTAGAACCAACCATTTGGTGCACCTTGCACGGTTATTGATCAAGATGGAAAGTTTGGTGCTAAATCTATTGACGGTTTCTTCATTGGCTATGCAACTCCTCTTAAAAGAGTATATCTTCCGAGTTTACGAAGAGTGGTAGAAGCACAACATGTTGACTGCTTTCGGTACACAACGCCTATTCAAAGAGCAGGAGACGCTTGGTTGTTCAACTATAGAAAATTGTGGAAATCTTTCGACTTGCCAGAAGAACCATCTGAAGAAGACATTACAGTGTTATATTATCTTCATCAGCAGGCAAACCAAGAACAGATTATTAGACCAATAGTGGTTAATCAACCAACTGTTGGTCATCATCTTCTTCTGGTGCAAGTCCAAGTTCTAGCGGAAATCAAGAATTTAATGCAAATCAAGAGACACCCGCTACAGAACCAACAAATGTTTCAGAACCAGTGAATTCTACAGTGGAACCCAATCTTTCTGAAGCTCAAAACTCTGATTCTGACGAGGCTCCGACATTTGACGATGATGGAGAATCTTCTTCCCATGAAGAATCCGAGCAAATAACAAGCATGTTGAATCAATCTGCTGGCCCGAGTAATCAGAATGAAACGTCTTCTAGTGCTCCTATAGTTGAAGTTGTGGCGGATCAGAATATCTCTAATCAAGAGAATACTGTTGATGTTCCTAGTGAGGTAATGCCAAGGACCTATTCTTATCACCCATCGAATTCCATAATCGGCAAATTACAAACTGGCGTACGAACAAGGAGCCAGATTAACAAAGTTATAAGCTGTTTCTACACTCGAGTAGCTCCTATTCAAGAGTATTGCTACTATTCATGTTTCATATCCCAGCTTGAGCCGAAGAACGTTTCTGAAGCTTTAGGAGATGAAAACTGGGTACAAGCAATTCAAGAAGAATTGCTACAATTTGAAAAGCTTGGTGTATGGAAGCTTGTTGACCTACCAGAGAATCAGAAACCGATAGATACCAAACGGGTCTTCAAGTGCAAGCGTGATGACAGAGGAGTGATAGTGTGCAACAAAGCTCGGCTTGTTGTTAAGGGATTCCATCAACAAGAAGGAATTGATTATACAGAAGTGTATGCACCAGTTGCTAGATTGGAGTCCATTCGCATATTCCTTGCATTCGCTGCATGGAAAGGATTTAAAGTGTACAAGTTAGATGTGAAATCCGCTTTTCTGTACGGTAAACTACGTGAGCAAGTGTACGTCGGCCAACCACCGGGTTTTATCGATCCACTGAACAAGAAGAAAGCTTATCTACTGGATAAAGCACTATACGGTTTGCATCAGGCCCCGAGAGCCTGGTACGAGGCATTATCTCAACATCTCGTCGGCAATGGCTTTATCATAGGAACAGTGGATAGTTGGAAATCATCTGATTATAGTACAAATCTATGTGGATGACATCATCTTCGGTTCAACAAACCATGATCTATGCAAAGAACTCGAGAAGATTATGAAGAAGAAGTTCAAGATGTCTTCTATGGGTGAAATGAAATTCTTCCTCGGATTACAAGTTGATCAGTTACCAGATGGCATATTCATTCATCAAACCAACTATGTTCCTGATATTCTGAAGAAGTTTGAAATGGATAGCTCGAAGCCGCTTTCTACTCCTCTGGCGCTGAATCACGGAATCTGCATGGACGAAACAGGAACCAAAGTGGATGATACGCTCTATCAGTTGATGATAGGATCTCTTATGTATCTGACGGCATCCCGCCCAGATATCATGTATCCTACCTGTCTTTGCGCTAGATATCAGTCTAGTCCCAGAGATTCACACATGCAGATTGTGAAGAGAATATTCCGTTACTTGAAGGGATGTCCAAGCACCGGCTTGTGGTATTCAAAGAACGATAATTTCGAGCTGACGGGATATGCTGATTCTGACTTTGGGGTGGATAAGCTAAATTCAAAGTCTACGACTGCCGGTTGCCAGTTCTTCGGAACACGTTTAGTAACTTGGCAGTGCAAGAAACAAACCACGTTCGCTCTCTCTACTTGCGAAGCTGAGTATATCTCGGCTTCCAGTTGTTTTTCACAGATCTTGTGGATTCAACAACAGATGAGAGACTATGGATTGCAATTTCTTAACACGCCTTTATATGTAGACAATAAGACAGCAATCGACATAACCAAAAATCCAGTTCATCACTCTCGAACAAAACATATCGAGATTCGATACCACTTCATTCGTGATTGCTACAAAAAGAAGTTGGTACAAATTGAGAAAATCCACACCGATGAACAAAAAGCTGATTTTTATACCAAACCTTTTACGCTTTCACGGTTTAAATACTTAATGAGGCTTAATGGTATGAAAAATCTTTTGACAGGTGCAGAGGCAGAGGTTGAGTATGGATCGGATGACGAGTTCTCGTGATCCTCATTAGTTTGTTACCTTTTTAGGATTAGATTTTCTTAAAATTAAAATACAAAAATATGTTTGTGATTTTAGGGGGAGAGATTGTATGAGAAAATACAAAAACATATGAAAAACCAAAAAGTACAAAAACATTGAAAAAGACAAAAAGAATTTTGTGTCAAAAAGGAAATAATAGTATATCAGTGGACTAGGAAATGATAGTATATCAGTGGACTATCACAGTATGCTAAAGAATTGTAAAGTTTAAAAAGTGATAAACAAGTTTTACTGTGGATGTGTCGATAGGCTTTACACGTTCAGTAAAATGTTTCTGGGATATAAACTAAATTTTACAACTACTTAAACTTGTGTCTTAACATCTCTCGGATATATGGACTTAGTACTCCGAAATTTCGTTTGAGAGATTGCCTGATTCTGAGATATGAGGTTTTTATAGATGATTGATATCTGGGGTATTATACAAGTTCTTCTGATTTTACGGAAGCAATAGCCTAGAACTTCTATAATGCTTTTGCCAAAACCCCAAAACTGCATGCAAAATTGAAAGTATCGAAAGATCTAATCAAATTGCATTGCTTAAAAGATTCCTTAATTGGAACACACCTTAAAGTCGAGCCTTCATCTCTTTGTCGATACAGTGATATTAACCTGAGCTCTCAAGGCTTCGCATAACCCAAATATAGATATCAATTACGTTATACTCACATGTAAGATGAAATCTAGGAATCTTGATACACAAGTATATTCTGAGATGGGAACCATAGTTGAGTCAAGTTTCATAAATCATACTTAACATATCTTGGAACAATTGAGAAATGTGTCGAAGTTTAAATGGATAAACATATCGACAATCTAGGTAAACAAGTTTAAAACTTAAAGTCATCATAAGGTCAACGGTGCGGGTGATATGTCTCAAACAACTTATATGATCCTTAGACACGAATTCACAAAAACATGTCTGTAAATATGTTTGTACATAGCTTTTTTGATTTCAGATTTAAACCCAAAAATATTTTAGGTGTGTTTTAGCATAAACTTTCGAAAATTCAAAAAGATTTTGTTTCTATATTGTTTTCAACAGCCAATGATGGAAAGCGGATCTTTGGATTTCGGAATGGTGCTAAATTGTTGGAATCTTGATGACAACAGGTTGGGAGCTAATGTGTTAAAATCAAAGTGCACGAAAAATGATGAAAAGTTCGTTAACTTGAAACTTTAAAACTTGAAATTTGAGGGAAAACATTAGCTTGTTCATAACGTGTCAAACCGGGGTCATTAAATTGGACTCGGTAGACAAATCGGTTAACCAAGGTCACCAACTTGGACTTGGTCAACTGGGTGGTTTTTCATAACTGGTAAACATGTGAAAGTTCAGGGTCAAAATTGTAAAAATTGAAAAGTTTGAATTTTGGGATTCACTTAGTCGCCGAAGTTATTCAGGGAATTATGTTGATGATTGATGATCTTGGGCGAAGTTAGTTGAAATTATCTGATGAATAAAGTGTTAAGTTCGCCCGAACTTCACCGGGTATATAATAAACAAGTTGGCTCAGTTTGTCATTATTTGTCTTCATCTACTTCGGGCGAACTTAGTGTGATTTTGAGCGAAATTTACTTTGCAAGAATTATACTGAAACTCTACCCAAATTAAGTGTGATCATAAGTGATTTGCACACTTATAATCATGAATGAGGTAATAATTGTCGGATTGAACCTTTATTTGAACTTAAACGAACAGACATGGACCGAACTGTTAAAATTAACTAGATCTAGAAGAGTAATGGAAAAATTGATGTTTGAATTATGTTAATGAACATGGAATCATGCTAAACAAATGTTAAAATCAATCATCAACATGTTGGAATGTTGCAGGTTGTTTGGGAAGATAACAAGTTCGCGCGAGCTTGTTAAAGTTGTTTTGGAACAACTTCGGGCGAAGTTGTTATCTCTATATTATTTTTGAACATTAACAAGTTTGCGCGAACTTGCTTGATCAATTCTAATAACCTGTGAAATCAACAAGTTCACCCGAACTTGTTAATAAATATCAAAATTTGATTCTAATTCATGTTCGGCCGAAGTTGTATAAATGTTGTTTATGAAATAGCATGTCACTAAAACCCAAGTTCGCTCGAACTTGATGGTATAATGTTGAAAATGTTAATTTTTGTGCTAATTCGTTCGTTTTCTCTGTTCGCAGAATATCAAGCTGTCGTTTAATAAGTTCCACAACACGTGTATTTCACTTGATGAGAAAATATATCCGACACTGACAGCCTTTGCAGAGATATTGGAGTTTCTAGGCCGAATTCCGATTACAAAGGCGATCACAGACAAGCATGTAGTATCTCGATCGCACGTTTACCTTTTTTGGAATGCAGCAACGTATGATGAAGCAAATAAGGTGATCAAGTCTGCAGTGCGAGTCGACAATGAAGATAAAGAGATTTTGATTACTGAAGCTGACATCCGAAGGGTCCTAGAATTTAACGATGATGCAAGAGACCCTATTAGTTTCGAAGAACGAATGGTCAAAGGGTGTTTCTTCCGCATGGGTTACAAAGGTCATGAAAATAAACCAACAATGAAGAAAGGAAGTGTTCCTCTTCCATACAAGCTCTTAGTCCACGCCATTATACACACTTTTAGTCATAGAAAAGCTGGCCTCGATGATATTCAAGACTATATGGCCTGCATGATCACTGCTTTGATTCTGAACAAGAAGTTTAACTTCTCAAGGGTGATTTTCAACTTTATGGTGAAGAATATGGGAAAAGATCGCTTAGTGTTATATCCGAGATTCGTACAAATGTTGATCGATGAGAAGTTTCAGAACATTACAAAGGATCCAAATGACATTTTGTATTTGAGTCACATGGATGAGACAACGCTAAAGAAGCTAAAGATTTATCAAAAGCAAGATTCCGCTCCTGTTACAAAGCCTGTGTTTGGAGCTATCTCAAGCGAAAACTTTGTTGCGACTCCAGAGAATAAATGGCGTAAAGAAGGTAGTGGTGATGGGAATGAGGAAGCGTCGTTGCTGACTGGTTTCAAAGAAAAGCGTGGAGATTGGTATATCAAACGTGTGGTGGTTGCTGAAAAATAGAAGAAAAAGAGAGCTTCTAAAAAGATTGATACTATGCTTATTGATGAACCTGATGAAGATGTTCAAAATGCTGAAGGTTCTAGTGCAGCGGCTGTGATTGTTGAAAGCCAAGAAAAGGAAGATGATGTTATTTCTACAACATCAGACAAAGATGACGAATCGTAGGAATGATTCTGTTGAGAAAAGAGAGAAAGTTGCAGAGAAAGAGAAAGATGATGAAAGGTTGAGAAAGTTAGGCGAAGACTTATACGAGTCATCTGCTGAGGAAGCTTCAGATTCTGAAAGACCGAAAAAGAAAGTTAAGCGCTCAAAGTCAAAGGCTGGAGATACAAAGCAAGCAACAGGATTGCCAAGTACTCGTGGTAGAAAGAAAGCGCCAAGTCGGAGATATACAAGTCAAAAGCAAAGAAAAGGATCTACACAAGAACTTCCTGTTTCTGAGTTACAAGAAATACCTATCATTGAAACACAGGTGCCACTGACGAGTGTTACACAAGAACCACTGTCAGTTTCTGTTGAAGTGCCTATTCAAGTTACACCTCAATCAACACCAAAGACTACACTAAAGCTTATGGTGACAATTTAAAGATGCTTATGGTGAAATTCCAGACAACATTACACAGCCTATCACTGCTGAAGATCTTTCTGGGTGGTTTGAAGACATACCGATTGACAAGCTAGAGAAACGGCTCAAAGATTTAGAAGATAAAGCTAAGCAGAATGAATTCTACAAAGCAGAACTTGAATAGAAGCTAAAGCAGAGTGAGGTTGAGAAGGAGATCTTGAACGACAAAGTAAAGTTCTTAGAGGATGATCGTGGTTATCTAAAGGCGATGGTTGAAAGTTTGGGTGCTGCCAATGCTAAACTAGAGAAAGAGATTGCTGAGCTAAGAGCAGAACGTGACATGAACATAGAAGGTTTACAAGACTACAGAAAGTGCTTACTAACAGTCTTGGTATCGATTTCAAAGCTGAATATGGTCGTTTGGTGTGATATCCCGGGTTTTTGGATAAATTACACGTGACACTTGTCGAATAATATATGTGCTAAGTATTAAACGTGCATGGATTAAATACGTGTTGTGTGTTGGTGAATTTTAGTTATAGAATAATTACTGTAGAAATGTACACGAACTAAACCGAACCGCGACGTGAACCAACTTCGATTCATCGTGACTCTAGGAGTAACAAGTTTTAAACTTTAGCTCAAGTCAAGTCCCTCGGCCATAAGATCAAACCAAACCAAGTTCTCGGCCACAAGTTCAAACCCAAACCGAATCCACCCTAGTACTTGGCCGCGAGATCAAATCCAAATCAAACTAACTCACTCTAATACTTGGTCGCAAGATCAAACCCGAAACCACAAGATCAAAACCAAACCAACCACCCTAGTCTCACGGCCACAAACCCAACCGTAACCTTGTTCTCTTGCGGCCGTGTGCTAAACCAAACCGCAACCCTATCCCTTTGCGCCTATAAATATCATCCCTTGCATGCCTTCATTCACATATACAAAAACCCTAGAGTTTCCTTTGCCGTCGGCTGCCTTACCCTCATCATCATCTCGGTCGCAGCAAGCAACAACTTTCCTGCTTCTTTCCTCGGTCGCAGCAAGCAGCAGCCGGAGCCTTTATCAACTCAGTCGCAAAACAGCCCACTATTCTTTCCAGTCGCGAACAACATCCTTTTCTAGGTCACGGATCTCTCGGTTGCAAGCAATCTTCGATCACCGGATTCCTTAGCTTAATCACGGTTCGTTTACCTTATCATATGATACAAGACCATATTCGGATACATGTGTGTGACTTTGTTGTGTTCGGATCGTATGATTTTATTGTCTCCGATAAATATGCATGCTTGGATGTCTAGTTGTTTCGGATACATATGCATGCTTGAATGATTTGTTGTCTCGGATTATATATGCTTGAATGTTTAGTTGTCTCGGATTATATGTATGTTTGAATGGCTAGTTGTTTCGGATATATGTGTGCTGTTCTCAGATCGCATAACGGTATAATTTCGGATTGTTAATACAAGATTGAGAGATTGGAATGAATTTGAAAGCTGAATACATATGGGCTGTGTTTTGTTTATAATAACTAGAAGTAAGAACTAGGGTATGCATGGATGAGATATTGGTATTAATCTAGGATTAGAAATCGGTTTTAGATCGCCTAGATTAGTCGCTTGAACGGGATTACACGAGTTTATGATAAAGATATGCTGAAACAGGATGCTGATTAAAAGTTACAGCCGACTTCATCTGGCTGTAACTCGGTCATTAGTTGTCGAAAAACGGATTTTCTGATATCTAGAACTAGAGATTTGAATAAGGAATCTAATGGCGCCGGATTCGTAATTTTCTGAAATCGTTTGATATTTTTAAAGGGCCAAACAAGTTCAGTAGCTAAAGCTGTGAAAATTCTGGAATTTTGTTGGTTGTTTATCAAGTTGGATTTTAAAATCAGTAAGGAGTTGAGTCATGATTTTTGTACAGAAACTAGGTATAGAAATTTCTGGGCAACTCCAACTGGAATTTTGTTAATCGGACGATCAGTGATTTTTAAATAAATTCTTCCGTGGACTGCAGTCAGAAAGCGGTAAATCTGACTGCAGCTTAATGAATTAATATTATGGCTAATTGGTAAAGATTTAGGACTTGAAAAAATTATATAAATTTCTATGGTATAAATGTCACCTACTGTAAAAATATGGGAATTTTTGGAATGTTAGAACTATTTTATAAAAATCCTAGAAAACAGCTGAATAATTGAGTGTTAAGCAGAAAGTTGATAACTTGTGATTGTATGCATAAAGTGTTGTATGGATTTGGAATATGTTCATGATAAGTTGTTTGATTTCTATGATCACATGAGAATACTTGCATGCATGTTTGAGTGTTAGATATGTTGTTTGTGTGTATCACTTTGTGAGTAAATTGCGTGTGGAATTTGTATTGGTGTGATTTCACACTGACGTGTAATTAATTGGTTTGTTAGGACGCAACTAGCGGTCCCATCTCTTATAACATCTTTGCTACACTAACCGAGCAAATAAAGGTGAGTTCACGGCCCCTAACTTTATCCGGTTTTTAAACAACAGGGGGAGAAACATGTATACACTCTCAAACTCAATCTCTTTACGTTATACGAATTTAACGTCACATAACTATATGGTAACTAAGTTAATGTTAATGTAATGTTATGGTCACTAAGCAGCTTTATCACTTAAGTCCTCGACAATCTCCTCGGATCGTTAGTATTTGGGTTAAATAGCGGGGGAATTATAAGTAGTACTACTGGGCCCGACAAGCCCCATCCGAGCTAGTCGCGCTAGCCGACCTGGTATGGTCAACGGGTGAATAATTGGCCTAACACCGCCATGGTCATGTGATAGGCCTGGCAAAACGGAGGCACAACAGTCAGCTTCGATCGCGAACTCTTACGTGACATGACTTTAGGCTAGCTACCTATATACATTAATATTGAACTTAATTACGGATCAACTTAATATTCCGGGTTTGGAATATTGGAAACATCAACTTATTATCCCGGGTTGGGGATAATGGAAACAACAACTTAATATTCCGGGTTGGGAATATTGGAAGCAACAACTTATTATTCGGGATTGGAATAATGGAACTGATACGTTATCCCGGGTTGGGGATAACGGAGTAACAAACTATAACCGAACAAACAAATTTATGAAAACCTGTGAACTCACTCATCTTTAATGTTGACACTTGTTTCTTTACATGTTTCTCAGGACGCTAGGAGCTCTAGGTGCACGCACATGCATTGAACAAGAAATCTTTATCGAGTCTCATTTATTAATATTGTTTTGGGATTTTTCATTTGTTTTGGCGTTTGTGTTGGCGCCCGCATCACTACTTATTTATGCTTCTGCTCAAACTTAAAACTAATGCTCTGCTAAATATTGGTAATTGATATAAAATCTAAAATGAACGATTTTGGAAACGTATTATCAAACCATGTAGAGTCGTTCGACGTACTAGTGTTTCAGATTCTGGTTTGTTCACACGCCTCGCGGTAGAACTCCGCAAGTGGAAATTGAGGGTGTGACATTTGGATGTTCAAGAAGCGAAGGAAAAGGCTGAGAAAGAGATGATTGAACAGGGTAAGGGCAAGAATGTTATTGAGGGTGTCCCTATTACTTCAGAGAAATCAATGATAGAGAAAGTTGTTGAATCTGAACAAGCTACTGAGATTGAAGTGATTACTGAAACAGTTCCTGAACTGAACGTTGATGAAGAACAGAAAGAGAAAAAGATGAAAATGACGACGACCCTGCCGGTGACGACACTAAAGATGATTCATATAATGATGATGATGACAATAATGATTAGTGGGGCGTTGGTCTGAAAATTGATTCTGCAAAAGTTCATTCTGAATTCGATTTCGAATCCCTAATTGACGATAGTGCTAATATGGAAGATGCTTCAAGTAAGGGGGAGTATACTGAGAAAACAGGGCAACAAGATGTTGATATTTCTGACGCTGTTATGCATGTTACTACAGTTCATGAGAAGCCTTTGATGATTACATTAGATCCAAGCTTAGAAGAAGGTGAAATTGCTCACACTTATTCCAAAGAAGAGTTGGCGAAAATGTTTGAAGTTGACACTGATTCCTTCGAGTTTGATTTTGAAGAGGAGTTAGTGAATATAAAGTCTTTTGAGCCAAAAGAATATGTGTACAAAAGGGTTGCTGAAGCAGATGATTATAATCGGGTTATATTTGAAGATTCTGATGACGATCTTGAAGCCAAAAAATATTCGAATCTGAATACTGACAAGTTCCCAACAATTGAAGAGTTAATGAGTCAGATAGATGTTGATCTGTTAAAGCAAAAGATTGATGAGGTTTTGAAGACGGGCAATATTCCAAAGCGTTATACCAAAGAACAAATTGCCGAAGCAAAATGATCGTGGTTCAAAGAGATGCCCAAGGAGAGAAAGTTTAAAAGGCCTTTAGCATTTTTCACTTGAGATAAAGACAAGTCTTTAGGAGACATTCTGATCTGGGGTTGGATACGAGATCTGGATGTGTATGCTATAAAGAGAGAGTCTGGGGTGCAATACTTTTGACATTTAACAGATATAAAAACATTGCCGTTATGGGATGTTGAGGAGCTGGTACAAACACGAAACATCAGTTTTCAGATGAAGTTTAATGAACAGAGATTGTGGAGGGTTATTTAGTTTGAAGCTTCGAGGGGATTTGAATTGTGGAAACCTTTTATTCCAAAACGTCGAATAAAGATTAACAAGAAAACTGGAGAGAAGGATATAATGCTAGTGATGAAGCATCCTCGAGCTATGAAGAATATGCCATGAAGCCAATTGAACAGGATTTTCATCCTTATTTTCTATGGTGGCAGACGGATCCAGAAACTTGTGAAGCTGTTATTGTGCTACGAATTGATGATACTTGGGATATAACAAAAGAAAGGGATCCAGAACCGATTGAGCGAAGAAGAATATGGGGGTTATGGAGAACGATAAGGATACTAGACCCGATGTGGCTAGTAAATTGCTCAAAAGAAGATATCGAATGTTTGTTCTTCAACAAAATATGCTTCGACAAACGAGAAGAAGTCCAAGAAAAACAATACCAAGGTGTCGTTAATGTTTGCTATGCACATGGTATTAACTCAGGGCATGTGGGAATCCAGGTGGAGAGAGCTGGAACGAGAAGAGTTCTTAAAGGAAGAAAAGCGTTTGGAGAAAATTCATGAAAAAGGGAGGGAGGCTAGAAATAGAAGGTTTCAATTCATGAAGTGGGCACCTCCAAACGCCTATCCCAATGCAAGAACGTAGAAAGAAACCATACAAGAACTTCTTCGGAAGGTGTTAGAGATGAAGACTGATCAAGACGCACGACAATATCCAAAGGGGAGTTTGTTGATGCATAATGTCTATTATCTAGGTCTTGGATCGAGTCTGTATGTTTAGAGCTTGTATTTGTTAGATTTTGATGTTTATTTATCTTGGAAGTACAAGTTCGGCCGAAGATGTAGGCAGCTGAACTTGATCTAGCTAAGACTAGCTTCGGGCGAACTTGGTGGTCTATATATAGATTAGTCATGGTTTCTCAATGGAACAACTTTGCGACTTCTACAGCGAAGCTCTGTCAGTTTGGATTTCGAGTTGTAATATCTTTGGACTTAATAAACTGACGATTAAACTTGTAATCTTGTGTATTTGGTTAAACTTGTCATATAAATTCCGCATATATGGACAATAGATACAAATTTAGGTTCCCAAGCTGAAGTGCACGGTCCTATCAAAAACCCACTCGAAGCTAAGCCCGATGGTATTCTTTACTACCATGGTCGCATATGGATTCCGGATCGTCTCAATCTTCGAAACACCTTGATGGACGAAACCTAGAAATCCTGATACTCAGTTCATCCTGGAGCTGATAAGATGTACAATGATTTGCGTGCATCCTATTAGTGGACTGGAATGAAACGCGATATCGCTCTTTACGTGTCCAAATGCCTTACATGTTCCAAAGTCAAGGAAGAACATCAATGTCCCTCTGGTTTGCTCGAACAACCAGAAATCCCTGTCTGGAAATGGGAAAGCATAGCCATGGATTTCATCACGAAATTTCCTCGTACTCCTTCTGGTCACGATAACATTTGGGTTATCATCGATCGTTTGACCAAATCTGCACATTTCCTCGCTATTCGTGAAGATTACAAAGTCGAGAAATTGGCTCGTATCTACACAAGGGAGATCATTAGTCGTCATGGTACTCCTCTTGATATCATCTCTGATCGTGACGCTCGTTTCACCTCTCGCCTATAACAAACATTTCAATCCGCCCTTGGCACTCTTCTTAACCTTAGCACCGCTTTTCACCCTCATTCTGATGGTCAAACCGAGCATAAAATCCAAACCTTGGAGGATATGCTTAGTTCTTGCGTAATCGATTTGGCGGCAATTGGGATTCGCACTTACCCTTGGTTGAATTCTCGTACAACAATAGTTATCACGCTAGTATTTAAATGGCTCCATTTGAAGCATTGTATGGTCGTAAGTGTCATTCACCTATTTTTTGGCACGAGATTGGAGATGTTCAGATCATTGGTCCCGAATTAATACAAGAGATGACAGACAAGATCTTACAAATCCGTGATAACCTCCTCAAGGCTCAAAGTCGTCAAAAGAATTATGCAGAGAAGAGATGCAAACCTTTGGATTTTATATTGATGATCAAGTGCTTCTCAAGGTATCCCCTTGGAAGGGTGTTGCTCGCTTTGGTAAGAAAGGCAAACTCGCTCCTCCCTACGTGGGTCCTTTCAAGATCTTGGAAAGGATTGGCAAGGTAGTATACCGACTGGACCTACCTCAAGCGCTCAACAATGTTCATCCAGTTTTTCATGTTTCAAACCTAAATAAGTGTCTAGCTGAAGAAGGACTTCAAATTCCGCTCGAAGATCTTCAAATCAACGAGACATTGCATTTTGTGGAAAAACCTGTCGAAAACATGGACCGAGGAGTCAAGCAACTAAGGCGCAGTCGAATCCCTATCGTCAAGGTTCGATGTGAAGGAAAACGTAGCGCCGAGTTTACTTGGGAACTCGAGAGTGACATGAAGACCAAGTATCCGCATCTCTTCGTTGCATCTTCCTAAATTCCGGTACAAAAATTTCCTAAAGGAGGGGAGACTGTAATGCCTCGCGTTTTCCATACTTTCTATTTATAGCAAGCTCGTATTGTAATTCTATTTTTGAAATCATTGTATTCGTATTCTTCATTTCATTGTAATCGAGACTTGAATCATAATGGAAATAGACATTTTATCCTATACTTGTTATACATACTCATATACACTTATGCATAATATTCATACTAAAAAACATGACATACTTGTGAATACGTGACGTTTATACTTGATACATACTTAATACGTGATGTTATACTCGATCTCGATACATACACATACATTATAACATAATACTTATGCTTGTGAGACCTTACGTTAGCTTAAAGTACCTTAAAAATGCACCAGAACAGGTTCACCCTTGAACATATAACAAAAATTAAACTTTTGACCTGGACCAGGCTCCATGCGGACCGCATGGGGATGTGGTTGCGGTCCGCAAGGAGACGTGGGCAGGACAACAGGTTGAAAGCTCGCGGGTTTCCACGAATCCACACAATAATCTTTCACCCAATCACCTCTAAACCTCCATTTAACACCTCCTAACTAACCCTAATCATCCCTCTATAAAACCCAAGTGTTCTCCACACATTTCTCACTTTGAACACTCCCAAATCTCTCTCATTTCACATCAAATCTCTTGCAATATCAGAATTCAGGCAGATTCATACCTTCACACAAAAGTGAGCATAACTTGCTCAAATCTTGTTCATTTTACTTGATTCTTCTTTCTAAATACTTGGATAAACTTTAGGTTTGAATCCTAGGGTTCTCCATGGAGATTCCAGACCAGGAAATGCACCTAAAGTGTCAAAACTTTCTGTTGTGTTTTAAACTCTTTCAAAACTTGTTTAAACTTATCAAACTTGAGTCTAATCATCTCAAACCTATGTCCTAATGCTTACAACACTACTTGTGGTTGGTTAGGCTTAAAAACAAGGTTGAGACATTCAAACTAGAGGATTAATCCTCACAAATATTCTGTTTTCATGAGCTTTAAGCTCACAAGTGATGCAAGTTCATGAAACTTGTTCATGTGTGTCCACCTTGGAAAACTTGGGCTATCCTAACTTTGAGACCACACATCACTTGATGATTTTCACCATTATCCCAAGTTAGTTTGCTAGTTGTAAAGTGACACAACCCCGCCTAGCCTCGACTTGTGTCGACGTCGGCTCCCCGAGAGGTTCCAAAGTGGATGGTTAATCCTCCCACCTCCTACTTGATTTACATGACACCAAGAGGTTCCAAAGTGGATGGTTCATCCTCCCACCTCCTACATGACTATATAACTATCTATGGACTATAATATAATCCCAAAAACCGAACCCTTGATAATGACTAAATAATCACCTATCAGGTTAATAAGTTGTATTACTAAAGTGTGTAGTTCCTTGTCACGATTCTAATATGTCTTGAACCTATGAAATCACATTAAACCCATTCGGGTTATCATAGTGTCAAGAACAAGTGCTTGCCTTAGTGATTATTTTTATACCATACTACTTTATTTTTATTTTCGTAATCTTGCTCGAGTAATCGGAGTCTTCCGTTACACTCATAACTAATACCTATGTTCTTCTTGTGGAAGGACAAGGTGCCAAACTCTAAGCATCACTTAAAGCTCTCAGGATTACTTAAGTGGAACACGTAGCAAAACCGTGAGTACACTCGACCCATTTACCTTTTATCACATTTGGGTTGTAACATGTTTCCGTATCAAAAACACTATCACAAACTTATGCTTTTAAATGCTCAATCCTTATACATGAATACTTGTTATGCTTAGATACATGCTAGATTATAAATGCTTGATCATTAACTTAGCTAGCCCAAACTTGACATGTATAGCGCAATAGGAGTAGCACGTTGCCCGTTGGGGTTATGTTAAGATTACTACACTCATTTTATTCTTGTCGCATTTGCGACGAGGGAAGCTCGATCTCGTTAAACTTTTTGTGGAAACTCGGGGTTTGATTTAGTATTGCATGATTGGTATATACTTTGCTTAAACCATGTGGATTCGAGTTATAAGTTTTATGCTATGTATCACCAAACTTGTGTACTCACTTTGCTTTTGTGTTGAACTCGTATTTTAAACATGTTACAGGTTGATGAAGATGATGCCATGAAATTGGAGTAGTGATGATGACTAGATAAACATATAGACGTTTAGGGTTACAACTGTTGTATCAAATTTTGCCTTTGCTATTGTTGTACTTCGAAATTCTCTTGTCTTGTATGACAATTTTGCTATGAAATGAAATCCGTTTAAGTAAATATTGTCGCAAATAGTATTTATGAGCAATGAGCAATCTCTTACGTCTCGCCTCGATGTTTCCGCCATCGGTAGGGGTTTGACAGTAACCAAGTTGATTATGGTGGTTAGAATAGTTGGTTAGAGTATAGGGTCCTTTATGCAAATAATCAAAACTTAACATGAAAATAATCAAATTTTCCGCCAAACATCAAAACCAATAGCCTCACCCCCTCTGTTCTTTCCTTATTTGCGATTCTCTGATTTATCGGAATTAAGGATAATTGCCATCATTCCTTTTCATTATCAATCAAGAACCCGACAAGGAATTCGACTTGATTCATTCACCCAAACACCTATAAATACCGAACCTAATTCATCACCATTTCACCTCACACACTCTCAACACACCACCTTCACCCTCTCGGTTTGAAGATACTCGCCGGAAATCCTGCAAACCATCGCCACCACCGTCGCCAGAGAAGACGACTGGAACTGACAGAATTTCGCCACCTTTAATTTTGGTACTGTTTCTCATCCCTTGAAGTAACTGTTCTATTAGTTTAATTGTTCGGTGTACTTCGTTAGTAAATTTCATGAAACCTGCAAAACAGTTATGATTTTAAGCGAAGAAGATGACACCGGTTGCACATTTAAAGCTAATAACATCTCTAAACGAACACGAAACTAGGCCAGGGTGTTCTGTGTGTTCGTGGAAATCGGAGGTCACGGGTTCGAACCCGACCTCTCTTGCTTTGTCGCGGGTTATTTTGTTTTATATAAACTGTTATATATTTAAAAGATAAGGATGGTATATAAGAAAATAAAACTGAATAACCACCGGGTTAGACATGTAGCCTAGTTGGTAGGGCTGCGTGCACGTATGCTTGAGGTCCCGAGTTCGATCCTGGTTAGTGCCTTTATGTTTCGTTCAGACCGCTAATTGGGCCGGCCTTCGGGCCATTTTTTTCCTTTTTGTTTTCCATTGGGTCGGGATCGGATTGGGCTTGCCATTTTGGACTGAATCGTTTTTTTAGTTGTTATTGTTCTTTTTGAAACAATGACTTTATGTATATTACTAACAATATCATTATTAACCTTGTTGATATTGTTATCACAAATTATTATAATTACAATTATTATTAGTATTATTATTACTAAACTTATTGTTATTGTTATAATTACTATTATTATTCTTATTATTATTACTAACAAATTGTTATCCACAACTAATGCTAATAGGCATAACAATTACCAATCCAAAATTAATTGAAACCATCTTGAAATTTGGGCGTTTCCTTAGATTGTTTAATTGCGCAATACACTAATCAACTCAACAAATTATAACGACCTCCCTTATTATAATCTAGGTTAATCGTTCTAGTCCGTTTCCCGCTCAACTACTTGTGCGTCATTCCAAGAAACTCTTACGTAACCAAAGGTGAGTATACTTGACCCTTTTTGTTTTAACACTTTTGGGTGCAACATGTGTTCATATCTAATCACACGACACTTGAAACATTTATTCACAATCTACCCACTTTTAATATTGGAACGATATGATGCTTGTTAGACTCTTATGCTATGTAAACTTTTCGTGTCTATGTGATCATTAACTTTGCTAGCCTACCTTAACAATTATAGCGCTATAGGTTTAACGCACCGCCCTTGAGACTTAGGGTATTGTTCAGTAAAACACTTTAACCTCCCGTTAGACTTTGGGAAAGGCACTTTGCGTTGAAAACTTGGGTTTGAACACATAGTTTACACCGTTTTAGCATACTTGTTAACTTTCATATTTTATTCATGTTTGGTATGATTATTAAACAAATTTTATTCATATTATACTATGTATCAAACCCGTATGCTCGCCAACTTTTGTTGATGTTATTTTAACACAGTAATCAAACTAGGATGGATTTAGAAACTCGCATGAATAATAAAACGTTTTGTTTATGTTATGTTTATTTATTTGAGACAATGTATTGAATTTATAAGTCTATTTATGAAATTTTAATTTAATTTATATTGTCACATTTAGTGTTATGATGGTTTTGACGATTTGTTCGTCTCATCCCGATGTTTTCGTCACCGGTTGGGGTGTGACACACACACCCGCCGCACACACACACCCTCACTGTTCTCTCTCTTCCCTCACATCTCCGGTAGGGATGGCAATCAAAACTGAACCCAATGGGTAAACCAGAAACCCGACACATTTGGTACGGGGTTGGGGTCGGTTAATCGGGTTTGGGGTGGGTTTGGGAATAGTTTTTATTTTTTTCGCAGGTTTGGGACGGTTTGGGATTTAATGATATACCTATTTACCCGACCCAATTACCTGATAAAGTGTGCCCGTTTACCCGATTGTATACTCAATATAATTTCTTTTATATTATTAAATATGTATATAAAAGCCCGTGTTCAGTCAACATAGATAAAAGTTTGAGCTTGGTCCTAGTATGGTTCAGCTGGTTCAGTCTCGGTTCAACTTGGTTTCGGTACGGTTTAGGCCAGTTTTGGTTCGGGTTTTGTTTTGTTAAAATTTCGATTCAAGACCATTTGGTTTTATTGTTTCAGGAGGTTCAGGTCTTGAGTGCGGGTCACCAAGTTCCGGCAGTGAAGTTAACAAGTATGCTAAAACGGTTGTCTACGCCTGCCAGTTCCCAATTTGTATACCATGCTATTGGTTATGCTTAGGTCGTTTGCGCGTGTTAATTTCATCTTGTACATCCATGCTAATTGTTATGCTTAGGTTGTTACGCGTGTTAATTTTAACTTGTACGTCCATGCTAATTGTTATGCTTAGGTTGTCCATGTATGTTAGATTCAACTTGATAATGAATTTCCATGTTGGATTGAGATAAAATTTTATACCTATAGTTATATTCAAACTTGTATGCCTCCAAGTACATTTCGTATTGATTCATGCTTTTATTACATGTTGCAGGATTTTGACGATGAAAGGAATCTAGTAGGATTGCCTAGAAACGCATTTAAACTTTAATACTTGTTGTATTGTAATTTACTTTCAATCCTATTGTATTCTGTTTCCAATACTTGTATCAAATCATTATCAATTAAATGAAATATATTTATTTGAACACTTGTTGTATATTACTTATTTTAAACTTATGGTGTTTCTACTTCAGGCAATGTAAAAAGAAATTATTAAATACTTGTCGCGACTAGTGTTATGAAGTCTCTTGCAATCTCGTTTTTCGTTCACTCCGATGTTTCCGCCATCGTTAGGGTGTGACAGATTGGTATCAGAGCCATAACTATAGGGAATTAGGTAGAATTTCCATGTTCGACCTAGTCTATAGTAAGTACCAAAACTGCTCATTCTTGATTCTTGTTCAATATACAAATTCTTCCTAATTGCTTCTACCTCTTCTTTTTGTCTAAATATACAATGTGCCTTTACTAAGACATCTACACGATACACACATTTGATGATACTCTTATTCCACAATCGAAATGACTCACCAAAATAGGGGTGATTCCTGCCTTTGGTGACGAATTTCATTCCATCTAATATGTTATTTTGCACGAAATTTCACCATCAAGTCGGGAGTGATATCCATATCTTGATGGGATCCATTTCATATTCAAGTGGATCATTTTCGACGACTCGAGATTTTATCTTGTTTCGTTCAATAAACCACATTTTGGAGACGAAATTATCAAGCTAGGATTGATATCCACACTTTGGTGACTGGTCCCACTCTTCGATTTTCAGTCTCGCCAAAGTTTCGTGTTTTCGATCAAATTAGGGACATGTACTAACTGGAAGGGTAAAATACCGTTACTCGACTGTCGACGAGAGTATTTTACCTATTAAGCCAAAGTATGTCCTCCAAATTCGAAAGGACTTACGATTCACTTTGGAATAGTCGAAGTTTCTCAACCCGAAGCGCTCCAATACTTATCAAGCCTCTTGTTATCTTAATTTTTATGCGATATAATACTTATTATAACACCCCAATCGCGTAATACAACAACACGCGGTAGAAATATCCGGGAGTCACGTTACAAATTGCTCATAACTACCGGTACTAAATTGTTTCATTATTGTTAATATTGTTTTACAATACAAAGAATACTTGAAGTTGTGTTTTGATTAAAGAAGTCTAAAGCCTGGATGCGTTCCTATGTGTAGCATGCTTGAATAATCAAAACCTGAAACATATGTGAAAAGACATCAACAAAGAATGTTGGCGAGTACATAGTTTTGTTGGCCGAATTAATGGCAAAAAGTTTGGTATTGCAATGCTTTAACAACTACAAGAGTTGTCAATTGAAAATGGACTCTTTGAAGCCAAGGAATGGCGAAAAGGTTTAGCTTTGCAATACATAATCTTGATTGTGAAACTTGTGACAAAAGAGTTTTGTATATGGAAATATGATTATTACTAAGTAATTTTTATGCCATTGAAAATAGTACTTTGATGTTTGTAATCATATTGAATTCGGTCATAAAACTTGTGGGTATGTTATTAGAAATCCAATCAAGGATTAATAACAACAATATTGAAATCAGTCTTAATTCTGGTGAGTATTATTAAAAATCAGATCAATGATTTATAATAATACTTTGGATATCCTTATAAGAATCTAACAAAATAAAATATGATAGGATTCTACAAGGTTTTGGATATTGAACTTGAAACAATCGAATACAAAATCCTAAAGTGATTTGGATAACGCTACAAGGGTAATACAATAAGAACACTTATATATAGGAAGTACCAGCGGCGTATCCACCATGTTCTTATGGTATTACACTCTTTCGTTATCTAAATCACAACTAATCACAATAATACATAATCATCAACTTGGTCATACGCATTAAAGTACACAAGAATCCAATCAAGGACATCAATTTAGTACTTCAAACATCCTACAAGGATCTAACTATGAAGATAGATAGATGCTTTAAGGATTTGGTTTAGTCACATCGTCTAGTCACAATTGTTTTGTCACATACGCATTAAAGTACATGAAGTATCCAATCATGGACATCAATTTAGTACTTCAAACATCCTACAAGGATCTAACTATGAAGATAGATAGATGCTTTAAGGATTTGGTTTAGTCACATCGTCTAGTCACAATCGTCTTGTCACATACGCATTAAAGTACACGAAGTATCCAATCAAGGACACCAATTTAGTACTTTAAACATCCTAGAAGAATCTAAATATGAAGATAGATAGATGCTTTAAGGATTTGGTTTAGTCACATCGTCTCGAATCATTGAATCCAAAATCCTAAATCCTAAATCCTAATGGTGATTCGTATAAGGCCACGAATGATAATACAATAAGAACACTTATATATAGGAAGTACCAGCAGCGTATCCACCATGTCCTTATTGTATTACTCTAGTTTCGTTATCTAAATGACCAACAATCTCTACACATAAACAATAACCATCGTCGTGTAAAGCACTTCTTAGAAATCCTACTATGAAGATATGAAGATTTAAGACTGTACTTCAAATATCCTACAAGAATCTAACTATAAAGATAGAAAGATCCTACAAGGATTTGGTTCGTGTTCTCAATCATCGTGTTTTGTATAATTGGAATAATACACAAAAAGTACTTAGTAAACATATCCATGCCATACATATGAGAAAAATTGGTTACACATATGAATCACCCCAAAACATTTGAAAAACATAAAAGAGAGGAGCTATGTACTCACATGGGATTGCGTATAGGTCTTCTTCAAAGGATATTACAAAGCCCAAAGGATCAAGAATTTAAATGTTGAAGTGGTTCCTAGTGTATTGGATAACTACATGTTAGTGTGTCAAAACTTGAAAATGGGAGATCGGGTAGAATGGATTCTTATAAACCAAGCGAGTGTTGAAACTCATATGATATGGTTTAACAAACTTAACATTATGATTTGGAATGAATCCTAAGTGCTTTTGACCCGTTATGACCCGTTAAGGTAATTTATGCTACTTTAACGCGTCATTTGCGTAAAAAATGCGTTCGAATGGTCAAACTAGTCCTATGATAAGTCTTATATGGCAAAATAAGTTTAATAAAGTTGCAACATCAGTTTATGTGTCAAAAAGTTGATTACATATGCTTAAGATGTATATACACGCAAAAAGAGCGTTTTTGTCATTATTAAAGTGCATAAAAGCGACTTATCATAACACTAACCAAACAACGTGACCATAAAGTATAACCTCAGAGGGTTATTCCCTATACAACTATGGTCACAAATATGTGTTTGGTCGGATCCTAAGATCGACCAAACGGGTCGGATTCGAAAGTCAAAGTGATGGTGAAGACTACTCAACTTACGACCCAAAATAAGCACTAAACTAGAAATGACGAGTTAGACATGTTAAAACATGTCTAACTAAGTTATAAAACTGATTTGGTATCAAAACATAGTGTTTTGATACCCGAAAATAGTTTCGTCGTAAAATGCACAAAATGCGTATTTTTGACCGAAACTTTGACTCGTCACTTCGACTAGTAAACGTGGTAATCAGAAGGTACAATTGTTAGGGATCATAACCTTCGTGATTACGATCACGTTGCAAAGTTCAATTGAACTTTTACTTGACCAAAAATGGTTAGAACCGAAAGTCAAACAGAAAGTCAAACTTTTTGACTTTTAGCTCAAAAACAACTAAAGAAATGAAATAGACTAAGGGATAGTACTTACTTGTGTTGGGAAACACTATAAGAACTCAATAGGAGGTCTCCAAAAGTTAGAAACAAGCTCCAAGAAGATAGAAGGAAGAAAAGAGAAATGAACAAGTTGGAAGTGAAGAACTCTTGGCTATTTATAGTGTGAATGAGCTCACAAGATCAAGCCAAGTGTCCACGAGTCATCAAGGAACTAATTAGTGTCATCACACTTGTCCAAAGGAGGTGAATTAGTGGCAAAAACGCGGACTTGGTGGCCAAGGAGAAGCAGGAAGCTGTCAACTACAATTCAACTATCTATCTGGTACTTGCTTACGGACCGTATGGCCCTTGGCTTAGAGTCCGTAAGCCTGGTAGCTGGGCAGCAGGTTTGAAAGTTGGCAGATATGGCCCCTAGACTTGTTTTGTTGCGTTTTGTCGTTTCTAACACCTGTCAATCTAATTTTTAGGCTCTATAAAGGCGTTAAGGCATATGTAACTTAGAATTTATCTGAAAATGTCATGAATGTCGGTTCGTTCGGTTGTACGGTTACACGTTTCGCTAAAATGCATAAAACGCTTTAACGAACTCGAAAATGATCGAAATTGCGCAACGATTGATGTTTTTGCAATCTCTTCAATAAAATACAAGATTTATTGATACGAGAATTTTGGGATGTCTACACAAGGTCCGTATTAGGAATACGAAAATCGGCAGACTTTCACAGTTTAGTCCCTGAACTTGTCTAAATGTATGTTTTGTCATTCACAAACCCTCAAAACTTATATCTATGTTATGTAAAGGGTATTAGAGTATGTGTAGCTTATGTCCTCATCCCAGTGCGTATGTTACGTTAAACGGGTTACGTTTAAGTAAATGCCTTCAAATAAAAAGTTTTTGAAAGCACGGAATTTTGCTCAGGGGTTACACTTATCCCCTCGTTCTTTTCAAAATAACCGTTATACTAGAAATGATTTTGTGCACAACACACTTCGCGTTTTTTTTAAATTCAAAATTTATTATACAAAAACTCAATATATGCATACCAATAAGTTTTACTTGATTCGGGATTACTGGAACATTCTTGTGTGATAGACTGGTCATTAACTTCGTAAGAAGCCTCACCTTAACATATATAGCGCTGGTAAAGCACTATAGGAGTATCGCCCACCGCCGCATGGATTTGTGGTTGATGTTAAGTTAAAACTATTACGGATCTTTTCATAAGCAACGAAATGATGACATGTGTTATGCTTAGATGATGCTTGCGGTAAACGTAGGGTTGGCAATTTGTTATTAAATTTGATCAAGCCTCACCTTAACGTGTATAACGCTTGTGTAGCGCTATAGGAGTAATGCACCACCGTATGGATTGTGGTCATGTTAGGTCGTTCATTCATACTTGCAGTACACTATGGTTTGACCTGTTTATTCACATGCCAGTAATGCATTAATTTTGTTAACTAAGTATGTCATGTGTTTGTTCAAAGATTTCACTCATACTCATACTCATACTCATACTCTATACCTCTCATACTTAAATACAACCATGTATGCATGCTTAAAATTTCATACGTTATCGTTCTCACTCGTAATACGTTAATAAACCCTGACCCGGACACTACTAGTACAAACTATGGAGATCATGCACAAACCAAAATAATCACGGATGCATACATGATTATATTGGTAGGCGCATGAAAACCATAGTAGGTACTACTGCGTACCGTGACACGGGATGTAACATGACATCGAATAGCGAAACGAACGTAATATGGTAAGAACATGGTGGATACGCCGCTGGTACTTCCTATAGATAATGTTCCTACCATATTACCAAACTTTCGTAAGAACATGCCATGAGAAATTCGATGTTTCCCTGCTACATTGAATACAAGCTTTGATCACTCACAATTCTTTTCTCGCATTGTACCCAAACATACTTCAAAATGCCATATCTTCCAAAGAGTCTTCCTCTTAAATAAATTTCGGGACAAAATTTCAAAAAAAGAAGGGGAGATTGTAACCCCTCGTATTTTCGTAGTTCTATTTTAGACACTTCATATTCGTACTCTATTATCGAGGCGTAAATCATGATAGAATTCGTATTATATACCTAATGGATATTCACAAAATAAATCATTTAAATACGTATTTATGCACCAACCGGTACTCTTCGGGTTGCCATTACGCGTACTACAAACATAAAGACATAATAATGGCGTAACTAGATGTAAATCAACTTTATAAGGCCTTTGGTTATGCCTAAGAACGTCTGTCTGGCTTTACAATATGCGAATGGTGATTCGCGGGAAAAACTGTTGAACATTAAACGAAAACGAACTGGCACCAGATGAAAAAATGACAATGCCGAAGTTATTGTGATATATCTAACTTCATGACCGAATTTTATTATTCATAGTTGAAACTGGATCGAAAAATGGATTAAAAACGACAAGAAAACGTGTTACGCGATCTTTACCGTAAACGACAAACGAATGCGTCACACATCGGTTCCCGACGGCATTCTACGTATTTTGACCATAAAATGTTATGATATGACATATTATGATGCTTGGGCTCGAAAGCGGGTCTCGTAGACGCGACTGGCCGCCCTAAAACGCAAAAACCGTTGTAACGGGCCTTCGGCCCAAACCTACCTAAACCCTAATTATACACACACACACACACACACACACAGACCCGCACTGTTCTCTCTCCTCCCTCACATCTCCGGCCACCGGTTTCCGGCGACACTCCGGCGCCGTGTTCCGGCCGCAAACACCTAAAACCACAACACCCTTTGACCACCCTCCTCCTCCCTCGTTCACGCACTCCCACATGACCCCCTTTCCCCCTCGGCTCTTCTCTAACGAGGATACCGGAAGAACTGGCGTGACCGGTGAACCACCAACCGCATTCTTCTTCTCCGGTCATTCCCAACCAACCCTCTCCACTCTCGCTCATCCATCTCTCTCCTTGACGCAGTCACCGGAAGACCTTCGACCATCTTCTCAGTCGCCTATGTCGTTTCGCTTCCGCGTTTGGTTTGGATTCGGTTCGGGTCTGGTTCAGTTTGGTTTGGGGCTTGGTTCAAGACACTAGTTTCACGTCGGGTCAACTTGGGTTCACACCTGTGATGATGGTGGCGCAGGTGGCTCGGGTCTTAGGTTCTGCTCAATAAGTCCTAGTTCAGTAAACACGGATAAAAGTTCGAGTTGGGTCCCAGTATGGTTCAGCTGGTTCAGTCTCTGTTCAACCCGGTTCCGGTACGGTTCAGGTTAGTTTTGGTTCGGGTATTGTTTTGGTTAGATTCCGAATTCAAGACCGTTTGGTTTTGTTGTTTCAGGAGGTTTTGGTCTTGAGTGCGGGTCATCGAGTTCCGGCAGTGAAGTTGACAACATTCTTGGTTCGGGTTCGGGTCAAGCACTGTCCGATCAGTCGGTCAACTCAGTCAACTTGGAGCGAACCCGATCAACTCGACATGAGGCTCGGTAGAAAGTGTCATGACACGAGTTGTGTTTATATTGTTATATGTTTCAATCGAGGAACCGAACTTGATATAACTTATATGAAAGTATACATATACATATTGTTTTGAGCAATTGTTGAGTTTTGAAAGTTATATCGACAACTTGTGTTGTCGGGATCGTCCAAAAACAGAGAAAACTCTGCCTGTTTTTCGTAAAAGTCCGTAAATCGAAACAAGCTAAATTCTAAAACGAAACCTATCGGATTTAAGTAATTTTTATAAAAATGAATATAAATGTATATTTATTTAACAATACTTCCGTAATCTTCGTTTGCCCATGTGAGGTGACCTCGATGTTCCATCATTCGACTCTCAACTCTTCACGGAATTACCGAAGGAAGCATTGTGAAAACTGTGAGCATACTCGACCCTTTTTACGCTTTAACACATTTTTCGGTGCAACATGTATTAGCTACATAATCCACTTTACACAATCGAATATAATCAAATACTCAATCCATCGAACACGTTATGCTTAGGGTGTTTACGCCTGTCAGTTTCCAATTTGTATACCATGCTAATTGTTATGCTTAGGTTGTTACGCGTGTTAATTTGAACTTGTATGTCCATGCTAATTGTTATGCTTAGGTTATCCATGTATGTTAGATTCAACTTGTATGCGTGCTACTACATTTTATATTGATCCATGCTTTTATTACATGGTGCAAGACTTTGACGATGAAAGGAATCTAGTAGGATTGCCTAGAAACGCATTTAAACTTTAATACTTGTTGTATTGTAATTTACTTTCAATCCTGTTGTATTCTGTTTCCAATACTTGTATCAAAGCATTATCAATGAAATGAAATATATTTATTTGAACACTTGTTGTATATTATTTATTTTAAACTTAGGGGTGTTTCTAGTTCAAGCAATATAAAAAGAAAATTTTAAATACTTGTCGCGATTAGTGTTATGAAGTCTCTTGCAATCTCGTTTTCGTCTCAGTCCGATGTTTCCACTATCGGTTGGGGTGTGACAGTACCGATTTGAGTTTTGTTTCTATTGAATTTAAACAATTACTCGATTTAGAATCAAGTAAGTTTGGCATACACTTTACTTTAGAGTTGGCTAAGGGTAAGATAATTAAGTCTAAAGAGGTTGTTGAAGGTTGTACCTTGAGATTGGTTGCTCACGAGTTCAGCATTGATCTCCATCTAGTTGAGTTAGGAAGTTTTGACATCGTTATCGACATGGTTTGGTTGTCAAAGAACCGTGCTAAGATCGTGTGCTATGAAAAGAAAGTTCGTAGTCCCCTACCTAGTGGCGAAACCCTTTCAATCAAAGAAGAAAGTAGTGGAGCTACATTGCGGATTATCTCGTGTATGAAAGCATGAAAATGTATATATAAGGGTTGTTATGCATTCCTAGCACATTATTAGGTTGATTTTATTTTCTTATGGATCAGTGATCCTTCCATGTATCCGGGATACGTCATTTTTAAAATGTGCAACGAGTATTGGAAGGATCAAGGATCCTTAGTCCTTGTAATGATTTCTAATGATTGTCTTTGATATGCTATTGTAGTTTTATGCAGGTAAATGAGTTGGATTTGTTCAGGCTGGAAGCTCGCTGAATATGCTCCGAATAAAGCACGTGTAAGAGATGGATTAGCCGTTATGGACGAACGTGGGGATTTCCATTCTTTTCGTTTAGTTAGTTAGATATTTTCTATTAACATTTATGGGATGATCAGCTCATTAGACACAGAACTCGCACACCTAACTACTCTCGAATACTCTCTGAAACACACACACACACTAGTGATTACTTGTATTGGGCTTGATCATCATCCAAAGTTGTAACCTTTTTGTGTAATATAGTTGGTGATCGATAGTTTCCATCAACCGAGGCTTTTTATGCCGGAGATCTTCTGAAGAACAAGGGCTTTTTCCTCGTACAAATCAATGTGTTCATTGCCATTTACATTTCATATTCGATTACACTATTATCCAACATTCAAGCACACTACCTCACAAATCAGATTTGGTTACATTATCCTTAAACCGATTTTTGACCAAAACAATTTGGCCCCCACCGTGGGACAAGTGGTGCTTCAACTCTAAGAATTTTCATTTATTTTTACTCATTCTTATCAATTCCATAACACCATGGCCACTTAAGGAAAATTTACTTTATCTGCTATGCTGTTATGGGTCGAATTTCTGACTTACATCCTGATGACATGTCCTGATACTATATATATGATGCTGCGAACAGGATACTAAACCAGGATACTGGTAACATCCTGCGGGGGTATCCTACTCTCTATTAACATTAATCTTTGGTTGCAAGGTACCAACGGATATGAAGACTTGGTCTCCCCGAAGACTCGCTCAAGACAGTCAGGATATGAACGTTGGAGCTGGAGAAAGAGTCTACAACGGTCATAAGGGAATATTCAAGGCATCCCTAGAATATAGGATAGTTTGTTAATTTTGATTACTATTTTTATGGGGTTCTTGATCAGCAATAGAACACACACAATTTCGTACACTTTCACTCTCTCGTTGCAGCAGCAATCACAAACACTCACAATATTCGATCATTGTAACACTTAGAGCTGATCCAAGCAGTATCCCAAAGTTGTATCCTGCTGTTTGATCAATAAGAAGAACAAGGCAGCTGGCGATTATCAGCTCCCGAGGTTTTATGCCGGTGATCTAGATTGATCAAGGGCTTTCCTCGTACATCCTGTGTCAATTTCTACTTTTATCGCATTCATTTATCATTTTGATATAGTTCATTATCCTGAAACTGTTTTCATAATCAACCAACGGAAAACATTTTTGCAAACCACAATAGCACGCTACCTCACATACTAAGTGTGATCACTTAATTGCTTCGGTAATTATTGACCAAAACAATTTGGCGCCCACTATGGGGGAAGTGGTGCTATTTTTAATCAAAACTTTTCTAAGATCACTAATTGGTTCTTTATTCTCTAATCTTTTTGCAAGAATATTTTTGATGGCTTCTCAGTCAGCTTTGAGCTCTTCTTTGGTGCCCGCATCAACCTCTGCTGTAACTGGTTCATTACCTCTTCCTCCTCTACCAGTCCAGACTTCTCAGAGAAGGAGTGAAAGCCAAACAGCTCGAGACACCACTGCTGCTCAAAATGCTTCCAGATCCGGAGTTTCATGAAGAACTCCGATTTTTGCTTCTAATAATGATATCTTATCTTTGTTTGGTAGAATACAGGATCAAATGAAGAAACAACAGGAAACTAACCAACTCATGATGAAGAAAATACAACTCTTGAAGTCCAACTACAAGAGACCTACTGAGGATATTGTTACCCCTTTGCAGCCCAGGATGTTGAACTTTAGTTCAGTAGCATATACTGAGGACAATCAGGGCGACGTCGTACCAAGTCACTCCCAGAGCAATATCCTAGAAGTCCCCTTATCCGCCAGGATATCGACTGTCAGGGATCCAGGATATGCTCCAGGATATGACCACAATCGCCAAGCTGGTAGCTTGTCCATTAATACTAATATACCGACTTCTAACAACTTCGAATCTTCGCAGGATACAAGTGCAACATCAGCGTTATCCAGAGAACTCCAGAACTTGAAGGATATGATATCAAGTGTGCCTGGGGTAGTGCAAACATTACCGGAATTATCCCAGGTTAATCACACATATCCCGCTTTGCTCGCCATATTTGTGATGCTGAAATCCCCAAGAGATTCCAAACTCCCAACATGAAGCTTTACGATGGCACGGCGGATCCTGAAGAACATATTACTCAATATAGGGAGAGGATGGAAGCAAACCCCATCCCACCAGACCTTACGGAAGCATGCCTATGCAAAGGCTTCGGTTCCACTTTGACAGGATCGGCCATGAAATGGCTTCTAAATGTTCCACCTTATTCCATTACATCTTTTGCACATTTAGTTGACTTATTTAATAGTCAATTTTCTTGTAGCAAGAGCTTTGAGAAACTAACAAGTGACCTTTACAGGATCACACAGGGACCACATGAACCCCTAAGGGATTATGTTAACAAATTCAGTAGGGAATCTCTGGATATCCCGAATCTTGATGTTGCTACGGCAATGCAAGCATTCAAGATGGGATTACAGAAGGATTCCCAATTTTATCAGGATCTTGTGATGAATCCTTGCAGGAATCTGGACGAAGCTCGAAATAGAGCTCTGATATATCAGGCTTGAAGATGACAAGAAAATGCAAGAGAGGATGAATGCATCCTCAACATATGAACCAACGAATAGGAAGTCGGAATCCTCATATAAACCATACCGCTCTAAGCCATATGCTAAAAATGACAACAAAAGAGTGAATGCTGTTGAGGACGAAGACGCTGAAGATATCCTGAATTGTCACAATATTGTTTTTCATTAAATATCCCTGAACTAATATATGCCATGCAGGGACTAGGGAATAAAGCAAGGTGGCCAAGAAAGAACCAGCAGAAGGCTGATTGGATGGATAAGTGCAAGTGGTGTTCCTTCCATGAAGATTTTGGACACATAACAGAAGATTGCATAGCCCTGAGGAAGGAGATAAGTTACTTGCTGAGCAAAGACTACTTAAAGGATCTTCTTGGCAGAAAGAAGAATAAGGGTCAGGATACTGAGAAGGATCCTGAACGAGCAGCATCATCTCCTCCAGACGCCAAGATAATCAATTTCATATCTGAAGGATCCGATATATGTGGGACCTCATACTCTGCCGCTAAGAGGCATGCCAAGGAGGCTAAGGGAGAAAGGGGAGACAAGCCAACAAGGATGACAACGCTTACGACTGACAAAGTTATAACGTTCGATAATGATGACCGGGATAGCGTTCAGGATCCTCATCATGATGGTCTGGTAATCACGTTATATATTGCTAATCATTTTGTACGCAGGATATTGGTGGACAATGGCAACTCGGTCAACATCATTCAGCTAGAGACCCTGAAGAGGATGAACATCCCGGAAATGGAGATTACCTCGAAGTCCACTATGCTTGTAGGGTTCAGTGGAGAAGCAAAGAACACTATTGGAGAAATAAAGTTACCTGTATATGTTGAAGGAATGAACTCAATGCAATGGTTTTGTGTCATGGATTCATTATCCTGCTACAATATTATATTAGGCAGGCCATGGATTCATGATATGAAAGCTGAACCTTCCACCTATCATCAATGTGTTAAGATTCCTACTCCTTGGGGGGTAGTCTAAGTGGAAAGCGACCAACAGCAGGCGAATGAATGCTACTCCTCTTTGATGAAGGCGTCAACAAAATCCAGAGTAGGATAGCAATTAAAGATACAAGCCCAGGATATCGTGGAAACTTCGAAGCAGGATGTTAAGAAAGTTATTCTGGATCAGGATAATCCATATATCTTGGTGCTTGTAGGGGCCAATATCCCTCAGGATATTGAGAATCAGCTTACTAACTTTTTGAAACACAAGATGTCCACGTTTGCATGGAAACACGAAGACATGACAGGTATATCAAAAGATATTATAACTCAAACTTGGAATTGATAAATCTTTAAAGCCCGTTCAACAAAAGAGAAGGAAATTCGCTCCAGAAAGAAATGCAATTATACAAGAGGAGGTTGAAAGGTTGCTCAAATCCAATATGATTAGGGAAGTCAAGTTTCCCAAATGGCTAGCAAACGTGGTGGTGGTTCAAAAGAAGAATGGGAAGTGGAGCGTTTGTGTAGACTACACAAACCTCAACAAAGCTTGTCCAAAAGATCCATTTCCACTGCCCCATATAGATTCCATGGTGTATGCAACCGTTGGACATGAAATGCTAACTTTCATGGATGCATCCTCTTGATTTCAACAAATCTAAATGGAACCATCCCACCATGAGGATATAGCATTCATGACACCCACATGTATATACTGTTATACTGCCATGCCCTTTGGTTTAAAAAATGCAGGTGCAACGTACCAGAGGCTGGTTAATGATGTTTAAAGACAAACTGGGGCATATTGATGATATGGTGGTGAAATCCAAGAAATCAGAGGATCACCTCCAGGATTTAGAGTGTGCCTTCAATATCCTGGACCAGTATAATATGAAACCGAATCCTGCTAAGTGCCATTTTTGAGTGGGGGCAGGAAAGTTTTTAGGATACTTGGTGACCAAGAGGGGATAGAAGCAAGTCCAAAACAGATTAAAGCTATCCTGGATCTTAAATCACCATCCAACATGAAGGATGTTCAGAGGTTAACAGGAAGAGTAGCGGCATTAAACAGGTTCATATCAAGATCCTCAGAAAAATGCAAGGAATTCTATGATATCCTGAAGAAAAACAAAAAGTTTGAATGGGGTGAAAGACATGAAGCTGCCCTGCAAGAATTGAAGCGATATCTTTCCAGTGCACCTCTGTTGAAGAAACCTGAGGATGGTGAACCTTTATCCCTATATTTTGCAGGATCAGGGAATGCAGTAAGTGATGTCTGGGTAAAGGATCACGAAGGTCAGCAGTATCATGTTTATTATGTTAGTAAAAGTTTGTTAGATGCTGAAACTAGATACTCACACTTAGAAAAATTGATATTAGCTCTAGTTATGGCATCAACTAAGCTTATACATTACTTTGAAACACATAGGATTTATGTTAAAACTAATTATCCTGTGAAAAATGTGCTTAGGAAACCCGAAATGTCTGGTAGAATGGCTAAATGGTCTGTTAAACTAAGTGCATATGATTTAGTATATGAACCTAGAAATGCTATAAAGTCTCAGGCCTTAGCAGACTTTGTGGCTGATTTTAGTAGTGATATTCAAAATGAAGCTGACTTAGAAGTACAAAAACTAGGTGAGAACTAAGGATCTTGGATATTGTATAATGATGGTGCATCTAACATAAGATGTATAGGATTAGGTATACTACTAAAATCTCCACAGGGGGACATATTACCCCAGGCTATTAGATGTGAATTTCCTGCTATTATATGAAGCTGAATATGAAGCCCTGATAGCAGGATTAGGATTGGCTAAGAATATGAACGTTAAATGTTTACAAGTGTGTTATGGGTGAAATTCTGAGCCCATATCTGAACTATATATTGACTTAATTATAGCTGTTACGATCAGGATACTAGACCAGGATTTTGGTAACATCTTGGGGCAGTATCCTGGTGACTATTAATTATTCGTGTGCAGGTCATAGCTGCAGGATCACAACATTCACGAATACTCGTTCACCTGAGGACTCGGTCTAAATGGTTAGAAGAAAGACGTTGAAGCCACAATACTTGGTCAATAACATTCACTAGCGAATATTCCAAGGCATTCCACCATTGTAGGAGAGTTCGTTTTCCTTTGTAACTATAAATACCGGATAACCAGATCGATAGGTCACGGTACTCACACTCACTACTCTCGTATTCTAACACTTTCTCTCGCAATTACACACAAACACTCTTCACTAGCAATTTTTGTAACACTTAGCAACATTATCCTGCACTGTACCCTGAGTTTTGAAGTAATAAGAAGAACAAGGCAGCGGTGATTGTCAGCCCCCGAGGTATTATGCCGGAGATCTAGATTGATCAAGGGCTTTCCTCGTACATCTCCTGTCAAGTGGTGCTATTTCTATTAAAAGCTTTGTTAAAATCACTACTTGGCTTTCTATTTTTGAAACTTTTTCACAACTATTTTCGATGGCTTCGAAATCAAACATGAGCTCTTCCTCCACACATGCTACAACCTCTGCTATAACTGGTTCAGTGCTTCCACCACCTCCATCCCGAGACACTCTGCCTGCTCAGAATGTCTATAGATCTGGTGTCCCAGGGAGAACTCCTATTATGGCTTCTAATGATGAAATTTTAGCTTTGTTTGGTAAAATACAGGATTAGATGAAGCAATAGCAGGAAACTAACCAGATGATGATGAGAGAAATAAAACTCTTGAAGTCCAACTCCAAGAGACATGTTGAGGATGTTGTCACTCCCTTGCAGCCCAGAAATCTGAACTTTAGTTCAGCGGTGTATACTGAGGATAATCAGGGAAAGGTCGTACCAAGCCGTCCCCAGAGCAAGTTTCTGAGATACCCCCATCAGCCAGGATTTCGAGTGTGAAGGGCCCAGGATACACTCCAGGATATGGCCAAAATCAACAGACTGGTAACCTATCTAATAATGTTAATACTCTTGCTACTAACAATGTTGGATCTTCGCAGGATACAAGTGTAACCTCAGCAGTCTCCAGAGAGCTTCAGAACCTGAAGGATATGATATCAAGTGTACCTGAGGTAGTGCAGCCCATACCGAAAGTATCCTAGGATAGTCACAACATATCCTGCTTCGCTCGCGACATTTGTGATGCTGAAATCCCAAAGAGATTCCAAACTCCCAACATGAAGCTTTATGATGGGGCGACGGATCCTGAAGAGCATATTGCTCAGTATAGGGAGAGGATGGAAGTAAATCCTATCCCACCAGATCTTAAGGAGGCGTGCCTATGCAAAGGCTTTGGTTCCACCCTAACAGGATCAACCTTGAAATGGCTTTTAAACGTTCCACCTTACTCGATTACATCATTTGCTCATTTGGTTAATCTGTTTAACATTCAGTTTTCTTGTAGTAGAAGTTTTGAAAAACTAACAAGTGACCTTTACAGGATAACACAAGGCCCTCAAGAATCCATAAGGGATTACGTAAACAAGTTTAGCAGGGAATACTTGGATATCCCACACCTTGATGTTGCTACGGCTGTTCAGGCATTCAAGATGGGATTACAGAAGGATTCCCAATTTTATCAAGATCTTGTTATGAACCCTTGCAGGAACCTGGACGAAGCTCGGAATAGGGCTCTAAGATATATCAGGCTTGAAGATGACAAGAAAATGCAAGAGAGGATGAATGCATCCTCAACATACGAATCAACAAACAGAAAGTCGGAATCTTCATACAAACCATATTGTTCTAAGCCGTATGCTAAAATGACAGCGAGAGAGTGAATTCCATTGAGGATGAGGATGCTGAAGAATATCATGAGTTATCAGAATATTGTTTTCTTGTTAGTGTTCCTGAACTGATATATGACATGCAGGGTTTAGGAGATAAGGCAAGATGGCCAAGGAAGAACCAGCAAAAGGCAGATTGGAAGGATAAATCCAAGTAGTGTGCCTTCCATGAAGATTTTGGACATGTCACAGAAGATTGCATAGCTATGAGGAAGGAGATAAGCTATTTGCTGAGCAAAGGTTACTTGAAAGACCTTCTCGGTAAAAAGAAGAATAAGGGTCAGGATACTGATAAGGATCCTGAACGAGCAGCATCACATCCATCAGACGCCAAGTTAATCAACTTTATATCCAGAGGATCCGACATATGCGGGATTTCTTATTTCGCGGCTAAAAGGCATGCCAAGGAAGCTAAGGCAGAAAGAGGAGACAAACCAACCAGAATGACAATCCTTACGAATGACAAAGTCATAACATTCGATAGTTATAACCGGGTTAACATCCAGGCTCCTCACCATGATGGTTTGGTAATTACTTTATATATCGCTAACCATTTTGTACGCAGGATATTGGTGGACAACGGGAGCTCGGTCAACATCATCCAGTTGGAAACCCTGAAAAGGATGAATATCCCAGAAATGGAGATCACCTCGAAGTCCACTGTGCTTGTAGGGTTCAAGGGAGAAGCAAAGAACACTGTTGGAAAAATAAAGTTGCATGTATATATTGAAGGAGTGAATTCAATGCAAAGTTTTTGTGTCATGGATTCATTATCCTGCTATAATATTATATTAGGCAGGCCATGGATTCATGATATGAAGGTTGTACCTTCCACCTATCATCAGTGTATCAAGACCCTACTCCTTGGGGGGTAGTCAAAGTGGAAAGTGACCATAAGGAGGCGAAGGAATGGTACTCCTCTTCGATGAAGGCGTCAACAAAATCCAGGGCAGGATAGCAATTAAAGATACAAGCCCAGGATATATTGGAAACGTCAGAGCATGATGTTAAAAAAGTTATCCTGGATCAGGATAACCCAGATATCTCGGTGCTTGTAGGGACCAATATCCCTCTGGATATTGAGAATCAGCTTACTAACTTTTTGAAATGCAGGATGTCTACGTTTGCATGGAAACACGAAGACATAACAGGTATATCAAAAGATATTATAACTCACAAACTTAGAATTGATAAATCTTTCAGGCCGTTCAACAAAAGAGAAGGAAATTTGCTCCTGAAAGATATGTAATTATACAAGAGGAGGTCGAAAGGTTGCTCAAGTCCAAGATAATTAGGGAAGTTAAGTTTCCCAAATGGCTAGCAAATGTGGTGGTGGTCCAAAAGAAGAATGGGAAGTGGAGAGTTTGTGTAGACTATACAGACCTCAATAAAGCATGTCCTAAAGACCCATTCCCATTACCTCACATAGATTCGATGGTAGATGCGACTGCCGGCCATGAAATGCTGACCTTTATGCATGCATCCTCAGGATTTCAATAAATCCAAATGGAACCATCCGACCAGGAGGATACAACATTCATGACACCCACAGGTATATACTGTTATACGGCTATGCCCTTTGGATTAAAAAATGCAGGTGCAACGTACCAGAGGCTGGTTAACATGATGTTCAAAGACAAACTGGGGGACACCATGGAGATATACATTGATGATATGGTGGTGAAATCCAAGAAATCAAAGGATCACCTCCAAGATTTGGAATGTGCCTTCAATATCCTGGACCGGTATAATATGAAGCTGAATCCTGCTAAGTGCCACTTCGCAGTTGGGGCAGGAAATTTTTTTGGATATATGGTGATCAAGAGGGGAATAGAAGCAATTCCAGAATAGATCAAAGCTATCCTAGATCTCAAATCACCATCCAACATTAAAGATGTGCAAAGGTTAACAGGACGAGTAACAGCTTTGAACAGGTTCATATCAAGATCCTCAAAAATATGCAAGGAATTTTATGATATCCTGAAGAAGAACAAAAAGTTTGAACGAGGAGAAAGACATGTAGCTGCTCTACAAGAATTAAAGCAGTATCTCTCAAGTGCACCTCTGCTGATGAAGCCTGATATCCATATATCTTGCAGTGACAGGGAATACAGTAAGTGTTGTTCTTGTAAAGGATCATGAAGGTCAGCAGTATCCTGTTTATTACGTTAGTAAAAGTTTATTAGATGCCGAAACTAGATATTCACATTTAGAAAAATTGATATTAGCTCTAGTTATGGCATCAACTAAGCTTAGACATTACTTTGAAACGCATAGGATACATGTTAAAACTAATTATCCTGTTAAAAATGTGCTTAGGAAACTCGAGATGTCTGGTAGAATGGCTAAATGGTCTGTTAAACTAAGTGCCTATGATCTAGTATATGAACCTAGAAATGCTATAAAGTCTCAGGCCTTAGCAGACTTTGTGGCTAATTTTAGTAGTGATATTCAAAATGAAGCTGACTTAGAAGTACAACAACTAGGTGAGAATTCAGAATGTTGGATATTGTATACTGATGGTGCATCTAATATAAGAGTGTAGGATTAGGGATACTACTAAAATCGCCACAGGGGGACATATTACCCCAGGCTATTAGATGTGAATATCCTGCTACTAATAATGAAGCTGAGTATGAAGCTCTGATAGCAAGATTATAATTGGCTAAGAAGATGAATGTTAATTGTTTACGAGTGTATGTTGATTCCCTGTTGATTACTAACCATTTCAATGGATCTTATACAGTCAAAAGTGAAACGTTAGCTGAATATCTTGAAATTGTGAAAAAATTAGCAGGATACTTAGAAAATTTTACACTTGAATAGGTACCAAGAGAAGAAAATGTTGAAGCCGACGCTTTAGCGAATCTAGGATCTACTGTCAGGATACCGGAGGGAACCCAGTTACCAATCCTACAATCATGTATCCTGCGATGGAACTTTTCAAGCCTCAGGATAAGGAGGTAGTGAGTATCCAGGATCCTGATGATGGATGTCATGAAAAGGATCCTGAATCCTGGATGGCTCCAATCATGAAGTATCTACAAGAAGGAGATGTTCCAAAGGATGAGAATCCTAGAGCTTTCAGATGAAGGTATCTTGTTTTACAATAATAAATAATATCTTGTATAGGAAATCTCTTGCAGGTCCATACCTAATATGCTTAGAGGATCCTGAAACCAAGGAGGAGCTTCAGGATATACACGAAGGAGATTGTGGTAACCATACTGGGGGCAGGTCTTTATTCTCGAAGGTACTAAGAACAGGGTTTTACTGGCCAACCATGAGAAAGGATGCTATGGAGTATGCTCAGATGCCTGTCAAAGACATAGCAATATACTGCATCAGCCTGCAGAACCATTATATCGTATCATATCTCGTTGGCCATTTATGAAAAGGGGGATGGATATAGTCGGAAAACTCCCAAAGGCTCCTGGAGGGAAGGTTTTCATGCTAGCAATGACGGATTATTTCTCCAAGTGGGTTGAAGCAGAAGCCTTTGTCCAAGTAAGGGATCAAGAAGTGGTATTTTTCATCAAGAGGAATATCCTGACAAGATTTGGGATACCTGCGGAGATAGTTTGTGATAATGGTTCACAATTTGTCAGCAAAAGAACTACTGATTTTTGCAAAAGTTGGGGAATTAAGATGATCACGTCAACACCGGTGCATCCTCAAGCTAATGGACATGCAGAATCCTCGAACAAGATAATTGTCAATAATCTGAAGAAGAGATTAGGTGCTAAAAAAGGAAAATGGGCAGAAGAATACCATTTGTCCCATGGGCTCATAGAACAACTGTGAAGAATGCTATTGGGCAAACCCCATTTACTTTGGTGTTTGGGGCAGAAGCAGTGATTCCAATAGAGATGGTAATACCCACAGCTAGGGAAAGCCTACAGGATCCTGAAGCGAATCCTCAAGTCTTATGTCAAGAGTTGGACACTATTGATGAAACAAGGGATGCGATAAAGCTTAGGATGGCAGCATACCAACAAAGGATAGCCAAATCATACAACAAGAATTTAAGAACCAGAAGATTCCAAGTTGGAGATTGGGTATTGAGAAAAGCGTTTCAGAATACGACTAATCCTGCTGATGGGAAGTCAGCTCCAAAATGGGAAGGGCCATACGACATTGAGTCAGAATCAGGAAAAGGAGCATACCGGCTCAAGACCATGGAGGGAGATATGATACCAAGATCCTGGAATGCTATACATCTTAAGGCTTATTTCAAGTGAGTTTAGAATTTGATTTCTAACTCAGGATGGTATGAATTCTATATCTTGTAAACATATATTTTTAGTTTAAGTTATTATTCTTTGAAACCCAATACTGACTTAAGCATCGGAGGGGTTAGTTTGAAGGTGTTTTGTAGGATATCCTTCAAGATACTTGCTCAAGATGGATCAAAAGGTTAGAGGATTGGCCCCCTCTCTCACGTTTAAGGGATTCCAATCCCTTCACAGGTTTAAAGGTATTCACCTTTCTTCCGAATTGGATTTAAACACCCCGCCTGGAGTGCAAGTATCCGGGTATAGTTCAAGATGGCGGGACCAGTTCATGTAAAAGTGGCTGACAATTTCATTATTGTTGGCTATATCTCGGATCCTTACGGTATATGAGTCTTGATTACCCTCTCTCGCGAAAGGGTATTTTCATACTCTCTAAGATTTAAAGGTTTTCACCTTTCTAAGTCTTGAAGTTTACACACACCCGCCTGTAGCGCACGAAAAACAAGGGTTTATCCCCAGGATACTAAGGGATCATCCACAGGATACTAAGGGATTATCCCCAGGGTACTATGGGTTTATCCCCAGCAAAATTAAAATCTTTGAAATTTTCCAAATTGTGATTGTGTTAACACACAATCTTTTATGAATAAAGTATTATGAGGTTCAATCACTAAATAAAGAAATCTTCGAGCATGTTGTACATTAATGCAATATCCTGCACAGACAAGGGACATCCATGCTGGGGACATTGCAAAGGATTCAAAGGTTGGAATCGAAAGTTTTTGCCTTAGTATTCCTGGTATGATTTCTTAGTTATCGAGTTTTGGAAATCTTATTTGGGTAACCTAAGTTTTCTATAAAGATTATATTCAACCAAGTTTTTGTCTAACTGTTTTTCATTAAAGGTGACAAACATTTATCAGTATCCTGAGCAGGATATTTGATAAGGATTTCTAAAAATATGTCTTTCAAAATAAAAATATAACAACAACAGATAAAGCAGAAAGGTTAGTTTATTAACAAACCAAAATGTCACATTCTTGGCTTCGTCTTAAACCAAGACCCATCCACCAAGAATGTGATAAGTTCTAAAGCATATAAACATTGATGACCGAAGGCTTCGTCCTGAAACTCAGGATCCCTCCACCTCAGGTCATCGTAAAATACTAATGTTTAAGGTGCATGAAATATAAATTGTTCAAGTGCAGGAAAACTAAAATTTTTTAGGGGATTACTGACCATTCAAATTAAAAAAGTGGGCTCCGGTCTAAGCAATAATATCCATCATTGCCCACTTCGATGCCCTCACATAGCAGTATCTTCACCAACCTTCTTCACTTCCTCAGCATCCCGACCAGATACACTAGCATCTGCTCCAGCCTTAGCCCCAGAATCCTCACCGGCTTCACCACCAGCCTCTGCTGCTACCTCGACCACCTTAGAAGACTCTGCAACCATTGGCTTACTAGGATACTTCACGTGATTACCACCGAGATCCTTCAATTTCACCTCCCAGGCTCCAATGGGCAAGGTTGGGCATTCAAAACCCATAGCTCTGGCTTTATAGGCCATTTTCAACCTGGCATGGAGAAGGGAAATGACGACGGAACTCTTGAGGCCCTCCCTGTAGGTGATCATATCCTGCTCGTGTTGAGTTTGAACAGCGTCCAACATAGCCTGAACTTCTTGGGCAACCTTCTTCATAGCAGCTTGAGACTCCTGGGTCATCGTCTTAAATTTCGTAATGCTAAGACTTGGCAGCAACAATCTTTCCCTGGACCATGATTGTGGCTTCAGCCTTCTTTTGCTTGGCCTCTAGCAGCTTGTTGACCCCACAAGCTTCCTCGTAAAGATGCGTCAGGCGGCCAAGACCCTGCAATTAGAAACACATGTATCAGCATATATAACATAATCAGGATATCTGCTCAACAAATATGTGCAGGATACAGGATAAGGATATTTACCTGATTAAGGAAATAAGTCATCAAGCCACTGGACCCAATGAACCCCTGGTTCTCGTAAGAGAAGGCTTCAGCAAAAGTGGTCGGGGAGTCGGTCTTTTCCTCTTGCGGGAGCTGGAGGCACGAGCCTTTGTTGCTGAGGAAGGCTTGGGGGTGACTGTGGGCTTGGAACTGACATGCGGTTTAGACGTGGTGGAAGGTTTGGAACTTGGCTCTATCTTTACTGGAGCAGGCCCGGAATAGCCTTTGAGTTCATCAAGGTCAAACACCTCAGGGATCTTGGCTGGGTCTTCACGAAAGGGAAGAAATTTCAACTTTTTAATATCATGATATCTTAACTAATCAAATTTATGCAAAGATATGTAGAACAGGTATTCTTACAAGACATATTGGAGCTTGAATGTTGGCTTAAACTTGTGGGGAGTGAAGAAAAGCTTCTTTCACTTTCTGATAGCTGGTAGATGGCGCTGATCCTTTCTTCCGATTCTACGGATGGAGGGGCTAGTTCTTTGAGATTCGCTGCAAAAGAAGTAAACAGGGATGTCAGTTCGGGATGTAAGTTCAGGATACATTTGGGGATATTCCCAAAACCCTAAATCCTACGAGCAGTTAACCATTTCACAGGAAAATCAATACCCTTGTCGATGGAGCCCCTTTTGACAAGAAGAACTTTCGTTTCCACTCGTCCTCATTTTTGGTCGCCTTGAGAATGAGGGGGTGTTTGGAGGTTGAGAAAAGCAGGAATCGGCTAGAACCATGGGATCGTAAACAACAAGCAATGGCTATATCCTCAACACATAGCTCAGGAATGTGATGAGTTTTGATCCGGTCCAGCACCGCTAGCACCCTCCAAACCATGGGCATGGTTTGGGCAAAACTAAGCCCTGTAAGGTGAAAAAAGCGCATGATGAAGTCTGAGAAAGGGTATCGAAGTCCAATGGAAAACAGGATAATACAAGAAACTGATCCACTCTGAAGAAGACATGTCAGACTGGAGGTTCTGGTCAAACGGTCGAATGATTGCTCCGGCGGGAAAGGCGACGGAGGCTCTGAGAGCGGCGATATCAACATTATCAAAAGAACAAGCTTCTTTCGTTGGCTCTTTAAGGAGGTTTTGCTCGACAAACATTGGAACAGAGTCGCTGGTGTGTGAGCGTGTTCGATTGGCCATGGCGAAATAAAGATGTAAAACAGAGAAAAAAAGAAAGAGATGATACCTGGTAATTCTGAAAAGTTGTGATATTATCTAAAGAATGGGAGAAGATATAGGTCGGAGATAGGATGTAATGAGTGAATTTCACCTTGGAAGTTACAAGATGTCTTATCAACATCTACATCCCATTAAGTGCCTCGATCTGCGCAAGGAAAAATATACCCATTTGGGTTCCAGGATCCCAACAACTATATTTTTGGGGACAATTGTTATGGGTGGAATTTCTGACTTATATCCTGATATCTATATATATATAGATGCTGCGAACAGGATACTAAACCAGGATACTGGTAACATCCTGCGGGGTATCCTACTCACTATTAACATTAATCTTTGGCTGCAAAGTACCAACGGATATGAAGACTTGGTCTCCCCGAAGACTCGCTCAAGACGGTTAGGATATGAACGTTGGAGCTGGAGAGTCTACAACGGTCACAAGGGAATATTCAAGGCATCCCTAGAATATAGGATAGTTTGTTATTTTGATTACTATTTATAGGGGGCATGGATCAGCAGTAGAACACACACAATTTCGTACACTTTCACTCTCTAGTTGCAGCAGCAATCACAAACACTCACAACACTCACACTATTCGATCATTGTAACACTTAGAGCTGATCCAAGCAGTATCCCGAAGTTGTATCCTGCTGTTTGATCAATAAGAAGAACAAGGTAGCTGGCGATTGTCAGCTCCTGAGGTTTTATGTCGGCAATCTAGATTGATCAAAGGCTTTCCTCGTACATCCTGTGTCAATTTCTACTTTTATCGCATTCATTTATCATTTTGATATAGTTCATTATCCTAAAACTATATCCTGAAACTGTTTTCATAATCAACCAACGGAAAACATTTTTGCAAACCACAATAGCACGTTACCTCACAAACTAATTTTGATCACTTAATTGCTTCGGTAATTTTTGACCAAAACATACGCTAACGGTGACATTTTCTAAGAGTTCTATGTGTTGCCTCCCATTCTCACACCATTCTAGAAGAATGTTGAAAATGCTAAAAAAAGACATCATCCATGAAAAGCTACATGGGGCAGCAGAACAAGACTAACCAAAAGATCTTGCGAAGAGGCTAGTAGAGGATAAGTCTCCACTGATGCCTAGAGTGTTGGATTTTGTCACCCATGCATCAACAATTCAAAATTCTTAAGGGTCCACTGTCTAACCTCAAGGATCCTTCTACCAACCTGGAGGATCACAGGAAATGTACCAGCCTCAAGGATCCTATTCGAGCATCAGGGATCCTCAGATCACGTAGGATCCATGGATTACCATCAAGACCTTCAACACAAACTTAACCTGATCTAATGTCTGTTAGGATCAAGGATCCTCAAGGAGCCAACCAATTAGAAGCTCAGAAATCCATGATGGGGATATCATCCCCATGTAAACTATTGCTTCCTCGGGCCAGCAGACATGTCTTATCCCGTATACATTTTTGGAATACGACCTTTAAGTCAAACAGGAGGTAACACTTTTCTAACACATCAATGGATACTAACTATGGTTTTATGCAGGATGCAGGGATCAACCAGGCCATGGCCAGGGAGCTGTAAAAGCTCAAGGATGTGATATCCAGCGTCCCAGGAATAGTCAAACCTATTCCTAAGAATTCCAGATGGAAGTTACAAGATATCTCATTTTGCACCACCAATATGAATTGCAGAGATACTGAAATGCTTCAAAACCCCCAACATGAAGTTATATGATGGTAAAACTGATCCAGAGGAGCACGTGGCACAATATAGGGAAAGGATGGAGATAAACCGCATCCCTGAAAGGTTGAAAGAAGCTTGCTTGTGTAAGGGCTTCGGATCCACACTCACTGGATTAGCATTAAAATGGATGCTAAGTCTTCCTCCCTATCCATTACTTCCTTTTCACATTTAGTTAACTTGTTTAATAACCAATTTCCCTATAGTAGGACATTCGAAAGGTTAACTAGTGACTTGTACATGATAACTTAGGCTCGTGATGAATCCGTAAGGGTTATGTCACTGAATTTGGAAGAATCCTTAGAGATCCCAAATCTAGATGTGTAAGTCCCAAAACTAATCAATCGGATATCAAAAAACACAATCAAAAGTGCGGAAAACTAATGAAAGTGAGATGAACAAGAACGAAATTGATCGATTGAATATCAAATTGCACACGGTTTCAATAGAACCGTCTGGTACACTCAACACAAAATTCGAAAAGTGTCAAGAATAACAATAACGAATAGCAATAAAACCAGCAACCCTAAAATGACCTAGGCTCACCCTATCTATAGTTACATAGGGTGACCTAAATACAAGTTGGGCCAAGCCCACATGCACACTATTAGTCAAATAAGCCCAAAACACTTAATTAGCTCACATGGCCTAACCCAAAGCTCTCTAACCCACTAGAAAACTAAGCCCAATAGCTTATAATTAGGTTTGATAAAAACAAGCGTAAACCTCCTCAATTTTATGGCCTTACAATATCCCCTAGGTTTATGCTGTCTTTATCAAACAATTGTCTTCATCATGTCTCTGTGGGAAAATACCTCATGTTTTTCATTCACAAGCTTGGGCTCTTTGTTCTTCTTAATCACGATCAGCTTTGCTTGAAAATCTTGTTGAATAGAAAGTGAGAGGAGGATTCTCTTCAACTCTTTCTTTATCAATCTTCTCTCTTTCAAGCAGGTTCATTGGTACTTCTTCAAAGGTACTATCATTGTCAGATGACAACTTGTATCTGGTTCTTCTGACTCTTGTACACCTTGTCACGATCCTTCATGCTTGACAACAACTAACAACATCTCACTCTTCATCAACCCCGGTTACTTGATTGAAATCAAGATCTGCACATGCTCAGAAATTCATAAGCAAACATTTCTATTCAACAGGGGACAGTACCACATGAACACTAGGTACATCAAAGTACTTGTACTCGGAATTCACAATTCAAAATTTTCAACTTTCGATGATCAGTCAAATCTTCAAGAACGGTTAATAATTTTTTGTAACAAAACAAATAAAACACTCTATTTTTGAATTTTTGAATTTTCTATTTTTTTTAATTTTGAATATAAGAACATAAACAGAAACATAAAAACTAACTCAACAGTTACAATATACAATTACAAATGCAATGGAATCAAAATCGTTTGTAGGCAGACCAAAGAACATTTTTCAGCACGAACTTATTCGGTCTAAGTGATTGCCAATATGCTTATCCACTTAAACTTTAACGCTCAATTTTCAATTTTTCAACTTCGTGATACGCTTAAGGTAATACTATACTATAATATCCGTGTGTCCCATACCATGACATACCCCCGTAGGTAAGCACAACGATTCATCGTAGCAGGTGAGTATACCGAGTTCATCCTTTTGATTTACAACGTCGGACTATTGGTGAGCAGGTTAGTACTTTTGTACAGCAGAGTAACCAATAGAATGTCCAACGAGGGTTAGGCAAATACCTTTTCGGTTTGAATTTTAGCTTTTTAGCTCAACGGAATTCCCTCATTTTGAGTTTATCTTCCTTTTAGGTTTCTGGGCCCTTTGGCTCTTTTAAGATATCCTGCTATGCCTAGGTCTGCATATAATCTGGATGTGTTGGGATTGAACCCTATGATAGGAACAAATGATACAAAGTCAAATAACATATCCGAGCTTTGGTTAAACTATCAGAGGTTACAACCTCTGTTGTACATACACTTCTTTCCCTAAAGACTGCTCTCCTATCATCTGACTTCACAAAGTTGCAAAGGTCTGCCAGAGTTACAAGGATCAGAGGATAGAGATCAGAGCTTAGTCATTAGATAGATAATCAATGTAACAGTGCTAAGCACTGATAGTTAGTATTAGCAGTGTTTGTAGTTAGTTACATATAGTTTCCTGTCACTATCAACCCTAACGTCATCAAAGATGCTCAGTAGTTAGATAGTTTAGTATAAACAGGTAACTTGTGTAACAGTTTAACTCGTCAATCAAAAGATCAACTTTCGCGTATCATCTTCTCTGCATTTTCTTACTACCAAACTTCAATTGCAAAGGCTGAGGGGGAGTTTGTGAATCACATGCGAGTTTACCAACTTGAAAGAATGATGATGATGAAAACAAACGACCATTGCTTGTAGTAAAAGTTTTCCATCTATTTCCGCTGCAAATCTCTTTTAAAATTCAAACTCAGATCCTAACAATTGGTATCAGAGCTTGATTCATCAAATTCGATCTAACAATCGATTTGATTCGGACAGATTAGCTCTCTGCTATTAGTTTGGTTGTTTTTGCTTGATAAACAGAGTTTTATTACGTTCAAAGTTTTTAAAACAGAAATCTGTGTAAAATCAGCTAAAAATGTCTCAAAACACACATGATGCCAACTCTGGATCCTTATTCAAACCGCCGATGCTCAAAAGAAATGAATATTTCATTTGGCAACGACGAATGGGTCATATCCTTGCTCAGCAAAACACCTGTTGCTGGAGATCTGCTGCTTATGGACCTCACGTTCCGATGGTTCTAAGCACAGAGGATCCAACTAAACAAGTGCCAAAAAATCCTAAAAACTTTTCGGAGCAGGATTTCCAGAAAATTGAATTGGATGCTAAGGCATTTAGCATAGTTGCTTCGGCTTTACCCAATGAGATTTATGCTGGTCTACTCCATTGCAATAGTGCAAAGGAGTTATGGGATGCACTAAAAGAGCAATTCGGTGGGACTGAGGAAGTGATAGAAAGTAACAGAGAAGTTCTAAAACAACAGCATGAAACTTTTGTCACTTCAAAGGAGAGTCTCTAACACAACAGTTCGAACGTTGCAGCTGTCTCATCAGTGAACTTAGACTGGTTAACGTGTTTTTTCCTAATTCGACTGTCAATAGTCGTTTCCTTAGATCGTTACCAGATAAGTGAGAGAGTGTAGCTTATCTAACACGAAAATCTGTTGGGTTTAAAGAAATGTCGTTGACACTATGAGAGAGAGTTAAACCAGAAAAAGAAGTTGCAAGATTTTGGCAAAATGACTGATGATTACTCATTTAGTAACACAGCTCTTTTTGGCCAAGAAGAGGGATCTGGCAGCAGTAAGGACCAAAGTTATAATCACTATATAGATATTACTTCTGGTGGGAACTTTGGATCTGAAACATATGCACCCAACTATGCTTTCACTGCTAGTGGGGAAAGCCAAACCTCTGATAATCTATCATTTGAGCTGAATGACTTGCAACACTTTGAACCTTCTGATCTTGAAGAAATGGATATTTTGCACCAACTAGCCCTATTGAGTGTTAGGGCTAGTAAATTCTATAAGAGAACTGGTAGGAAATTCCCAGGATTGCATGGGGGATTGAAGGTTGGGCTGGATAAATCAAAAGTCAAGTGTTATAAGTGTAATAGGTTAGGATACTTTGCCAGAGAATGCAGGTCTCAAAATTCTGGACCAATAGTGACTCATCCTGGCCTTAGACCTCAGCACACATAAAACACTGTTCATTATTCCCAATATACCCCTGCTCAACATGTTCAAAACACTGCCCACTTTGCACATCCTGTTACTACTGTTCCAGTGCATTATGTTCAATCCACTGCTCCACAAATTCAATATGTTCAGGCACCATCATATCCTCAAGTGCATGTACAACAAGCACCCATTGTCACACAACCTGCTCAAACCACTGCTAGTCCAGCAAAGGTTGGTCAACAGAGCTTTTTCACACAAAGTTATGTTGACTGGAGTAGCTTGCCTGAGGATTTGACTGATGAGAACTTTGCTTTAATGGCCAAAAATGATGTTGAACAAGAATTTTGTTTAATGGCCTTAGAGACAATTGCTGAAGGTGTTGAATCTGTGGAGATAGTGTCAAAAACTGATGAAGTTCAAGTTTGTGATGAAACAGTGGTTTCAAGTGAAGAAAAGGAAAATGCTGCTGATAAGGAAAAGAACTCTCTTGCTGACCCATGGAACGTTGATGTGTGTGAAGATGATCCTTAAAGATCTATGTTCTGACAAATGCACCATTGCTTTTGCAAACATTAAGCAGGTGAATGAAAACCTGAGGAACAAAATTTTAGAAGATGAACTTAATTTTGAAAAACTGATTAAAGAGTTAAAATCAAAGTTAAGTGAAAAAGATTCTGAAATGAGTAGCCTGAGACATGAATCAAGCATAATTAAGGACCAACTCCAAACTATGGTAGAAAAATACCAAGTGTGTAAAAAGGAGTTAGAAGAAACCCAAATCACTTGTGAAAAATGGGTTGAGTCCTGTAAAGGTTATGAGATTATGCTTGATGCTCAAATCAAGAGCAACATTAAGTTTGGTGTAGGTTTTAGAACCTATGATCAAAATGAGAAAAATGTTGCTGAAATTGATTATGAGTTGGTTGAAATTGTCCCAACAAATTTGGTTGGTGAAGAAATAAAAATCACAGATAAATCTGGAAACAAAATTGTTTTGAAAAAATCAGAGGTTTCAACAAAAGATAAAGAAACTGAAAAATATCAGTTTAAATCAACCTGGTCAGATGAATGTGATATTTTAGAAAACTTTAAGCCAATGAACTTTGCAACCTCTGATGGTATTAAAGCCCCAAAAGCACTGGTGATCCCTATCAAAGATATGCCAGCAGAGGTTACAACCACTGCTGATAAAAAGTCTGATAGGAAAAGAAGAGTAAAGATTAAAAACTTGTTTTGTGAATTTTGTAAAAAAAGAAATCATGTGGCTGCAGATTGTTTTCTTTTAAAAGCCTATGACATTAACAAAACTCGTGTTATCAAAAACTCTTCAAGATGCACCATCTGCAACAAAACAAATCACTTAACTCAAGAGTGTGCCTATCTAAAAAACTATGAGCAAAAGGTAAAAGAGATCAAGGCAAAAGCACTAGAAAGAGAATGTTCAAATTCTGCTGGAAATAAATCTAAGCAGAGTTTTGAACCAACTGAAACATCTGTTACAAAAGCTTTAAACAAAACCTCTGTTCCTAGAGAGGTGCAAGTGACAGATGCCCCACCATCAAATTTATTTCCAAGAGGGTATGGCCAACCAGCCTATAAAAGGGTTCCTCTTACTTATGAAGGATACAAAAAAGCCTTCAAAGCAAAGAGTGAATAAGCATCCCTATGGATACAATCATCTGATAGGAAATGGTCAAGAGCAGATGTTACAAGAAAATATCCAAACCACTGACCATTGTCCTAGACTTGAGGCTGGACCATCTGTTACCCCATCCAAAGCCATTTTGGCTTTGGAGACCTATCTTAACTGATCTATTTACTTGATGTGCATGGACCCTCTACTTGCCTTGATAGCTTATGGTATGTAGATAGTGGAGGTTCCAGGCACATGACATGATGTAGAGCCCTTCTCAAGGACTTCATGGCTCATGGGGGGGGGGTGATATATCTTTTGGTAATAACTCAAAGGCAAAGGTTTTAGGGTATGGGTCGGTTCTGGCTGGTAACTCAAGTTTGAAAATGTGAATTTAATTGATAATCTGAAATTTAACCTGCTGAGTGTCTCACAAATGAGTGACAGAGGGTATGGATCCTTCTTCACTAAGAAAACTTGTCAAATTGTGGGACCAGAGGTTGTTAAAAAAGATTGATCAAATCATTGCTGAGAGCAAGGCACAACTCACTGCAAACAGAAGTGGGAATGTGTATGTGGTAGATATACTAAAAGATAATCCTATGTCTGGAACATGCTTATTCTCAGTTGCTTCTAGTAAAGAGACTGAGTTATGGCATCGAAGACTTGGACACACAAATCTTAAAACTATCACCACACTCTCAAGCAATTTTCCTGTGATGAACATTGTGTTTCCGGCTTAAAAGGAAAACAACATAAAAGTTCTTTCAAATCAATTGAAGAGTCCAAAACAAGCCAGTGTTTACAATTGCTTCACATGGACTTGTTTGGCCCAGTGCAAATCATGTGCATAAAACACAAAAGGTATTGCCTAGTGATAGTTGATGATTTCTCTAGGTTTACAGGGACCTTCTTTCTCCACTCTAAGGATGAAACTGCAGTCATCTTGCAAAACTTTGTTAAACAAGTAGAAAAGCAATTTGATATTCCAGTAAAAATCTTTAGAGTGATAATGGAACAAAGTTTAAAAATAGGGAGTTGGATGCTTTTTTTTGAGTCAAAAGGAATTGTTAGACAATATAGCATTCCAAGAACTCCAAAGCAAAATGGGGTGATTGAAAGGAAAAATAGAACTTTAATTGAATCAGCAAGAACTATGCTTGCAGACTCTGGTTTACCCTTGTCCTTCTGGGCAAAGGCTGTAAACACTGCTTGCTATGTCCAAAACAGAGTTTTGATTAACCCCAGGCATCAAAAGACTGCCTATGAGATTTTTTTATAAAATCAAACCTCTGATTTCCTATTTTAAAGTTTTTGGCTGTCCATTCTTCATTTTGAACTTAAAAGATTCTACATCTAAGTTTGCAGCTAAAGTTGACTGTGGTTATTTTCTGGCATACTCAACCACTGCTAAAGCCTACAGAGTTTTTAACTCTAGGACCAAGTGTGTTGAAGAAACTTTGAATGTGAAGTTCAATGAACTCTCATCACTGAAAATCCCAGCAAATCCTGCAGAGCTTTTTGATTTAGATAAATTCACATTTTCTGATGTTTCTATCAAGCTAGATAATGCAGGTACACCACAATCATCTAGAAAAGATCAAGATCAAGAATATGACTGTGTGCTTCCACAAACAAAAGTCAATTCTTCCAACAGAGGATCAGGTGCCACAAGCTCTTGTGTAAACTCTGCCACTTCTGGGTCAACAGTGGTTGATCCTCAAACCTCTGCCAGTTCACAAAATCAAACATCTGTTGATAAAAGAATTGGGCAACAAAATATCAGAATGTTACCTCTATACCCCCAATACCATCACCTCCATTTCCATCACTGATACTTCAAATTCACCAGCAGAGGTTAGCTCAGATGATACACATTTGCAGCTATCACCTCAAAATGTTATTATTCCATACCAAGGTGATTTGATTTATCTCAAAAGCCATCCAGCAGATCAAGTTATTGACAACATCAAATCTGGGGTGCTCAAACGGAGCCAATCCCAAAATATTTGTCTTTTTGCTGGTTTTCTATCACTCACACAGCCAGTGAAGTACCAAGAGGCACTGAAAGACAACAGCTGGGTAGAAGCCATGTAAGAAGAACTCCTTCAGTTCAAGAGACAAAAAGTTTGGGAGCTTGTGCCACTGCCAAAAGATGTAAGTCCAATTGGCACAAAGTGGGTCTTCAAGAACAAAATTGATGAAAGAGGTATTGTTACAAAGCAAGGCTCGTGGTTCAAGGCTACAGACAGGAAGAAGGTATAGACTATGATGAAACTTTTGCTCCTGTGGCAAGGTTGGAAGCTATTCGCATGTTCTTAGCTTTTGCTGCTAACCACAACATAAAGGTGTATCAAATGGATATATAGAGTGCATTTTTGTATGGAAAAATCAAAGAAGAGGTGTATGTCTGTCAACCTCCAGGTTTTGAAGATGCATTCCATCCTGATCATGTCTACAAGCTCAACAAAGCATTGTATGGCTTGAAGTAAGCACCAAGAGCCTGGTATGAAACTCTATCCACTATTCTCTTATCCATAGGGTTTACTAGAGGTAAAATAGATAAAACCCTATTCTTAAAATGGAAAGGAAAAGATTTGATACTTGTTCAAATTTATGTGAATGACATCATTTTTGGATCCACAAGCACTGCTATGTGTGAAGAGTTTAGAAAACTCATGGCAGCAGAGTTTGAGATGAGTGCAATGGGTGAGCTCCAATGTTTTCTTGGTCTCCAAGTTAAACAATTGCAAAATGGTACATTTATCCATCAAAACAACTATGTGAAAGAACTGCTTAAAAAGTTTGATATGGATGATTGTAAACCATGTAGCACACCCATGGCAACCACCAAGCTAGTCACCATTGATGGAAAGATGACCTTGTTAATCAAACTCTTTATAGAAGCATGATTGGGTCTTTATTGTACCTAACTGCATCAAGGCCAGACATCATGTTTGCAATATGTGTTTGTGCCAGATCACAGGCATTACCTAGAAAGTCTGATCTTATTGCTGTAAAAAGGATATTCAGATACATAAAAGGTGCTCCCACACTTGGTATCTGGTATCCAGCTAATGGGAATATTGAGCTTTCAGGTTTTTCAGATAGTGACTTTGCTGGGTGCAAAACTAAAAGGAAGTCCACATCAGGAGGATGTCAATTCCTAGGTGATTGTCTAGTGTCTTGGCAAAGCAAAAAACATGTTGCAGTTTCAACATCCACTGCTGAGGCAGAGTATATTGCTGCTGCTAGCTGCACTACTCAACTCTTGTGGCTTCAAATCCAGTTGCTGGATTTTGGTGTAACTGCACTAAAGACTCCATTCATATTGGACAGTCAAGCTGCTGAAAACATCATTAAAAATCCAGTTTCTCATTCAACTACAAAGCACGTTGACATCAAACATTACTTTGTGAGAGATTGCTATGAAAAATGTTTGATTTCTTTGCATCATGTCCATACTTCAGATCAGTTGGCAGATGTTTTAACCAAGGCATTGGATACATCTACCTTTGAAAACTTGATCTCTAGAATTGGAATGCTAAACAGGATTAAAAACAAGTTTTCTTGTAAATCCATGCGTACATAGCATCAAAATGTGTTTAGAAAATCAAAAACTCATCCTTAAAAATAGTTAAAGTTGAACTTTTTCAATAAATCTTTAAAAGTCTGCTCATAACATCTGTTTGCTCAAAACCTCTGATAGGCTTCAAAATCTTATCCACTATTAAAGTGTATCCTCTAACTTCCATTTTTAGCACTTTTTCAAAAACACTGATAGCTATCCTCTGATAGTGTTAAAAATCAGTACTTTTCTCATCAGAGGTTACACGTGGCCAGATGTTAGCCATCAGATCCTGCATTAGATGCCACGTCATGTTCACTTTATCAAAACCCTATAAAAACCCTGTTTTATCCCTCACCAGTGTTTACCCTAAACTGTGTCGATTTCCAAAATCTCAAAACAGTTTTTCTCTCTAACACAATGGCTCCCAAATCAAAATCTTCGAAAAAAATCCACTCAAGCACTTCCACCCTACACTCTCATAATCAAAACACCACATAATTACACCACCATACTTGAAGCAAACGACGCAAATACTCGCTATCATCAAATGATTCGAATTTTGCAAAAGTCGAAATTCAAGCACATGTTAGAAGTCAAAGCCCCAATTTACATTGATTCTCTTCGTGACTTCTGGAATAATGCTAAGGTTCACTCAACTGCTGCTGGTGTTCCTTATACAATAATCTCAAGAGTAGGGGGAGTGTTGATGCAAATTAGCCCCAAATCGATCTCTCAAGTTTTCAAGTTAAATGACATAGAACACCCTGTGTCATTTCCCCAAAATGAGATCCAAGCAGAGTTTCTGGAAAGAGGTTATGTAGGGCAGACGAAAGGTATAACCATCTTTAAACCTAACTTTCCTGCTGAGATGAGATTTTTCTTTCACACAATTCTAACTTGTCTCTCAACAAAAACCACTACTTTCAATGAAATTCCATTGAACATGTAATATCTGGGGTATGCAATTTTAACTGACACAGATTTTAACTACTCCCAGATACTGTTCAATGATCTTGTGAATAATTTTAAAAATATTGTAAAAAGAAAAGCTTTTTTGATTCATCCATGTTTTCTGAGTGTTTACTTACAAGTTCAAATCAAAGGTCCTGAAAGTAAAAAAAGGCGTTGTGCTAAACCAGGCTGCCTCACTCATGAAACCTTCACCAGAATAACAAAACCAAGATAAAATTGCGAAAACACAAGTAGAGGAGGCTGAGCAAGTTTTACCTGCACAAAATGTTCAAACTCAACTTCTTGCTACTGAACCCACTGCTCTTGGTGATCAGGGCACCACAACCGATGCTTTGAAGCGTACACCAAAAATCCTCAAAAAGAAAACCAAAAAACTTACCAAAAAGCCCACCAAACCCAAAAAGGGTCCTCTGGAAGATGAGATCCCAGAGGTTAACCCAGTGACAGCACCAAAGTCACAAACCACTGCTGCTACTTCTTCACAGCAGATGGTTCAAAGATCTCCAACCGGCTTTGAAACTCCTCCTTCTTCCTCACAAAAGGAAAAGGTTGTAGACACAGGGACACCAAATTATGAAGCTCTAGATCCACTTGGTTCTATCTTCCACAGCCCTCTCCCAGGGCACTGTCACTTTCTACACAGCCACCTTCACCAATGACTACACTTCCACCTACTATGTTACCATTGCTGAATGCAATTGAAAAGACTAGACACAAACCAACACTTCTCAACAACCTATTACTGAGAATATACTTTATCAAGAGGCTGGGTCTGACTCTTTATTCATTGCTAGCCCATCAGCACATGAAGAGGATACATCCCTTGGGTTACATGTAACCCTTGGTGATAGTTCAACTCAAGTAGCCACTACAATTGCTGAACTTCCAAGTTCTCGGTTGGACGGTGGTTTCTAAATAAGACTTGGTTGAAGGCAACCACTGTTGAGGCAACAACTGTTACCTCTATTGTGGGAAGTCCCAGTTCCAAGACAAAGGGGCATCTATGGTTGAAGCTGGTACTAAAACCACTGCTAATGATACCATAGATACAACTACCTTTTCAGGTAGGAGTTCAGATGATCCTATTAAATTAGGTGATGAGCTAAAATACCAGGATTTGACAGAGAGAGAGACAAGGATAGAAAATTCTGTTGATGAATAAAAAATTTACTGAAGCAGATGATAGCTACAAAAAGTCAACCCTCTGTTCTATCCACTGCTGATCTCAAAGAAGCTCTTAACCCTCTGTTTCAACATCAACAACATTATTTGGATCTACAACACAAGCACCAGATGAATGATGTTAGAAACATGGTTGAATCAAGGTATCAAGACACTACAGCAGACATTAAAGCCATCAAAGCTTATCTACTCACAACCACTGGCCATGCACCTCCAACGGTTATCTTTGTTACAACAGATGAAGCCAAAAAGGGGGAGAAACCTTTGGGAAACAAAAAGCTGAAAATAGATGATGATAAGGCCAGGCCTACTTTAAATATTCCAAGGCCTGATGGTTCAAAGAAGATAGATTTAACTAATGAAATTGTGGCCAAGGCAAGGGCTAGTCACAAGAAGACAGTGATCGAGGAGAGCAGAGTGTTGGTTGAGAAAAAGATTGAACAACAAAAAGAAAATGGAGAGCTTGGTACTTCATCAAAGAGGATACCTGCTAGAAAAGCCAGGCAACCAACATCCACACCTCCTAAAACAAAGCCTGCAACCAATCAAACCATTAAAACCGCTGCCAATCAAAAACCTATCACATCTTCAAAACCACAACCCACATCCACACAAGCAGATGTTACAGCACCTGTTGTGTCAACATCTTTTGATACAATAGAGGTTGCAACAGATGCAACTCTATCCACCGCCATGATCACATTTACCACATCAACTCATCCATTATCCACACCACCTAAGATCCCATGACCACCATCACCCACTTTAAGGTTCAAAAGGAGAAAAAACACAAAAGTGATCAATGATGATGAGATTCATGCACCTCTTCCACTATCATCAAAACCAGTGACCTCCACATCAGTGCCTACAACATCTTCAACTCTTGAAGTTACTCCTGCAGCAAAGTTGTATCCTCTTGATTTACCAGCAGTCAGGGAAGAGATCCTAAGTTTCTTTTCAGAGGATGACCCTGACAAAAGAACAGTCCTATCCCTTGATGGCTATCCAAGACCTGCAAATGTTGATGATTACCCGGAATTGAAACAAAAGCAAGCAGAGGATATTGCCAAAATAGAATCAGCTGGTAAAAATGATAGAGAAATACAGATTGCCATGTCCTTTCAACTAAGTAAAGCCAGCATTTTACAAGACTTTGTCAAGAACTTGAGCAACCAGTTGTCAGAAAGGGAAGATAAACTACTCAAAAGTGAACTCATTGAGTCTATCATGGAGAAGTTGTATAAGGCAACAAGGGCACAGTTCAGGGATTGGAGCATAGATGAGCTAAGAGAAGAAATCAACAGAATGCAAGAAATGTTGAAAGATCCTCTTAAAAAGCCAACTCCTCCCAACTGGGATTTATACAAGAAAGATATGCCTGAAAGAGACTTAAAATTGAAGAGAATGAAGAATGAACTAATTCAGAATCATTATGGTTCAAAGAACCAAGTGATGAGATGGGGTGAGGTTAGGGTGATAGACACTTACAAAAAGTTGGAAGAAATGAGGAAAAAGGGTCCATCCATGCCTCCTAAACCTGATTATTCAAAAGAAGATGCTATTCTCAAAGCCCAACTCTCCAAAAAGTCCAGCACAACATCTGCACATTCCACACTTGCCCTGTTACACAGAAAAAGGCAAGGGGAGATGTCTGAAAAGACTGACAAAGAGTTTGAGGATACATTTATCAAACAAGGTATACAGAACATGATTGACTATCCAACTGATGATTTAAGTGCCAAGCTGGCTAAAGATTTATCACAAATAGCTCCTTCTCAATCCTCAGCAATAAAGCTCCTTCAAGAAAACCTTCAGAACCAAAAATTCTAAAATGGAAGGTCGACAAAGACACCCATGAATTGAAATTGCTCAAGTCTTATGGTATTGCCACTAAACTATCTATGGAAGCTGCTTATGGGCTTACAGTAGAAGACTTCCAAGAATTATTATGTTTAGAGCTGGAGAAGGATGCTGATGACATAGAATCTCTTAACTTTAAACTTCAATTCAAATGTCAAATAAGAGAATTCTTCCTGAGGAATAAAGACCAAGAATAAAGTGTTTTTGGCATCATCTGTTCCAGGGGGAGATTGTTGGGATTGAACGCTATGATAGAAACAGATGATACAAAGTCAAATAACACTATCCGAGCTTTGGTTAAACTATCAGAGGTTACAACCTCTGTTGTACATACACTTCTTTCCCTAAAGACTGCTCTCCTATCATCTGACTTCACAAAGTTGCAAAGGTCTGCCAGAGTTACAAGGATCAGAGGATAGAGATCAGAGCTTAGTCATTAGATAGATAATCAATGTAACAGTGCTAAGCACTGATAGTTAGTATTAGCAGTGTTTGTAGTTAGTTACATATAGTTTCCTGTCACTATCAACCCTAACGTCATCAAAGATGCTCAGTAGTTAGATAGTTTAGTATAAACAGGTAACTTGTGTAACAGTTTAACTCGTCTATCAAAAGATCAACTTTCGCGTATCATCTTCTCTGCATTTTCTTACTACCAAACTTCAATTGCAAAGGCTGAGGGGGAGTTTGTGAATCACATGCGAGTTTACCAACTTGAAAGAATGATGATGATGAAAACAAACGACTGTTGCTTGTAGTAAAAGTTTTCCATCTATTTCCGCTGCAAATCTCTTTTAAAACTCAATCATTTTCCATTTTTGAAACAAAAAATACAAGTAATTCAAACTCAGATCCTAACAGGATGCAACAAAAGGACAGCCATGATATCCCTGGATGACTCAACAGCATAAAGACCCAAAACTTCAGACGTTGGCTATATATCAACGCAAGATTGAAGACCATGAAATCATATGTCGATGATATGTTACCCACATGATACATAGTTTGTTATGTTTGTATCACTTAGTATATTTATCCATTTAAGCTTAAAGCTTATCGACATATCACATTAGATGCTAGTCTTTTCAGCTATAGCACCTTACATGTGTCAGTCACGCCCTTTAGCACGAACATTTATTTCATTTATATGCATTGTTTTAGGATTTTTTTTACTTTTTCTCATGTATCCCCCTAAAACAATGCTTAATAAGCAACAAACTCTTTTTTGTAAGTCCCAAACTAATCAACCGGATATCAAAAACACAATCAAAACGGAAAACTAATGAAAGTGAGATGACAAGAATGAAATTGATCGACTGAATATCAAAGTGCACACTTTTTCAATAGAACCGTCTAGTATACTCAACACAGAATTTGAAAAGTGTCAAGAAGAACCATAATGAACATCAATAAAACCAGCAACCCAAAAATGACCTAGGCTCACCCTATGTATAGTTACATAGGGTGACCTAAATACAAGTTGGGCCAAGCCCACATGCACACTATTAGCCAAATAAGCCTAAAACACTTAATTATCCCACATGGCCTAACCTAGAGCTCTCTAACCCACTAGAAAACTAAGCCCAATAGCTTATAATTAGGTTTGATAAAGACAAGCGTAAACCTACTCAATTTTATGGCCTTACAATATCCCCCTAGGTTTATGCTGTCTTTATCAAATAGTTGTCTTCATCATGTCTCTGTGGAAAATACTTCATGTTTTTCATTCACAAGCTTGGGCTCTTTGTTCTTCTTAATCACGATCAGCTTTGCTTGAAAATCTTGCTGAAAAGAAAGTGAGGGGAGGATTCTCGTCAACTCTTTTCTTTGTCAATCTTCTCTCTTTCAAGCAGGTTCACTGGTGCTTCTTCAAAGGTACTATCATTGTCAGATGACAACTTGTATCTGGTTCTTCTAACTCTTGTACACCTTGTCACGATGCTTCATGCTTGACAGCAACTAACAACATCTCACTCTTCGTCAACTCCTGTTACTTGATTGAAATCAAGATCTGTACATGCTCAGAAATTCATAAGAAAACATTTCTATTCATCAGGGGACAGTACCACATGAACACTAGGTACATCCAAGTACTTGTACTCGGAATTGACAATTCAAATTTCTTAACTTTCGATGATCAATCAAATCTTCAAGAACGGTTAATAATTTTTTTATCAAAACAAATAAAACACTCTATTTTTGGATTTTTGAATTTTCTATTTTTTCTTATTTTTTGAATATAAGAACATAATCAGGAACATAAAAACTAACTCAAACAGTTATAATATCCAATTACAAATGCAATGGAATCAAAATCGTTTTTAGGCAGACCAAAGAACATTTTTTAGCACGAACTTATTCAGAGTGGTCTAAGTGATTGCCAATATGTTTTTCGACTTAACTTTAACGCTCAATTTTCAATTTTTCAACTTCATGATACGCTTACGGTAATATTATACTATAATACCCGTGTGTCCCATACCATGACGTACCCCCGCGATCAAGGTAAGCACAACGATTCATTGTAGCAGGTGAGTATACTGAGTTCATCCTTTTGATTTACAATGCCGGACTATTGGTGAGTAGGTCAGTACTTTCGTACAACAGAGTGAACAATAGAATGTCCAACAAGGGTTAGGCAAATACCTTTTCGGTACGAAATTTAGCTTTTTAGCTCAACGAAAATTCTCTCATTTTGAATTTATCTTCCTTTAAGGTTTTTGGCCCCTTTGGCTCTTTTAAGATATCCTGGTTGTGCCTAGGTTTGCATATCATCTGGATGCAACAGAAGGACAACCATGATATCCCTGGATGACTCAACAACATAAAGACCTAAAAATTCAGACGTTGGCTATCTATCAACGCAAGAACTAAGACCATGAAATCATACGCCGATGGTATGTTACCCACATGATACATAGTTTGTTATGTTTGTATCACTTAGTATATTTTATCCATTTGACCGTAAATCCTATCGACATATCACATTATATCCTAGTCTTTTCAGCTATAGCACCTTAAATGTGTCAGTCACGCCCTTTAGCACGAACATTTATTTCATTTCCCATATATGCATTGTTTTAGGATTTTTTCACTTTTTCTCATGTATCCCCCTAAAACAATGCTTAATAAGCAACAAACTCTTTTTGGATTTTCTCATTTTCTCAATATATACAGATGACTCTCTCTATCCCCTAAATTTGTGCATAAATCTTATGCGCAAATTTACCTTATAAAGAAAAAGTATGTTCAAAAGAAAAACGAGAGAGAATGGAAATATTTTTGTTGTTTTTTCTTAACCATTCTATCATCATATTAAAGACTAATTAATACCAAAATCAAAGCACAAATTCAAATTGTACCTTTTTCGCTGATCTTTTCTTACCGTACTTATCTCCTTCAAAGGAAACATGCCAACTGTAAAAATATATCTTTTTGTGACAGTGAGATGTTACCCGTTAATTCTCTGGAACAACCGCTATTAACATTCCAAGGAATGTCAACAACTCCTCCTTGGTTGTCCCTAAAAAATAAGGAGATTAGTGAGACATTGGTACCCAAGCCATCGTGGTTCTGGGATTTCCTGAAGCATCAACATAAGACACTTATCGCAAGCACATGTTCCCTTTTAGATTCAAGGACTAGTGATGTTGCTGCATTTTGTTTTCCCTTCCAAACTTGTTTTGGTTTCTCTAATTTCTTAGGTGCCTTTGGCAAAAAAATTTGCTTTTCAACCCTTTTTTTTTCAAAACTTGTTTAGGTTTCAAAGCTTGTTTTCTTTTGGCTTTGGCAACTTTTCAATCCCCATCAGATGGTTTAACCTTGGGATGCTTATTCATAAGTTCCTTAGGTTTTTCAACCTTCATCCGCTTAGAATAATACATGTCCCTCGGTGTAATCCATCCTCTGATGTTATGTATGACATGGCACATAGGGACGATGTGTGCAATTCCTTGCAATGTGACCGGGTATGCCGCAGTTGTAGCATGTTTGCTTCTTAACATAAGGAACATACTCGATCCATTTGATCCAACTGATGATGAGTTTGAGTTACAGAACTTGTTGGATGATTTGTTTGCCGACTGTGCAAATAACTTTCTCTTCTTCTTATATCATTGTCTACAACAGTTAGCACATTCAGTGTTAGTTTTAACATTTTCATTTCTAACTGTTGGTTTTGGAGGCACGTATTTATTGACGGGCCTCTCAAAACTGGTTCAGAAGCAGCCTTTTTCACATAAGGAGGAGCATCAAGAGATAAATTTGATGTTTTCAAACAAATATCAGCAACTTCTTGGCAAACAATATCATCCCCCTCAACCCAATTCTCTATATTTACTTCATCTACACATGAAGTAGAAGCATCAGTATCGTTCACACATTTAAACTCAGGCACGGCTTCCTTATATTCTTCAACATTTTTTACTGGCCTTGTTGCTTCAGTTTCAGATGTTTGGGGCTCAGTCAACCTTCCTATCCCAGGCTTCCCATATTCCATGTCATGCAGATCCGCTATCTCCTCATCACTCATAGGAATTGAGGTGTAATTGTGATTGTATGGTGGAGGTATGCATACGAATCCTAATACCTTATTCCTCACTTCCTTTTTCTATATTTTAACTGTTGATTAATCATCTTTTCAACTTTCTCACTAGACACGTCAATTTTTTTGAAATTAAACTTTGTGTTTTCAAAAGTTGATTTTAAATATCGAGTTCAATAGTTAGTTTTTGTGACAAATCTTTGCAGTGAGAGATACCTACATCTCTCTTGACTCAAATCGTTTTGTAACTGACGGTATCACGCTTTTGCATCTGCACCATATCCTTGTATCCATTAAATTTCTTTTTAATCTCATATAAATCAGATTTGGACACTTGTAGTTGCATAACGAGTGAGTCAGCCTGAGCTTTGTAACCATCTACCTTATCTCTACAAGATTTGGTACAACAAATGTTATCTACACGTACCTCAGTAGAAGACTATTTTAAGATTTTGAACTGTGATCCCCCGAAAATATGATCCCTCAGAAATTTGATTCCCTGAAAAGTCTTTGCCGAAACCGAGTGTTAAAACCGTGGCCGCACACTAGTACACCGGACTCGCACAATCAACTGATTGAGCCCGTACACTGAAGTTGGGCTTCAAACAAGTAATACCGAATAGAAGCTCGTGATCAACAATTTTGAAACTCAAGACAACCTAGGAGCCCGTGCTTTTGCTAACTTGAACACCTCGCAACGAACGAATCCGCTTTTTGTATCACACCTCAAAAACCCTGTCAAAACTTGTTAACCCAAACAAACCAAACTCACCTTTTTTTATTTTTTATTATATATATGTATAAACCTTTTTTAATTATTATTTAAGTAAACTATCAAAAAGATTAAATCAGACAAAAACTACTTTTCCCGACAACTACAAATCGTCACAAATAATCCAATTGTCTTCTTTGATTCAAAGTACCCCACACCAAAACTGAAGCAAACTTCTCAATCTTAATTAAGACAGTTATGAATGGTCGATAATGTTGATGAATGATGACAGTGGAGGACAAGGTGATAGACGCTAGTTGTTATGGAGGTGGAAGACGATGACCGGAGATTAAGGTGATGAACTGTTGACGGTGGCCAAAAGTGGTTTACGGCAGTTGCAGGTGAAACGATGGAGTGTGCGAGGTGTGCGAGTTTGTCGTCGAAGTGTGCGATGGGATGGTGTGTGGTTCAGCGGTGCGAGAGTGTGCGATTATGAGTGTGCGGGGTGGTAGTCCTCAGTTTATGTAGATCAGAGAAGAACGTCGGTGGCAATTACGTGAATGAGTGACAGAGTAACGATGATGATTAAACGTCGGGTTGGTTTAACGGGGAATGGCAATGGTGGTCGGAGATTTGACGATGAGTCGATGTGATGATGTTGAAAGACGGTGATGTAACAGTGAAGTTACGGTGGTTGTCGTGATATCACGGAGGTTCGAGAGGGTGGTGTATCTTCCTTTTAGGTTTTTGTTGTATGGTTGTTCGACGGAAGATATGACTGGAGATTGGTGTCGAGGATGATGAGTATGGTCAGAGGAGTGTAGGTTGGTCGATGATGATGAAGGTGAAGAACGGTGAGGATGGTGATCTTGAGGTGGACGTCGGACGCCAAAGGTTGTCGAAGATGTTACGGTGGGTTAAGGATGAACTACTAATAATGACGAACAATGTCCGGTAGCTGTCGAAGGTGGTGGTGATCGGAGATGTGCCGGTTATCGTCGGAGGTGGTGATGGTGTCACGGTCGTGATGGATGAACAGTGAACGATGGAAATTGTGATGATGGTGGTTATGGAAGTTGAGGTTTTCGACATTGTACGCTGATGTGGGTGGTTCGAAGTGGTGGTCGATGCGATGACGAAGATGATAGTGATTGTCGATGAATGATGGTAGAGGTGTGCGATTGAGTTGTGCAGGAGACTGTGTGGTTAGATAGATTTGCGGTTGAGTGATTGATGGTGTGCGATGTGGTGTGCGGTTGGGTGTGCGGTTTCGATGTGCGAGGGTGGTGAACAGATTGTTGATCAATGGAGATGGTGTGCGATTGATGGTGATATTGTTTGCTGATGAGGAATGATGATGGAATAACATGTCGCACAATTGAGAAAACAAGTTCACACACTCCCAACAAATTTGGGAAACAATTTTTTAAAACAAGGTCGCACACTCAATTGCACACTTCCAGATGCCACTTAGAGTCGTACACTTGTTGACTTTGGAAACAAAGCACCAAATTAATCCCGAAAATCAAGGAAAAATTCAAAATTCAATCTTTTATTGATTGTTTCCACCAACTTCCTAAAAACAAGGAAACACTTTATCAATTCCTCAAAAATAGATCAAAACATGAAAATTAAAACTATATCCAAGTCTTTTCAGCTATAGCACCTAAAATGTGTCAGTCACGCCCTTTAGAACGAAATTTATTTCATTTCCCATATATGCATTGTTTTATGATTTTTCACTTTTTCTCATATATCCCCCTAAAACAATGCTTAATAAGCAACAAACACTTTTTGGATTTTCTCATTTTCTTAATATATACAGATGACTCTCTCTATCCCCCTAAATTTGTGCATAAATCTTTTGCGTAAATTTACCTTATAAAGAAAAAGTATGTTCAAAAGAAAAACGAGGGAGAATGGAAATATTTTTGTTGTTTTTTCTTAACCATTCTATCATCAAATTAAAGACTAATCAATACCAAAATCAAAGCACAAATTCAAATTGTACCTTTTTCGCTGATCTTTTCTTACCGTACTTATCTCCTTCAAAGGAAACATGTTAACTGTAAAAATATAACACTTTTTGCGACAGTGAGATGTTACCCGTTAATTCTCTGGAACAACCGCTATTAACATTCCAAGGAATGTCAACAGCTCCTCCTTGTCCCTGAAAAATAAGGAGATTAGTGAGACATTGGTACCCAGGCCATCGTGGTCCTGGGATTTTCTAAAGCATCAACATAAGACACTTCTCGCAAGCACATGTTCCCTTTTGATTCAAGGACTAGTGATGTTGCTGCATTTTGTTTTCTCTTCAAAACTTATTTTGGTTTCTCTAATTTCTTAGGTGCCTTTGGCAAAAATTTTTTTGCTTTTCAACCCTTTTGTTTTTCAAAACTTGTTTAGGTTTCAAAGCTTGTTTTCTTTTGGCTTTGGCAACATTCCAATCCCCATCAGATGGTTTAACCTTGGGATGCTTATACATAATTGCCTTAGGCTTTTCAACCTTCATCCGCTTAGAATAATACATGTCCCTTGGTGTAATGCTCTGATGTTGTGTATGACATGGCACATAGGGACGATGTGTGCAATTCCTTGCAATATGATAGGGAATGCCGCAGTTATAGCATGTTTGCTTCTTAACATAAGGAGCATATCTTGATTCCTTTTGATCCAACTGATGATGAGTTTGAGTTACAGAACTTGTTGGATGATTTGTTTGCCGACTATGCAAATCTCTTGCTCTTCTTCTTATATCCCTGTCTACAACAGTTAGCACATTCAGTGTTAGTTTAACATTTTCATTTCTAACAGTTGGTTTTGGAGGCACGTATTTATTTGACGGGCCTCTCAGAACTGGTTCAGAAGCAGCCTTTTTCACATAAGGAGGAGCATCAACAGATAAATTTGATGTTTTCAGACAAACATCAGCAACTTGTTGTCAAACAATATCATCCCCCTCAACCCAATTCTCTATCTTTACTTCATCTACACATGAAGTAGAAGCATCAGTATCGTTCACACATTTAAACTCAGGCACGACTTCCTTACATTCTTCAAGATTTTCGACTGGCCTTGTTTCTTTAGTTTCAGATGTTTGGGGCTCAGTTAACCTTCCTATCCCCGGGCTTCCCATATTCCATGTCAGGCAGATCCGCTATCTCCTCATCACTCATAGGAATTGAGGTGTAATTGTGATTGTATGGTGGAGGTATGCATATGAATCCCAATACCTTATTCCTCACCTCCTTTTTTTCTATATTTGAACTGTTGATTAATCATCTTTTCAACTATCTCACTAGACACGTCAAATTTTATGAAATTAAACTTTGTGTCTTCAAAAGTTGATTTTAAATTATCGAGTTCAACAGTTAGTTTATGTGACAAATCTTTGCAGTGGAGATACCTACATCTCTCTTGACTCAAATCGTTTTATAACTGACGGATATCACACTTTTGCGCCTCCACCATATCCTTCTATCCATTAAATTTCTTTATAATCTGATGTAAATCAGATTTGGACACTTGTAGTTGCATAGCGAGTGAGTCAGCCTGAGCTTTGTAACCATCTACCTTATCTCTACAAGCTTTGGTACAACAAATGTTATCTGCACGTACCTCAGTAGAAGACTTTTTTAAGATTTTGAACTGTGATCCCGCGAAAATATGATCCCTCAGAAATTTGATTCCCCGAAAAGTCTTGCCGAAACCGAGTGTTAAAACCGTGGCCGCACACTAGTACACTGGACTCACACAATCAACTGATTGAGCCCGTACACTGAAGTTGGGCTTCAAACCAAGTAATAATGAATAGAAGCCCGTGATCAACAATTTTGAAACTCAAGACAACCCAGGAACCCGTGCTTTTTCTAACTTGAACACCTCGCAACGAACGAACCTGCTTTCTGTACCGCACCTCAAAAACCCTGTCAAAACTTGTTAACCCAAACAAACCAAACTCACCTTTTTTTATTTTTTAATATATATATATATATATATATATATATGTATAAACCCTTTTTAGTTATTATTTAAGTAAACTATTAAAAAGATTAATTAAAGATTTTTTCTTTATTATTATTATTTTAAAACCTAATAATTATAATCTAATGATTGCCTATGATTAACTAGTGATTGTCTAATAACTATTATTATTATACTTACCAAAAAAGACCCTAAATGTCAATTTTAAATCAGAAAAAAACTACTTTTCCCGACAACTACGAATCGTCACAAATAATACAATTGTCTTCTTTGATTCAAAGTACCCCACACCAAAACTGAAGCAAACTTCTCAATCTTAATTAAGACAGTTATGAATGGTCGATAATGATGATGAATGATGACAGTGGAGGACAAGGTGATAGACGCTGGTTGTTATGGAGGTGGAAGACGATGACCGGAGATTAAGGTGATGAACTGTTGACGGTGGCCAAAAGTGGTTTAGGGCAGTTGCAGGTGAAATGATGGAGTGTGCGATTTTCGAGTGTGCGAGTTTGTCGTCAAAGTGTGCGATGGGATGGTGTGTGGTTGAGCGGTGCGAGAGTGTGCGATTATGAGTGTGCGGGGTGGTGGTCCTCAGTTTATGTAGATCAGAGAAGAACGTCGGTGGCAATTACGTGAATATGATAGTGATTTGAAGTGGTGGTCGATGCGATGACGAAGATGATAGTGATTGGCGGTGAATGATGGTAGAGGTGTGCGATTGAGTTGTGCGGGAGACTGTGTGGTTAGATAGATGTGCGGTTGAGTGATTGATGGTGTGCGATGCGATGTGGTGTGCGATGTGGTGTGCGGTTGGGTGTGCGGTTTCGATGTGCGAGGGTGGTGAACAGATTGTTGTTCAATGGAGATGGTGTGCGATTGATGATGATATTGTTTGCTGATGAGGAATGATGATGGAATAACATGTCGCACAATTGAGAAAACAAGGTCACACACTCCCAACAAATTTGGGAAACAATTTTTTAAAACAAGGTTGCACACTCAATTGCACACTTCCAGATGCCACTTAGAGTCGTACACTTGTTGACTTTGGAAACAAAGCACCAAATTAATCCCGAAAATCAAGGAAAAATTCAAAATTCGATCTTTAATTGATTGTTTCCACCAATAACTTCCTAAAAACAAGGAAACACTTTATCAATTCCTCAAAAATAGATCAAAACATGAAAATTAAAACTATATCCAAGTCTTTTCAGCTATAGCATCTAAAATGTGTCAGTCACGCCCTTTAGAACGAACATTTATTTCATTTCCCATATATGCATTGTTTTATGATTTTTCACTTTTTTCTCATGAATCCCCCTAAAACAATGCCTAATAAGCAACAAACTCTTTTTGGATTTTCTCATTTTCTCAATATATACAGATGACTCTCTCTATCCCCCTAAATTTGTGCATAAATCTTTTGCGTAATTTACCTTACAAAGAAAAAGTATGTTCAAAAGAAAAACAAGAGAGAATGGAAATATTTATATTGTTTTTTCTTAACCGTTCTATCATCAGATTAAAGACTAATCAATACCAACATCAAAGCACAAATTCAAATTGTACCTTTTTCGCTGATCTTTTCTTACCGTACTTATCTCCTTCAAAGGAAACATGTTAACTTTAAAAATATAACTTTTTGCGACAGTGAGATGTTACCCATTAATTCTCTGGAACAACCGCTATTAACATTCCAAGGAATGTCAACAGCTCCTCCTTGTCCCTGAAAAATAAGGAGATTAGTGAGACATTGGTACCCAGGCCATCGTGGTCCTGGGATTTCCTGAAGCATCAACATAAGACACTTATCGCAAGCATATGTTCCCTTTTGATTCAAGGACTAGTGATGTTGCTTGCATTTTGTTTTCTCTTCAAAACTTGTTTTGGTTTCTCTAATTTCTTAGGTGCCTTTGGCAAAAAAACTTTGATTTTCAACCCTTTTGTTTTTCAAAACTTGTTTAGGTTTCAAAGCTTGTTTTCTTTTGGCTTTGGCAACATTCCAATCCCCATCAGATGGTTTAACCTTGGGATGCTTATTGATAATTGCCTTAGGCCTTTCAACCTTCATCTGCTTAGAATAATACATGTCCCTCGGTGTAATCCTCTGATGTTGTATATGACATGGCACATAGGGACGATGTGTGTAATTCCTTGCAATATGATAGGGTATGCCGCGGTTATAGCATGTTTGCTTCTTAACATAAGGCCTTGTTGCTTCAGTTTCAGATGTTTGGGGCTCAGTCAACCTTCCTATCCCCGGGCTTCCCATATTCCATGTCAGGCAGATCCGCTATCTCCTCATCACTCATAGGAATTGAGGTGTAATTGTGATTGTATGGTGGAGGTATGCATATGAATCCCAAAACCTTATTCCTCACCTCCTTTTTTTCTATATTTTAACTGTTGATTAATCATCTTTTCAACTATCTCACTAGACATGTCAAATTTTATGAAATTAAACTTTGTGTCTTCAAAAGTTGATTTTAAATTATCGAGTTCAACAGTTAGTTTTTGTGACAAATCTTTGCAGTGGAGATACCTACATCTCTCTTGACTCAAATCGTTTTATAACTGACGGATATCACACTTTTGCGCCTCCACCATATCCTTGTATCCATTAAATTTCTTTATAATCTGATGTAAATCAGATTTGGACACTTGCAGTTGCATAGCGAGTGAGTCAGCCTGAGCTTTGTAACAATCTACCTTATCTCTACAAGCTTTGGTACACAAATGTTATCTACACGTACCTCAGTAGAAGACTTTTTTAAGATTTTGAACCGTGATCCCGCGAAAATATGATCCCTCAGAAATTTGATTCCCCGAAAAGTCTTTGCCGAAACCGAATGTTAAAACCGTGGCCGCACACTAGTACGCTGGACTCGCACAATCAACTGATTGAGCCCGTACACTGAAGTTGGGCTTCAAACCAAGTAATAACGAATAGAAGCCCGGTAGCTGTCGAAGGTGGTGGTAATCGGAGGTGTGCCGGTTATCGTCAGAGGTGGTGATGGTGTCATGGTCGTGATGGATGAATAGTGAACGATAGAAATTGTGATGATGGTGGTTATGGAAGTTGAGGTTGTCGACGTTGTACGGTGATGTGGGTGGTTCGAATTGGTGGTCGATACGATGACGAAGATGATAGTGATTGGCGGTGAACGATGGTAGAGGTGTGCGATTGAGGTGTGCGGGAGACTGTGCGGTTAGATAGATGTGCGGTTGAGTGAGGGATGGTGTGCGATGTGATGTGGTGTGCGGTTTCGATGTGCGAGGGTGGTGAACAGATTGTTAATCAATGGAGATGATGTGCGATTGATGATGATATTGTTTGCTGATGAGGAATGATGATGGAATAACATGTCGAACAATTGAGAAAACAAGGTCACACACTCCCAACAAATTTGGGAAACAATTTTTGGAAAACAAGGTCGCACACTCAATTGCACACTTCCAGATGCCACTTAGAGTCGGTACACTTGTTGACTTTGGAAACAAAGCACCAAATTAAGCCCGAAAATCAAGGAAAAATTCGAAATTCAATCTTTAATTCTTTGTTTCCACCAATAACTTCCTAAAAACAATGAATCACTTTATTAATTCCTCAAAAATAGATCAAAACATGAAAATTAAAACTGTTCTTGGCGTCTTCAACAAGTTCTTCGTGTTCTTCGAAATCTACAAACGGTTTTCTTGTTCTTTGAATGATATCCAACTAACCGAGCCTTTCGAAAGACTTCTTAGGCTCTGATACCAATTGTAAGTCCCAAAACTAATCAATCGGATATCAAAAACACAATCAAAAGTGCGGAAACTAATGAAAGTGAGATGAAGTTTGAGTGGACAGAGAAACATGAAGCCGCATTCAAAGCTCTTAAGAATTATCTATCCTCAGCACCACCTCTGATGAAACCAGTAGACGATGAACCATTATCCTTTGCTTAGTTGTATCAGGTAATGCGGTAAGTGCAGTTTTAGTTAAGGATTATGAAGGCTAAGAACACCTTGTATATTATGTAAGTAAAAGCCTTCTTGATGCTAAGGCCAGGTAGTCTCATTTAGAAAAGTTAATTCTTGCATTAATCATGGCTTCAACTAAACTTAGACATTATTTTGAAATGCATACAATTATTGTGAAAACTAATTTTTCAATTAAGAATATTCTGGAAATGTCAGGCAGGATGGCAAAATGAGCAGTCTAACTTAGTACATATGATATAAAATATGAACCAAGGACTGCTATCAAGTCTCAAGAATTGGCTGACTTTGTGGCTGATTTCAGTAGTGATTTACAAAGGGAAGCTGAATTAGAGGTTCCACAACTTGGAGAGACCAAGGATCCTTGGACATTGTTCACTGATGGAGCCTCAAATGTCAAAGGAACTGGATTAGTGATACTACTAAAATCGTAATAGTGGGACATAATACTCCAGTCCATTTCCTGTGAATTCCAAACCACTAACAATGAAGCAGAATAGGAAGCCCTAATAGTAGGTTTTCAGTTAGCTAAAAAACGAGGATCAGGTATCTTCAAGTTTACATAGATTATTTGCTAATTACTAACCATTTTAATGGCTCATATACCGTGAAGGGCGAGAAATTAATCAAATACTTAGAAATTATTAAAAAACTGGCAAGTGCTTTCGATTCTTTTTGCATAACACAGGTACCCAGAGCAGAAAATGCATGGGTAGATGCCTTGGCAAACTTGGGATCAACCCTAAAAATTCCAGAAGACATAAAAATAGCTATTATTCACATCCTCTTTCCTGCTATAGTGGAGAATGGTGTGATGGAAGTAATGAAGGATACTGCAACAACATCCAATGATTCTCAAGAAAATTCAAGATCCTAGATCCTTCCTATCATGAAGTTTATCCAGAATGGAGAGATCCCCACATAAGAGAATCCTAGAGCTTTCAGGGTCAAGGTATCTCAATTTAATATAATTGGTAACAATCTATATAAAAGGTCTCTTGTAGGTCCCTATTTGCGATGCGTTGGAGATCCTGAAATCCAAGAGGTACTGAAGGATTTCCATGAAGGAGACTACGGAAATAATACAGGGGGCAGAGCCTTATTCTCTAGATCCTTCGGCCAGGTTACTTCTGGCCCACCATGAAGAAAGACGTAGTAGACTATGCAAGGATGTGTGATGCTTACCAAAGATATAACAATATCCTACATCCGCCAGCAGAGCCTTTATATCCCATAATTTCCTCTTAGCCATTCATGAAATGAGGAATGGATATAGTAGGAAACTTCCAAAGGCACCAGGTGGAAAAGTATTTATACTAACTGTGACTGACTACTTCTCCAAATGGATAGAAACAGAAGCTTTTGTTCAAGTTAGAGAAAAAGAAGTTATATACTTTATCAAAAGAAATATTATTACTAGATTTGGAATTCCTTCTGAAATTATATGTGATAATGGATCCCAGTTTATTAGGAATAGAACCATTAACTTTTATGAAAGCTGGAGGATCAAGATGATAACATCTACACCAGTTCATCCACAAGCTAATGGCTAAGCAGAGTCAAACAATAATATTCTCATCAACAACTTGAAGAAGAAAATTGGATCTAAAAAACGAAAATGAGCTGAAGAGCAGCCATATGTCCTTGGGGCTGACAGGACAACTCTAAAGAATGCCACATGCCAGACTCTTTTCTCTCTAGTCTTTGGAATTGAGGCAGTGATCCCAACAAAAATGGTGGTTCCCACAACCAGAACAAGCATCCATGATCCTTAGACGAATGATGAAAATCTGATGCAAGATTTAGATACTATAGATGAGCTCAGAGATTTAGAAAAGTTGAGAATGGCCAGTTATCAGCAAAGGATGGCTGAGGCATATAACAAGAACGTTAGGATCAGATGATTTCAAGTTGGAGACTTGGTGTCAAGGAAAGCATTTCAGAATACCATAAACCCGGCTGATGGAAAGTTGACACATAAGTGGAAAGCCCCTATCTAATAGAAGTAGAGGAAGAAAATAGGGCATACCGTCTACTAACCATGAAAGGTGATCTCTTACCAAGGTCCTAGAATGTTATCCATCTCAAGAAATATCTTATGTAACAAGGATCCAGGATCCTTAAGGGTTTTAGGATTCTAACATCGGATCAAGGACCCTTAAAGGATACAGGATCCTTACTTCGGTAACATCTTACTTCAATTTTCTTTTGTTTTACATACTTTATTTGTTATGGGAAAAGGATGTTAGATAATTAACATCCAATTTCACCAAGTTTTAAGATTTTGTAGAAACTTCTAACACTGTTAATAGCAGATTAAGGGGTTGGCCACCTCTCTCCCACGTTTAAGGTATCTTATACCTTCTAAGGTTTAAAGGTTTTCACCTTTGATATGAATTGGGTTTTGATACCCCACCAGTAGCGCACGATTATCAAAGTATGGTTCGAGGCAACAAGACCTGGTACCCGTCTAGTGGCTGACAATTTCATTGCTGTTGGCCATATGTAGGATCTCAAGTCTAATGGTAGACGTACCATACATACGTTATCCTAAGGTTTCTAACGTTTTCACGTTAGCTAAGGTTTTGGCATCTTCATGTCACTTTTGTTGGGCTTGTCCCCAGTTTGGGCCAGGACCTGGTTTATTTAGGCTTGGCCACAGTTTATGTGGGCTTGTCCCCAGTCGGGTTGGGCTTCCCCAGTTTATTTGGGCTTGTCCATAGTTGGTTTGGGCTTGTCCATAATTTATTTGGGCTTGTCCTCAGTTTGTTTGGGATTATTCCCAGCTTATTTGACTCAATCCTAAGTTGACCTTAACAGGTACAGAAGAGACATTCCCTACAAGGATCAGTGATCCTCGGAGAAGTTTAAAATATCTCAAATATTTGTGTTGCTCATCCAACTCTTTTCAGTATGGTGACACCTTGTGTTAAATAATTCTAACTTGGATTCTCTGGTATGTTCCCTGGTTAACTTATTTTATTTGTTGCAAGGTTAATTTTTTTACCTCTATTATTAAAGGATCAAGGATCCGCATAGTTTGTATAAAATGTATGTCATGCAAATTATGTATACATTTTCAAGCATGATAAGTTTTTAACTAAACTTCATAAAGCAATATAAAGGAGATAACACATAGTCAAAAGTTTTGATAATATTAAAGCCCGTTAATACTTATCAAAAGTACCCAGCCTGGATTTCACTAGCAAAAATGTGGACCATCCACCCAGGCCGGATCGGGTTTACCAAACGATTAAAGTTTTGTGCAAAAATTTCAAGAGCAAGATAACATAGGCTTCACCCCCCCCTCCCAAATAGAGGATCCCTCCACCTTTGTCATCCTACTTAATGTTAGAAGGATCAGTGATCCTTAAACCTAAAGCTATTGTTCAAAGTTATTACAACACAAATTGTTCATCGAAACACCAAAACATAAAAATAAAAAAGTGGGCTCGGGCCTCGTCTAAATTATCCTTCATTGCCCACTGTTGTGCCATCACCTCCGGCACCACCTTCAGCCTTCTTTCCAACCTCCTTCTACACCCCGTTGGTCTCTACCTCACTAGTATCCACAGCTTCATGCTCCGGCTCCTCAGCACCTCCAAGTTTCCTCAAGGCCATCTCCTAGGAAGCTATATCCTAGGAAGACCTATCAAAACATGGATCACCAGCCTCCTTGGCCATCTTGATATTGGATTAAAGGATAGCCTTGGTAGCACTAAGTTTAGCCTGCTTCGTTTCCTCCTTTACCAGTTCGTTAGTAGCAGTCTTGGTATCCAGCAACAGGATCCCCAGTGCTTTCTTCCTTTTTGAGCTTAGACAAGTCTCCTCGTATTCAGTGAGCCTCTTTCATAGTAGATCTTCATGCGGCTAAACTCATACAGGCTCAGGATATAGGATCCTCATGAAAAGATAAAACACAATGACAAAGTTAAGGATCCTTACCTCAGTCAGAACATCATGGAGGCACTTCTCAATGTCGAAGAGGTCGCTGTCTGGTTCAGAGGTCTCCCTCCTCTTTAACCCAGACTTGGCTCTGGTTTCCGGATTTGTAAACTTACAAATCTCAGATGAAGGGTCCTTTTAAGGGTTTTGTGATTTGGGTGTGTCATCGGACTTCTTAAACTGGAATTCGGTGAGGAACGAGTATGCGTGGTGCTAGAATTTGAAAACTTTCAAAAAAGAACAAAAAGAAGGAAGAGAGATTTACGTAGACTTATGACCGATGGTGTGGATTTTTGATGATAAATCTGAGGATTTAAACGAAAGGGGAGTTATCTTTTCCCTATTAATAGCGATGATTGTTATACAGCCCTGAGCAAGTCCCATTGCATAGCCTAGCGACTAGTTTGAATTTAAGGCAATATGACAGCTGTGACTTATCTTCACAACTGGCATATTGGGGGCAATTGTTAGGACTGATTTTATTTTCTTATGGATCATTAATTCCTTACGTGTATCCTGGATACGTCATTTTTAAAATGTGCAACGAGTATTGGAAGGATCAAGGATCCTTAGTCCTTGTAACGGTTTCTAATGATTGTCTTTGATATGCTATTGTAATTTGATGCAGGTAAATGAGTTGGATTTGGTCAAGCTAGAAACTCGCTGAATATGCTCCGAATAAAGCACGTGCAAGAGATGGATTAGCCGTTATGGACAACGTGGGGATTTCCATTCTTTTCGTTTAGTTAGCTAGATACTTTCTATTAACATTTATGGGATGATCAGCTCATTAGACACAAAACTCGCACACCTAACTACACTCTGAAACACACACACTAGTGATTACTTGTATTGGGCTCGATCATCATCTAAAGTTGTAAACTTTGTGTAATATAGTTGGTGATCGGTAGTTTCCATCACCTGAGGTTTTTTATGCCAGAGATCTTCTGAAGATCAAGGGCTTTTTTACCTCGTACAAATCATCGTGTTCATTGCCATTTACATTTCATATTCGATTACACTATTATCCAGCATTCAAGCACACTACCTCACAAATTAGATTTGGTTACATTATCCTTAAAACCGATTTTTGACCAAAACACACATGTTGTAGACAAGAAGCCTAAAGAACGAAGAGTTGAAGACATCCATATCAGGTGCGATTATCCAGAAGTTTTCCTGAAGACCTGCTAGGACTACCACCACCGAGACAAGTCAGGTTCTGGATTGACTTGGTCCCTAGAGCTTTACCAATTACGCGATCGCTCTAGTGATTAGCTCCGTCTGAGGTGCAAGAAACAAATCAATTGCAAGAGTTACTGGATAAAGGATTCATAAGACCGAGTTTCTCACCATAGGGAGCTCCAGTCCTGTTTGTGAAGAAGAAAGATGGGACCTTTCGGATGTGTAATGATTACTGAGAGTTAAATAAGCTTACCATTAACATTCGTTATCCACTTTTGAGGATTGGTGACTTGTTCAACCAACTGCATGGTTCTACTTTTTATTCAAAGATTGATTTGAGATCAGGATACAATCAGTTGCGTATCCAGGAAGAAGATATTTCCAAGATGGCGTTTAGGGCTCGTTATGGTCATTATGTGTTTCTTGTCATGCCCTTTCGGCTTGACCAACGCACTCGTAGTGTTTATGGATTGGATGAATCGAGTTTGCAACCCTTATTTGGATAAATTTGTGATTGTATTCCTTGATGAAATATTAATATATTTACGAACCAAAGAGGAACATGAACACCATTTGAAGTTAATCTTGGAGTTGCCTAAGAATGAGAAGTTCTATGCTAAGTTCTCCAAATGCGAATTCTAGATTCGAGAACTCAGTCATGTGGTGAATGAGAAAGACATCCATGTTGACCCATTGAAGATTAAAGCGATTAAGAATTGGGAAGCATAGAAGTCTTCAACTGAGGTGCGAAATTCTTAGGTCTAGCTGGTTACTATTGGCCATTTATTGAGAACTTTTCAAAGGTATCCAAGTCCTTGACCATATTGACCCAAAAAGATAGAAGTTCATATGGGGAGACAAGCAACAATCGGCGTTTCAATTGTTGAAACGGAAGCTATGTAGTGCACTAATTCAATCGCATCCTGAAGGTATGGATGACTTCTTAGTTTATTGTGATGCTTCGCATCAATGACTTGGTTGTGTGTTGATGCAAAGAAAAAAGGTCATTGCGTATGCTTCCCACAAGCTCAAGGTTCATGAGAAGAACTACACCACTCATGACCTAGAGTTAGGAGCTGTGGTTTTTGCTCTCAAGATTTGGAGACATTACCTTTATGGTACGAAGTGTATAGTCTTCACCTACAACAAGAGTCTTTAACACATCTTTGATTAGAAGGAACTGAATATGAGACAATGAAGATGGGTCGATTTGTTGAACGACCACGATTGCGAGATCAAGTATCATATGGGTAAGGCAAACGTTGTAACAGATGCCTTAAGTCAGAAGGAGCATGTAAAATTCTTCGCGTTTGTGCATTAGGGTTGACGATTCACACGATCCTTAAGTCTCAAATTTGTGATGCTCAACATAAAGCACTCAAGGATGTGAATATAAAGAATGAGTCCTTGAGGGATATGAAAAAACAGTTGGAACCAAAGTTTGATGAGACGTTGTATTTCATGGACATGATTTGGGTTCTATTGTTTGGAGGATTGCGTGAGTTGGTACTGGGTGAGGATCACAAGTCCTGGTATTCAATGGACTTCATAACGAATCTACCCAAAACGAGTACTGGGCATGACTGTATTTGGGTGTTGTTGATCAATTGACGAAATCTGCGAACTTTTTGCCCATCAAAGAGACCGATAAGATTGATAAGTTAGCCAATGTGTATATCAAGGAGATTATGTCAAGGCAAGGTGTGCCAGTCTCCATCATCTCTTACTTCGATATTCTGGCAAACCTTACAGAAAGCCCTTGATACTTGTTTGGACATGAGTACGGCCTATCACCTGTAATCAGATGGCTAGAGCAAGCAAACCGTCGAAACACTTGAAGACATGCTTCATGCTTGTGTTATTAATTTTGGAGGTAATTGGTATGCCCACCGACATCTAGTTGAGTTCTCTTACGACAACAACTATCACACTAGCATCAAAGCCGCACCATTCTAGGCTTTGTACGATTGTCAGTGTAGATTTGTGTTGTGTTGGGCAGAGGTTGGGGACAAGCAGTTGACTGGTCCCGAGTTGATTCAAGAGACGAATCGACATGATTTTTCAGCTCAAGGACCGTTTGAAAGTGACCCGTGATAGACAGAAGAGATATGCTGATACGAGACGGAAGCCCTTGTAATTCCAAGTTTGAGAAAGGTTCTTTTGAAGGGCTCACAATGGAAAAGGGTTGCCAGATTTGGTAAGCATGGAAAGCTAAATCCTAGGTATATTGGCTCGTTCAAAATTTTAGCAAGGGTTGCCCCCATTGCTTATAAGCTCAAATTGCAGCATGGAGATTGATAAGTTAACAATCATGTATATCAAAAAGATTGTGTCAAGGCATTATGTGCCGGTCTCTATCATCTCTGATCGAGATAGTCACTTTACTTCAAGATTTTAGCAAACCTTACAGAAGGCCCTTGGTATTTGTTTGGACAGGATTAAGACCCATCACCCACAAACAGATGGATAGAGCAAACAAACCATCTAAACACTTGAAGACATGCTTCGTGCTTGTGTGATTGATTTTGGAGGTAATTGGGATGCCCATCTACCTTTAGTCGAGTTTTCTTACAACAACTATCACACTAGCATCAAATCCACACCATCATGGCTCTGTACGGTCATAAGTGTAGATCTCCGTTGTGTTGGGCGGAGGTTGGGGACAAGTAGTTGACTGGTCCCGAGTTGATTCAAGAGGCGGCCGCAACAATTTTCAGATCCAGGACCATTTGAAAGCGGCCCGTGATTGACATAAGAGATACGTTGATACGAGACAAAAGCCTTTGGAATTCCAAGTTGGAGACAAGCTTCTTATGAAGGTGTCACCATGGAAAGAGGTTGCTAGATTGGTAAACGTGGAAACCTAAACCTTAGTTATATTGGCTTATTTGAAATTTTGGGAAGGGTTGATCCTGTCGCTTATAAGCTCAAGTTGTGACAAGGGCTAAGTAACGTTCACGACACATTTCATGTGTTAAATCTTAAGAAGTACTTATCTGATGCGACACTTATCATACCTCACGACGAATTCTAAACGTGGACCCGAGTTCACCTGGGAACACGAGGATAAATGAAGAGCAAATATTCAGCGTTGTTCAAGAAGACTCCAGTAAATTTTGGGACGAAATTCTTCTAACAATGGAGAATGAGACATGGAACAAAATTTCAGGTCAATTCCGTACATTAATCTAAAACATACTTATTTCAACAATGTGCATTAGACTTAATTTTATATATTTGTCACTTAAAGTCTAGCATAGTTCATTCCAATGCATAGGTTTACGTTTGTTGATCTTTAGTAATTACCCTTATGCGTGCGAGTAAACTTGTCCGTCACACACGTTGAGGATAAACCCTAAGATACTAGACAAATATTAAACTAGCCCATTAAACATGAATTTAATATTTACATGCTAGTTTTCAAGACTCAAGATGGTGGTTGTGCGTATAAACCATTTAGATCATTATTTATTTTAGATATTGTCTTGAATCATTTTTAGTGTGTATATGAATATATTTATATACGTTTATGGTCATATTTATTTGTGATTAACTCATACCCGAACACACACACATATTTATGTATACATATATGCAACTATACTCTATTATGTTGTATATGACCAAAACTTACGGGGGCATAAAGTCATGGGACAAAAAAATTATTTTTCCTATCGCTATGTTTTGGATTATATGTTCGGGTCAGATATTTGATTCGGGTCGGGTCAAACAATAATAACTCCAAATAAAACTACATAATCTTGATAAAAAACGCTAAATATTGTTTAACAAAAATAAAGACCCAATATTTATAATGATGTGAGATAAATGCTAAGTACGAAGAATTACAACTCACCCAATGAGCTTTAACATAAATGGTAAGTACCTTTAAGATAAAAAATAAACCTCAACTTTGATTTGTATATAAAGTAGTAACAAACTTTACTTAAATTTAGCCTGTTCTTCACATTTTTTTTAATTTTTTAACTCAATACGAAAATGTGTATAAATATTTTTGACAATAAACTTGGTAGGAACAGGGGATTTTACCAGCATCTAATAAACTTGGTAAGGACAGGAGATTTTTACCAGCATCTACGTTTTGACAAGAATTAACTATTTGACCATTGTTACTTTTTTCACTATTAACTAATAACCAATTTCTCATTAACCAACACCAAAACCATTACAAACTAGCTAATAACAGCCTACTCTTGATCTCACTATTCTTTGATCATAATTGACTACTTTTGACTTTTATCTTCCTTTGACTTTATCAATTGACTGCTTTTGTAATTATTCAACGTACATTCGACTCCATTTTCCACTCTGCATTCATCAATTAATTGTAAGCAGCAGTTGAAGGTTTACTAAATTTAGTAGCTCCTCCATCTGTTCATTAGCCAACACCAAAGCAATACAAAGTGGCAAGTAACAACCTATTTATGATTTTTAGGAAAATGTTAGGGAATAGTAACCAAATTTCAAAAGTGTTCTAATTAGGTCACTCATATCGTTTTTGTCCCAATTAGATAACTTAACATTTAAATCGAGCCATGTCCTTTTTTCCATGTGTCAGGGAAAAAATGGAGCATAAGATGTCGGGGTCAGATTATTTTAATATATGAAATTATATTTATTACGAATAAAAAACAATTTAATTACATTAAAAAAACATGTTAAAATCTACGTCATCACTCGACGTTAGCATGAAATAAAAGGGGAAAAAGAAACAAAAATCCACATGACAACGATTACCTATGAAATAGATGAAAAAGCCTTTATTTTAACGAAAAATGAATGTTAAGTGACCTGATTGGAATATTTTTGAAATTTAAGTGACCTAATTGGAACCCTTTTAAAACTTGGTTACTATTTTACAAAGTTTCCCATAAATTACCTACACGTGATCATCATTAAAAATATTAAAAATTGAATATCACGATGATATAAATGTTTAGGAATAATTCCGTATTTCTAAGCATATAAATATAGATAATATCATGAAATATATATGACAAAATAAAAGTTTATTTTTCGAGTAATGAATCTACTAGAATGAAGCATAACTAAACACATGGTTATGGAACATATACAAAAAACTAATTTCCATCATGCGGTTTGGGTAAACGGTTATATATTTTCAGGTAAGCAAGACAGGTATTACCTAATTCTGCATTTTGACATAAAGCCGCATAATATTCTTATAGATAAAGATCTCTATCCTAAGATATATGATTTTTTGGCTTACGAAGCTATGTCTAGAGAAAAGAAGTGTTATGTATATTGCGCCCGAACTATTTTCTAGGAACTTTTAATATGTATCCCACAAATCAGAGTAGACCAAAGTGATCCTTCAATAGACCATCGATGAGTAAGGCGTTGGATATGTTAGAAGGGTATTTAAAGTCCATACGGATTCCTCCCAAGCCGTTTATGTATTCCACTCCAAGATGCCCAGATTCGCACAAATACTTTTATGGTTTCAATCTTGTATTTACAAAAAATGTAACCAGTTTTTTTGTTTATAAATGTAATGAACAATTTCATGATCTTGTGGTCAGGGGCGGCGCAGGATTCAAGGGGCGAGGCGGGGCGCCCGACCCTCGAACTTTTCGCTCAATAGTGTTAATTTGGTATGTTTCGTATAGAATTTTGTAGGGATACACGTTTTCGACCCCCGGTTTTATAAAATATTTTTTTAGGTATATACGTTTTCGAACCCGGTTTAATTTTTTTTATTTATATAGCACAAATAAAATATTTAATTAGCCCAAACATCATATAGCCCGAATCATTATATTTGGAAGAATATATATATTATAAAAAACCACCCTATCAAACAAAAAACCCAAATTCGTTTAATTAGGACTACGACTTGAACAGAAGCCAGAAGGTGGGAAAAAACGCTGCTGCTATGCCTGTTCTTGTTCGACTGCAAGCTATTGCGCTACCTGTGGATTGACCGGCTACGGCTGCTGCGCTACTTGTTGTGGTCTTGTTCGACTTCTTCAATCTTCACAGGGTTAAAGGTATGTGTTTTTTTTATCTTTAGGTTTAATTTAGGACTGCAATTTATGTGATTTAGGTTGAAATTAGGGGTGAATTTTAGCCCTAAACTTATTGAATCTTTCTGTAACTATTAGATTTTTGAAATTAGAGAAATTTGTTAACTTGTGTTATTAGATTATGCCATGGGTAAGTTAATTTGTGTAATTTAGGGTTGCAATTTGTGTGATTTAAGTTGAATATTGGGGTGAATTTTAGCCCTAAACTTGTTGAATCTTTCTATAATGTTTGACCCGACCCGACCTGAATCGAATCACCGACGTCCAACCCGAACATAAAATTTTTTTGGATCCGATGCCTTCCGACCCCGAATTTTTTTTTTCAAACTTCGCCACTGGTTGTGGTAAAGTTCCAGGATGTTTTGTATTGACATGTTTCTCAATATTTTTTTGTTAACTGATTTGTTGTGTTAGGTACAAAGAAACAAGCTATCATGTGTCACCAAGTCCCGTTTTCAAAAAATGGGGGTGATTTGGATAACTTTTGTTTGTTTGATATGCTCAAATGCAAGACTCAAACATTCCTTGCTACCCAAGGATAACTTGGTAAAATGGGTAAGAAGTAGTTAGTTATGAATGGAGCTTTTATAAAAGTTTAATTTTGGGTCTCGTATGAAAATTTTAATTTTGGGGCTTTTTATAAAAGTTTTTAAGATTACTTTTCTGTAAATTTGTTACCAAAAATAATAAACTAAATATACGTTTTGATTTAATCTTAACTAGTGAATAGTCAAAAGAAAACACAAACTATTATGGATGGTGTGGGTTGGCAGAGGTGTACAAAAAGAGCGGTTTGGACCAAGCGACCCAGAAACCACCCAGCCCCGACCCGGTACAAAACCAATTTGTCCAACCTGACCCGACTGCAACTGTTTGAGATTTTTGTATTGAGAATCGCAACCCGAACCGGTTTTAGCCTTCCTAAAAATAACCAATAAATAAACAATTTAAACACTAAAAGGTTGTAGATTAGAAATTCAAAATCTTGAAAATTACCAATATAAAGACTGTAGATTTAATTCATCATAGTTTGTTCATAACATTTAACATTGTACATGTATGAATATACATGGTCATGAATACATTTCATCTCCTGTAGGAACCTTTTTCCATATAACACTTGCATTAGGTCATGGTGCTCGTAAGCTTGGTAAGATTCTGGAATTACCAAATGGGAACATTCAAGAAGGGACCGAGAATTTCATTAAAGGCACATTGTGATTCATGAATCTGAGTTCACTCTCCAGCCTCACTTAGGATTCAATATTTTGTCAGCAAAAGACCCAAATACAAGCCTATCGGTCGGTCTTCAAATGCATACATATTTAGTCTGCTCAGGCTCAGGACTTGTCAGGGAGACTCGACCAAAAGACCCAAACACAAGCCTATTTTCTCGTGTAGGCACCCGGCTGGGTGCACTAGACTATCCATGACCTTGTGAGGACTGCGGGCCAGGATCGTTATTGGTAGCACCTGTAGCCGAGCCTACTTCAAAAGTAGTAGTTCCATAGTCCTAGTTCAGCGGATTGAGAGGAAACAATGGCATGCTACCCCTTCCACTTGCTCTCGTGGACGGCCCTACAAGAATCGTCAATTTGGAGACCATTAAAACATTAGAAATAAGACAAGAAATCACAACCATGCCTAACCCGAGCCAACCCACAAGAAATGAAAATGAGTCGACATAGATAAATGAAACATACCATAAACAATCGATCAGCCAAAACTATGATGCAATTAAGCTTACTAAATGCTAATTATCTATTTTCCAAAAAAGTTAGGTAACGTGAATACCTTAAACTATTAATATGCCAATCTAGATGAGCAAAACACACTCTAAAGCGTAGAAAAACATCATATCGATGCTTCAAATGGAAGCAAATAATTATATAGAAATCAAACGCCATGAGTTATAAGTCTTGAAGGTTTTTTTTATTCCGCCGTTACCAAACCATGGATCAGAATATTTGGATTTGGTAATTGCCTGAACCCTAGATCCACATTGACGGAACTTAGCGACCTCAAGTGGAAGGGACTTTGACTGGTCTGAACCTGGTTTGAGCTTCTCTATATAGGAATTTAATTCTAAATCGAGCCTTATACAAATAGAAAGAATTCCCGGCCCAGGTTTTCCTCTATTTCAACTAAGCTACGAACGGCCCACTTAAATATACCAAACGAAATAACCTCTCAATTTGGCTAACACCAACATATACCAATATATACATTTATTTTTATGCACACAATATAAGATATCTATACTAATCACATAATGTACAAAGTAGCCTTCCTTAACTTGACTTTCAATCCACTACCCTTTTACTATCTTTGACTTTTTACCAGCATCTACGTTTTGACAAGAATTAACTGTTTGACCATAGTTGCTTTTTTTTAATTCTTAACTAATAACCAATTTCTGAATACCCAACACCAAAACCATTACACACTGGCTAATAACAGCTTAGTCTTGATCTCCCTATTCTTTGGTCATAATTGCCTGCTTTGGAATTTTATCAATTGACTGATTTTTGTAATTATTCAACTCACGTAAGACTCCATTTTCCACTCCGCATTCATCAATAAATTGTAAGCAGCAGTTGAACGTTTACAAATTAAGTAGTTGCTCCATATATTCATTAGCCAACACCAAAAGCAATACAAAGTGGCTATTAACAACCCTATTTATGATCTCACTTTGATTGTAATTGACTGCTTCTTGTAATTATTCAATTCAAAGCAACCATCACATTTGACTTCAACCGTCACTTTATATAAAATTATGTTTTTAAACTCAACAATTAATTAAAATATGTATTATTTAGACATTACTCGTTAGGATTTTAAAGTAGTCAGTTATGAATTTGTAAAAGTTCAATTTTGGATCTTGAGTAAAATTTTAATTTTGTGTCTTTTCATAAATGTTTTTAAGATTACTTTTCTGTAAATTTGTTACCAACAATAATAAACTAAAGATACGTTTTGATTTAATTTTAACTTGTGAATAGTCAAAAGGAAACATTGACTATTTTGGATGGTGTGGGTTGGCAAAGGTATACATACAAAAAGGCGGTTTGGGCCAAGCGACCCAGAAACCAACCCAGCCCCGACCTGGTACAAAACCAATTTGTCCAACCCAAACCGGCTGCACAGGTTTGACATTTTTGTATTAAGAATCGATTCCAACCCGAACCAGTTTTAGCCTGCCTAACAATAACGAATACAAAAACCAATTTAAACACAAAAAGCATGTAGATTAGAAATTCAAACGTGGTAATGAATACATTTCATTTCTTGTAGGAACCTTTTTCCATAACACTTGCATTAGGTCATGGTGGTCGTAAGCTTGGTAAGCTTCTGGAATTGCCAAATGGGAACATTCAAGAAGGGACCGTGAATTTCAATAACAGCACATTGTGATTCATGAATCTGATAGCACATTGTGGTTCATGACTCTGAATTCACTCTCGAGCCTCACTTAGGATTTAACATTTTATCAGCAAAAGACCTTAACCCAAGCCTATCGGTCGGCCTGCTAATACATACATAGCTAGTCTGCTCAGGCTCAGGACTTGTGATGGGGCTTCGACCAAAAGACACAAACACAAACTTTTTTTCTTGTGGAGGCACCCGGCTGGGTGCACTAGACTTCCTTAGGCCCAGTTCAGTGGATTGACATGCGATGGCATACAGCCCCAATCATTTGTTCGGGTGGACGACCCTACAAGAATCGTCAATTTGGAGACCATTAACAATATTAGAAATAAGACAAGAAATCACAACCATGCCCAACTCGAGCCAACCCACAAGAAATGAAAATGAATTGACATAGATAAATGAAACATAGCATAAATAATCGATCAGCAAAACTATGATGCAATTAAGATTACCAAATGCTAATTAGCTATTTTCCAAAAAAGTTTGGTAACGATCATACCTTAATCAATCAATCGGCCAATCAGGATGAGCAAAACACAATCTAAAGCAAAGAAAAACGTCATATGGATGCTTCAAATGGAAGGAAATAATTATATAGAAATCAAACGCCGTGGGTTATAAGTCTTCAAGGTTTTTGCCTTCCACCATTACCAAACCATGGATCGGAATATTTGGATTTGGTAATTGCCTGAACCCTAGATCCACAATGACGGAACTTAGCGACCTTAAATAGAAAGGACTTTGACTAGTTTGAACCGGGTTTGAGCTTCTCTATTTGGGAGTTCAATAGTAAATCCGGCCCTATACATATAGAAAAAATTATGGGCCCAGGTTTTCCTATATTCCAACTAAGCCACAAACGGCATATACCAAACAATACATCTTCTTAATTTGGGCCTGTACTTGGTTTAGTTGAGATCAAAAACCAACATATACCAATCTATACATTTAATTTTATGCACACAATACAAGATAGTTGTACTAATCACATAATGCACAAAGTAACCTTCCCTAACTTGCCTTTCAATCCACTACCCTTTAAATATCATTGACTTTTTATCAGCATCTACATTTTTATAAGAATTAACTATCTGACCATAGTTGATTTTTTTTACTCTTAACTAATAACCAATTTCTGATTACCCAACACCAAAACCATTACAAACTGGCTAATAACAGCCTAGTCTTGATCTCACTATTCTTTGATCATAATTGACTGCTTTTGACTTTTATCTCCTTTGACTTTAACAATTGACTGCTTTTTGTAATTATGCAACTCACATCTGACTCCATTTTCCACTCTACATTCATCAATTAATTGTAAGCAGCAGTTAAACGTTTACGAAATTAAGTAGCTGCTCCATCTGTTCATTAGCCAACACCAAAAGCAATACAAAGTGGCTAGTAACAACCTATTTATGATTTCACTATTCTTTGATTGTCATTGACTACTTCTTGAAATTATTCAATTCAAAGCAACCATCACATTCAACTTCAACCGTCATTTTATATAATATTATGTTTTTAAATTCTACAATTTATTAAAATATGTATTTTTAGACATTACTCGTTAGGATCTTAAAGTTGTTAGGGCTAGGTTTTTATTGCTTAAGAATCAGTGATCCTTCAGTATATCGAGGATATATTATCCTATGTACTGAGTACTGAATACTGGAAGGATCAAGGATCCTTAGTAACTATAACGGTTTCTAACAATTGACTTCAATGTTTTACTTGAATGTAGTGCAGGTATCGGTAATGGACTTGGTCAAGAAAAATATTCGTGGAACATGCGGAGGATTAAGCACGTGTTGAAGGTTAAATGGACGTTATGCATGAACGTGGAGGATCCTGGATATTTCAGATAGTTAGTTACAAGTTACAAACGCTAATATTTTAGGGGGTATTGAGCTCACTAGATACACGATTTCATTCAAAAACATTGTTATCACAAGATCACTTGGAAACTCTCGAGAAACACACACACATTACACTATAGATCGATTGTAAAAGCTCAATACCTTCCGAAGTTGTAATCTTATTTGTGAAATATACTTGGTGATCGGTAGTTTCCATCACCCGAGTTTTTTTATGCCGGAGATCATACATTGATCAAGGGTTTTTTCCTCGTATAAATCTCGGTGTCCATTGTTCATTACATTAGACGATTGTTCACATCATTGTTCAACACATAAGCACTCAACCTCACATACAAAGTTTGGTCACATTATCCTTAGTGTGATTTTTGACAAAAATAGTTTGGCGCCAACCGTGGGGCAATCGGTGGTTCAATTATCAAAATTCCCTTCATTTCATTCATCTTCATCCATTCTTTCAACTACATGGCTTCTCAGGGAAAATCCAGTTCAAGTGCCATACCAGCGGTTACCACATCTAAGCCTAGTGCATCATTGCCACCCATTCCTCCTGTATATCAGAAGAATACTGAGAATCCTCAGAAGAAAACTACTCCTGTTTACATAGGATCAAAAACCTCTACTGTTTCTGCATCTACAGTTACTAATAATGATGTTTCTACCTTGATTTTGCAGATGAAGAATTACATGGAGAAGCAGGACAAAACCAACCAAAGGATCCTCAGGGAGATTGATGAAATCAAAAAGCAAAAGATATCAATGGAGGATCACTCTCTGCTAATACCCAGGTCATTGGATTTCACTTCTCCAGCATCAGCAATCCAACATTCTAGGGAACCTGGTGTTCAAGTCCAAGAATCCCCCATTTACCAGCAGGGATCAATGGCGATGACACAGGCTCAAGGATCCTTAGAATTGCAGCATGGATCATTGGCAATGACACAGCCACACGCATCTCATTACCAGCCTTATGGATCATCATCACAATCTTCAGGATCATCGTATCAGTATCGGGGAAGCTATCTCAGTTCAGGAGGATATTTGGGGACAGTCGCACCAAAGGAATCCTATTTCCAGCATCAAGGACCCATTCCTCAGAATCAAGGATCCTTTCCTCAGAATCAAGGATCCTCTGTTTGGGACAAGGTTCAAGGATCCTCCTCTCAGGTTCAATGATCCATGCCGTATCCTTCAAGGCCTTCAGCATCCGTGTATCCTGGATCCAATATCTTTTAGGATCAAGGATCTTCAGGGAGTCAGATATTCAAGGATTCTGAAGTTCACAAAGGGGACTTCATCCCTATGCAGACTATTGCTTCATCTGATCCAACTATTACACCTGAAGTGTCCACCTTTGGATATACTTTTTGCATACCACTTCCAAACCAATCAGGAGGTAACAATGTCAATAGATCTTTTGGCACTAACTGTGGTTTTATGCAGGATACAGGTATCAATTAGGCTATGGCACGTGAGCTCCAGAAGCTCAAGGATATGATATCCAGCGTCCTAGGAGTGGTTAAGCCCATTCCTGAAATCCCAGATGGAAGTCACAGGGTGTCTCGTTTTGCACCTCCTATATGCAATGCTGAGATACCAAAAACGCTTTCAAACCCCCAACATGAAGCTGTACGATGGCACGACTGATCCAGAGGAGCATGTGGCACAGTACCGGGAAAGAATGGAGATCAATCCCATTCCAGAAAGATTAAAGGAAGCCTGTCTTTGCAAAGGCTTCGGATCCACACTCACTGGATCAGCACTCAAATGGCTGCTAAGTCTTCCTCCCTACTCAATTACTTCGTTTTCTCACCTAGTTAATTTGTTCAATAACCAATTTTCATGTAGTAGAACTTTTGAATGATTAACTAGTGATCTATATAGGGTAACTCAGGGTCGTGATGAGTCATTAAGAGATTACATCACTAAGTTTAGTAGAGAATCCTTAGAAATCCCTAATTTGGATATTGCCACTGCTGTAGAAGCGTTCAAAATGGGCTTGCTTAAGGATTCCTCATTCTATGATGACCTTGTTATGACCCCTTGCAGGAATTTAGATCAAGTGAGGAACAGGGCATTGAGATTTATTCGTTTAGAGGATGACAAAAGAATCCAGGAGAGACTCTCAGGATCCTCAAAACAGGAAAAACAAGGATCATTCTTTAAGAATAATCGATCCAAGCCATATTCTAAACATGACAATCACAATGTGAATGCAGTTGAACAAGACGAAGACGATGAGGATTATCCTCCAATTTCTGAATATTGTTTTTCTGCTAATAATAATGAACTAATCCTTACTATGCAGAATTTAGGTGACAAGGCTAGATGGCCAAGGAAAACAGATAAACCTGGAGCTACTAAGGATAAATCCAAATGGTGCGCTGATCATGAGGATTTTGGCCACCTTACTGACGCGTGTATAGCGTTGAGGAAGGAAATTGGCTATCTTCTTAGCAAAGGGTATTTGAAGGAACTGTTAGGAAGGAAACGTTCAAGGACTCAGGATACTGAGAAAGTGCCTGAGAGAGCTCCTCCACCGCCAGCAGATGCTCAGATCATTAACTTTATTTCCGGTGGTTCTTATATCCGTGGAACTTCGTTTTCAGCGGCTAAAAGGCATCTAAGGAGACGAAGATGGAAAATGGGGAGAGACCAGTTCGGACGTCTACCCTAACACAGCAAAAAGTGATATCTTTTGATGAGGAGGATCGCGTAGACATTCAGGATCCTCATCATGATGGTCTTGTCATTATTTTGTTTATTTCTAATCATTTTGTTCGCAGGATCCTTATCGATGGAGGGAGTTCAGTGAACATAATCCAGTTGGATGTCCTCAAAAAGATGAGCATCCTTGAATCTGAGATCATACCGAGATCATCGGTGCTCGTGGGATTCAGTGGGGAAACCAAGAATACATTAGGGGACATCAAGCTTCCAATTTACATAGAGGGAGTGAATTCTATCCAGAAATTTTGTGTAATAGATAGCTTATCTTGCTGTAATGTTATCCTTGGCAAGCCATGGATACATGACATGAAGGCGGTCCCATCAACATACCACCAGTGTGTCAAGGTTCCAAATCCGTGGGGGATAGTCAAGATAGAAAGTGATCAGCAGGAGGCGAAGAATTGCTACACTTCCTCGATGAAACCTGCTTCCAAGTCTAGGGAAGCATAGCAATTAAAGCATCCTCCAAAAGACGTCATGGAGGCAAGAGAACAGGACGTCAAGGAAATACTCTTAGAGCTTGATGATCCTGAATCCAAGTTGTATATAGGATCCGGGATCCAGGAGAGCATAGAGCAGGATCTAGTATCCTTCCTTAAACGAAGAAAATCTACCTTCGCCTGGAAGCACGAACATATGACAGGTATTTCGAAGGATATCATTACTCACAAGCTTGGCATTGACAGGTCTTTCAGGCCAATTCACCAAAAGAGAAGAAAGTTTGCTCCTGAAAGAAATGCAATCATCCAAGAGGAGGTAGATAAGTTGCTAAGGGCAGGTATGATTAGAGAAGTCAAGTATCCAAGATGGTTAGCCAATGTGGTTGTTGTTCAAAAGAAAAATGGAAAGTGGAGGGTATGTGTCGATTTTACTGATTTGAACAAGGCATGCCCCAAGGATCCTTTCCCTTTACCCCACATTGACTCCATGGTGGATGCTATGGCGGGTCATGAATTGTTAACCTTTATGGATGCTTCATCTGGATTTCAGCAAATCCAGGTGGAACCATCTGATCAAGAGGATACTGCATTCATCACACCCACCGGCATATATTGTTATATTGCTATGCCCTTTGGTTTAAGAAATGCAGGTGCTACATACCAAAGATTGGTGAATATGATGTTCAAGGAGCAACTTGGACATACAATGGAAGTATACATAGATGATATGGTGGTCAAATCTAAAAGAGCCGAGGATCACCTAAAGGATCTTGAAGTAGCATTCAACATTCTTGATCAATACAACATGAAGTTGAACCCGTCTAAATGTCATTTCGGGGTCAAAGCTGGAAAAGTCTTACGATACATGGTGACCAAGAGAGGGATCGAAGCAAGTCTGGAGCAGATAAAGGCTAGAGTCAACATCAAGTCCCCTGCCAACGCCAAGGATGTGCAAAGACTGACAGGAAGAATCGCCGCCCTGAACAGATTCATTTCAAAATCCTCAGAAAGATGCAACGATTTCTATGATATTCTTAGGAAGAATAACAAGTTCGAGTGGACGGAGAAGCATGAAGCTGCTCTACAGGCTCTCAAGGATTACCTATCCTCAGCACCGGCTTTAATGAAACCTGAAAATGGGGAACCATTATCCTTATACCTAGCTGTTTCAGGTAAAGCAGTAAGTGCGGTCCTTGTTAAGGATCATGAAGGTCAGCAACATCCAGTATACTATGTAAGTAAAAGTTTACTTGATGCTGAGGCCAAGTATTCTCATTTAGAAAAACTTATTCTCGCTTTAATTATGGCTTCAACTAAACTGAGACATTATTTTGAAACTCATAATATTGTCGTTAAAACTAACTTTCCTATCAAGAATGTTCTCAGGAAACCAGAAATGTCAGGGAGAATGGCAAAATAGGCTGTTAAACTTAGTGCATATGACATTAAGTATGAACCTAGAACTGCTATTAAATCCCAAGCTTTGGCTGACTTTGTGGTTGATTTCAGTAGTGATCTACAAAGAGTAGCTGAACTGGAGGTTCAACAACTTGAGGAGACCAAAGATCCTTGGACACTCTTCACAGACGGAGCCTCAAATGTCAAAGGAACTGGATTAGGTTTACTACTAAAATCGCCACAGGGGGACATTATACCCCAATCAATAGCATGTGAATTCCAAACCACTAATAACGAGGCAGAGTATGAGGCTTTATAGCAGGTTTGCAAATAGCTAAGCATATGAGGATCAGGTATCTTCAAGTGTTCGTGGATTCTCTATTAATTACTAATCACTATAATGGTTCTTATGCTGTTAAAGGTGAGAAACTAATCAAATATTTGGAGATAGTCAAGAAATTGGCGGATTCTTTTGCCTTTTTCAGTCTAACACAGGTACCCAGGGAGGAAAACGCAGAAGCAGATGCCTTGGCTAATCTAGGATCCTCATTGAAGATGCCTGTGATGTGAAGATACCCATTATCCATGTTCTAACTCCCGCAATCAAGGAGAGTGAGACAATGGAAATAGTGGATGATGCCGCAATCGTACCTAGGGATGATGCACAATCAACTCCAGCATCATGGATCTTTCCAATCCTGAATTATATCCAAAATGGGGAAGTTCCCATTGGAGAAAATCCTAGAACCTTCAAGATAAAGGTATCCCAATTCACTATCATTAATGATATGTTATATAAGAAATCTCTTGCAGGACCCTATCTACGATGTGTTGAGGATCCTGAGATCAAATAAGTCTTGAAGGATTTTCATGAAGGAGATTGTGGAAATCATACTGGGGGCAGAGCACTATTTTCAAGGATCCTCAGAACAGGATATTATTGGCCTACAATGAAGAAGGATGTTGTGGAGTATGCAAGGAAATGTGATGCTTGCCAAAGACACATTAATATCCTTCATCAGCCTGCAGAACCTCTGCATCCTATATCCTCCTCTTGGCCATTTATGAGATGGGGAATGGATATAGTAGGCAAGCTTCCCAAGGCACCAGGAGGAAAAGTATTCATGCTAGCTATGACCGACTATTTCTCCAAGTGGATAGAAGCTGAAGCCTTTGCTCAAGTCAGAGAAAAGGAAGTTATATCCTTTATTAAAAGAAATATCATTACTAGATTTGGTATTCCTTCTGAGATTATTTGTGATAACGGTTCCCCATTTATTGGGAACCGTACTACAAACTTTTGTGACAGCTAGGGGATGAGGATGATAACATCAACACCAGTCCACCCACAAGCTAATGGCCAGGCAGAATCATCCAACAAGATCATCATCAACAATTTGAAGAAAAAGCTTGGATCAAAGAAAGGAAAGTGGGCTGAAGAACTACCATATGTCTTAAGGGCAGATAGAACAACTCCCAAGAATGCTACGGGTCAAACTCCTTTTTCTTTAGTCTTTGGAGCTGAGGCAGTGATCCCTACAGAAATGGTAGTCCTTACAGCCAGAACAAGCATCCGTGATCCTGAAGCCAATGCTGAGACTCTGGCTCAAGACCTAGATACCGTGGAAGAATTAAGGAACTTGGCAAGGATAAGGCTGACTAGTTATCAACAAAGGATGGCTGGCGCTTATAATAAGAATATCAGGATAAGAAGATTTCAAGTCGGTGACATGGTGCTGAGGAAAGCAGTTCAGAATACCACAAATCATACTAATGGCAAATTGGCACCAAAATGGGAAGGCCCCTATCTAATTGAAGCCGAGGCAGGAAAGGGGGCATATCGATTACTGACTATGGATGGTGACCTTCTTCCAAGAGCTTGAAATGCTATCCACCTAAAAAAAGTATTTTATGTAAAGGATCAGGGATCCTTAAGTATCCTAATGATCAATTCAGATTGAAGGATCGTCAAAGGATATGAGATTCTTGATTCGGTAACGTTTTACTAATGCTTTCATTCTTATTGTACATAAGGATGTTGAATTTTCAACATTCAATCTTATCAAGTTTTAAGTTTTGCAGAAGTTATTACAAAGGATCAAGAGGTTGGCCACCTTTCCAAGACTTTGGGCATGTCCCCAGCTTAAGGTATCCAATACCTTCTACGGTTTAAAGATTTTCACCTTTCACACGAATTGGGTTTTGACACCCCGCCAGTAGCGCACGCTATCCAAGTATAGTTCGAGGCAATGGGACCAGTACCCGCTTTAGGGGCTGACAATTTCATTGTTGTTGGCTATATTTAGGATCTCAAGTATAATGGTAGACGTACCATACATCCGTTCCTAAGGTTTCTAACGTTTTCACGTTAGCTAAGGTTTTGGCATTTTCATGTCACTAACGATCGGTTAGTCGCCAGTTTGGGCCATACACCAGAATCCTAAGGTTTTGGCATTCTCATGTCGCTTACGTTGGGCTTGTCCCCAGTTTATTTGGGCTTGTCCCCGGTTTGTGGGGCTTGCCCCCAGTAGCTAATGATTCTTTCATTTGATATTTGGCTTAGTCCTAAGCTGTATACTGTTACAGGTCTATGAAATTGACCAGCTAAGGATCCTGAATCCTAAGATTGAATCAATTGTTATACTTTGACTGACACGACTGTAAGTGTTAAGGATATAGAATCCTAACTTGGATTCCCTGGTATGACTTATTCTTATTCTAATGATTCGACCCTTAACCATGGAATTAGAGATAAGTCGTTCAAAATCATATGGCGTTTTATGCCTAGCAGTTGTTACGGTTGCAGACTTAAAATCTTTTTATAAAGTCGAAATTTTAAGAATTTTATACAATATGATTTTGCCAAACACAAACATGTAAAGGTAGTAATTTAAAAAGCAAAATTGTAACACCAAACATAATCAAAAGTCTAATATTATTAGGCCCGTCAATATTTATCAAAAGTATCCAGTCTGAATTTCACCAGCAAAAAGTGGACCATCCATCCAGGCCGGATCGGGTTCATCTAACGGTTAATGTTTGTGCAGAAAATTAAAATGCAGGAAATTAAAAGCGAATGGTGTCAAAGGCTTCATCCTCCACAAACAGAAGGATCCATCCACCTTTATCACCCCCTATTGTTCCAAGGATCCATGATCCTTAACCTACAGAAACTATTGTTCAAAATACAAATCACGAATTGTTCAAGTAAAACAACCAACCTAAGGACCTAAAAATGTGAGCTCCGGCCGCGTCTAGAAATATCCATCATCGCCCACCTAGGCAGCCTACACTATGGCCGCCCTCACCACCTTCACCTTCACTGGCTTTACCTCCAGCACCTTCAACCGCCATGTCCTCTGCTTCCGTCTGCACTCCACTAGGACCTGCTTCATCCGCCGCTGTCGATTTCTCCAGCTCATCGTCGTTCAGGTTGCTCAATGCTACCTCCCAAGAGGCCAGGTCCCATGAAGATCTATCAAATCCAGGATCTTTAGCTTCTTTGGCCATCTTGATCATGGACTGCAGAACCGTCTTGGCAGCGCAAACCTTGGCCGCTTCAGTAGCATTCATGGCAGTCTCATGAACCCCCACTTCAACATTCAGCAGCAGCTCCTCAAGGCTCTCCTTCTCCTTTTCCTGCACTTTGTTTTGCTTTTCAAGCCTTGAGAGATCCTTATCCTTGGCAGCAGCAATGGCCTGCATCCCAGCTACAGTCTCTTTGTTTTCAGCCAACTTCTTCTCATAAAAGATCCTCATGCGACTGAATTCCTAGTAATAAACAAGACAAAGAAATATCATGATCAAGGATCCTAACAAACGGGTAAAGTAAAACCTAAGGATCAAGGATCCTTACCTCGGTCAGAACATCATGGAGACGTTTCTCGATAGAGACAAGATCACTCTCAGGATCGGAAGGTTTCTTCCTTTTTGAAGAGATTTGGCTCTAGTGGTAGCTGGGCAAGGCTCAACGGGAGGAAGCTTCTTCATTGGCTCCTTTTTCACAGCTTTGGAGATGATGATGTTGTTGATGTCATCAAGAGCGAAGTCTGCAGACTTGGAAGTAGATTTTTGAACACCTACCAACAGACATCAAAAAGATAAGTTTCTAGTTCAAATTAGAACTTTCTTTTAAAGATTTACTATGTCATACAATTACTTACTTGACATATTGTAGGAGGAAGATGCCTGTACTTCTTCGCTAGGATCTTGTATCCTCACTTTGAATGTTCTATCTATTGGGTCAAGGCTCAAGAAGGCTTTCACTCAATCAACAGTTCCTGGATCCTCCGCTAAAGTTGCAAAGTTCTTCACTGCAAGAAAACAAAAAGATCAAAAGACAGTTACAACAAGGATATGACACATATCAGACCTCTAAATCCTACCCTTGAGTATCCATTTATGAGGCAACGAATCCCCTTCTGGCAGAGAATCTCGTTTAACAAAGAAAAACTGATTTTTCCAAACAAAATCATTTTGGGTAGTTTTGAAGACAGGAGCTAGTTGGTGGGCTTTTACTTTAAACAAAAATCGGTTAGGTCTGAAAGGTTTAGTTGGAGCCCTTTCTTTTCAATGATTTCTTCAATGATGAACAATGTTCTCCACAACATCGGCATGACCTGACTAAAGCTAATGCCGGTTAGCTTAAAAAAGCTTCGGGTTAGAGTCGGAAAAGGATATGAGAACCCAAGGTGAAACGGTAAAGCATGAAAGAAAATCAAGGTGTCGGATACAGCATCGCTCCAAGCAGAAGGATCGAAGGGTCTGAAAATGGCCTTCGATGGAAAACAGGACTTTAGGTTCTCAATTATGTTTTGTGATTGAAGGAGATCGCCGAATTTTTTGGAGGCGGGAATCGGAGAGGAGCGTGTATTCATGTTGCCGGAACTTACGAATAATCGAGAAGGGAAGAGAGAAAAATACCTGGTTCACAATGCTTGGTGTGGATTTATGATGGATTTGTGCAGATTTTAAAGGGAGTTATGTCTTCCCCATAAATAGTGATGATGGTTGTGAAGGCTATGCGAGTCCCATCAGTCACCCTAACGGCTATATATGAATTAAAGATAATATGACAGCTGTGATCTACTATCACAACCGCCATATTGGGGGCAATTGTTAGGGCTAGGTTTTTATTGCTTAAGAATCAGTGATATCGAGGATATATTATCCATGTACTGAGTACTGAATACTGGAAGGATCAAGGATCCTTAGTGACTATAACGGTTTCTAACAATTGACTTCAATGTTTTACTTGAATGTAGTGCAGGTATCGGTAATGGACTTGGTCAAGCAAAATATTCGTGGAACATGCGGAGGATTAAGCACGTGTTGAAGGTTAAATGGACGTTATGCATGAACGTGGAGGATCCTGGATATTTCAGATAGTTAGTTACAAGTTACAAACGCTAATATTTTAGGGGTATTGAGCTCACTAGATACACGATTTCATTCAAAAACATTGTTATCACAAGATCACTTGGAAACTCTCGAGAAACACAACACATTACACTATAGATCGATTGTAAAAGCTCAATACCTTCCGAAGTTGTAATCTTTTTTGTTAAATATACTTGGTGATCGGTAGTTTCCATCGCCCGAGGTTTTTTATGCCGGAGATCGTACATTGATCAAGGGTTTTTTCCTCATATAAATCTTGATGTCCATTGTTCATTACATTAACGATTGTTCACATCATTGTTCAACACATAAGCACTCAACCTCACATACAAAGTTTGGTCACATTATCCTTAGTGTGATTTTTAACCAAAACAAAAGTATGTATTTTTTTCTTTAACTTGTCAATTTGTATAATATTATGTTTTTAAACTCTACAATAAATTAGAATATATTAAATTACATACATATCGTCATCATTACTAATTTTTTTTGTAAATATCATGATGATATAAATGTTAAGGAATAATTTCGTAGCATATAAATATAGATAATATTATAAAAAAATATGTGACAAAAGAAAAAGTTTATTTTTCGAGTAATGATGTTACTAGAATGATGCATAACTAGAAACAGGGTTATGGAAAATAAAAGAAAACCAAAAACTTTCAAGCATGTGGTTTGGTTAAACAGTAGATATTAGGTATTACCTAGTTTTACATTTTGTCATAAAGCCGCATAATATTCTTATAGATAAAGATCTGTTGTGTCCTGAGATATGTGATTTTGGGCTTGCGAAGCTATGTCTAGAGAAAAGAAGTATTGTATCTATGTCGGGTATGAGAGGGACACCTGGGTATATTGCACCCGGATGTATTTTCTAGGAACTTTGGATTTGTATCCCACAAAGCAGATGTGTATAACTACGGGATGATGGTGTTAGAAATGGTGAGGGCGAAGATATGTAGTTGTTGAAGATGATAGCACTAGCAACATGTACTTTTTCGATTCCCTATATAAAAAAGTTGTATCCAACAAAAATCTTGGACTTAGTGGCATGTTAGACGAGAAGGATAAGAAGTAGTGAAGAAGATGATCTTGGTGCACACAAAGTGATCCTTCAAGAACACCCTCAATAAGTAAGGTGTTGGATATGTTAGAAGGAGATTTAAAGTCCATACAAATTCCTCCATTTATGTATTCCACTCTAAGATCACCGGATTCCCACCATACTTTTATGGTTTCAATCTTGTATTTAAAAAAACATAACAGTTTTTTTGTTTATAAATGTAACGCAAGTTTCATTATCTTGTAGTAAAGTTCCTGGATATTATGTATAGACATATTTCTCAATAGTTTTTTTTGTTAACAACTGAATTGTTGGTTTAGGTACAAAGAAAAAAGCTGAAACGTGTCACCAAGTCCCATTTTCAAAAAAAAATGGGTGATTTAGATAACTTTTGTTTTGTTTGATATGCTCAAATGCAAGACTCAAACGGGTCTCTCTGTTTGATATGCTCCAATCAAAGACTCAAATGGGTCTCTCTTATCAAGCATTCCTTGCTACCCAAGGATCACTTGGAAAAATGGGTAAGAAGTAGTTAGTTATGAAATTGTAGAAGTTCAATTTTGGGTTTGGAGTGAAATTTTAATTTTGTGGCTTTTTATAAATGTTTTTAAGATTACTTTTCTGTAAATTTGTTACCAACATAATAAACTGAAGATACGTTTTGATTTAATCTTAACTAGTGAATAGTCAAACGGAAACACAGACTATTTTGGATGGTGTGGGTTGGCAGAGGTATACAAAAAAGCGGTTTGGGCCATGCGACCCGGAAACCAACCCAGCCCCGACCTGGTACAAAACCAATTTGTCCAACCCGAACCGGCTGCACATGTTAGACATTTTTGTATTGAGAATTGATTCCAACTCGAACCGGTTTTAGCCTGCCTAAAAATAACAAATACAAAAACCAATTTAAACACAAAAAGCATGTAGATTAGAAATTCAAACGTGGTCATGAATACATTCCATTTCTTGAAGGAACCTTTTTTCATATAACACTTGCATTAGGTCATGGTGGTCGTAAGCTTGGTAAGATTCTAGACTTGTCAAATGGGAACATTCAAGAAGGGACCGTGAATTTCAATAACAGCACATTGTGATTCATGACTCTTATAGCACATTGTGGTTCATGACTCTGAGTTCACTCTCGAGCCTCACTTAGGATTTAACATTTTGTCAGCAAAAGACCCAAACCCAAGCCTATCCGTCGGCCTGCTAATAACATACATAGCTAGTCTGCTCAGGCTCAGGACTTGTGATGGGGCTTCGACCAAAAGACCCAAAAACAAACCTTTTTTCTCGTGTAGGCACCTGGCTAGGTGCACTAGACTGTCCATGACCTTGTGAGGACTGCGGGTCTGGATCGTATTGGTAACACCCGAAGACGAGCCTACTTCGAAAGTAATACTTCCTTAGGCCCAGTTCAGTGGATTGACATGCGATGGCATACAACCCCAATCATTTGTTCGGGTGGACGGACCTACAAGAATCGTCAATTTGGAGACCATTAACAATATTAGAAATAAAACAAGAAATCACAACCATGCCCAACTCGAGCCAACCTACAAGAAATGAAAATGAATCGACATAGATAAATGAAACATAGCATAAACAATGGATCAGCAAAACTATGATGCAATTAAGATTACTAAATGCTAATTAGCTATTTTCCACAAAAGTTAGGTAACAATCATACCTTAAACAATCGATCGGCTAATCAGGATGAGCAAAACACAATCTAAAGCAAAGAAAAACGTCATATGGATGCTTCAAATGGAAGGAAATAATTATATAGAAATCAAACGCCATGGGTTATAAGTCTTCAAGGTTTTTGCCTTCCGCCGTTACCAAACCATGGATCAGAATATTTGGATTCGGTAATTGCCTGAACCCTAGATCCACACTGACATAACTTAGCGACCTTAAATAGAAGGGACTTTGACTAGTTTGAACCGGGTTTGAGCTTCTCTATTTGGGAGTTCAATAGTAAATCCAGCCCTATACAAATAGAAAAAAATTCCGGGCCCAGTTTTTCCTATATTCCTAGGCCACAGACGACATATACCAAACAATACATCTTCTCAATTTGGGCATGTAATTGGTTTAGTTGAGATCAAAAACCAACATATACCAATCTATACATTTAATTTTATGAACGCAATACAAGATATCTATATTAATCACATAATGCACAAAGTAACCGTCCTAACTTGCCTTTCAATCCACTACCCTTTTACTATCGTTGACTTTTTATCAGCATCTACATTTTTATAAGAATTAACTATCTGACCATAGTTGATTTTTTTTACTCTTAACTAATAAGCAATTTCTGATTACCCAACACCAAAACCATTACAAACTGGCTAATAACAGCCTAGTCTTGATCTCACATATTCTTTGATCATAATTGACTGCGTTTGACTTTATCTTCCTTTGACTTTAACATTTGACTTTTTTTTGTAATTATTCAACTCACATCTGACTCCATTTTCCAGTTTGCATTCATCAATTAATTGTAAGCAGCAGTTAAATGTTTACGAAATTAAGTAGCTGTTCCATCTTCATTAGCAACACCAAAAGCAATACAAAGTGGCTAGTAACAACCTATTTATGATCTCATTTGATTGTCATTGACTACTTCTTGAAATTATTCAATTCAAAGCAACCATCACATTTGACTTCAACCGTCACTTTATATAATATTATGTTTTTAAACTCTACAATTAATTAAAATATGTATTTTTTAATCCTACTCGTTAGGATTTTAAAGTATGTATTTTTTCTTTAACTTGTCAATTTGTATAATATTATGTTTTTAAATTCTATAATAAATTAGAATATGATAAGTTACCTACATATCCTCATTAAAAATATTAAAAACTGAATATCGTGATGATATAAATGTTAAGGAATAATTTCGTATTTCTTAGCATATAAAATAGATAATATCACAAAAATATATAGAACAAAAGAAAAGTTTAATTTTCGAGCAATGAAACTACTAAAATGAAACGTAACTAAACATATGGTTATGGATCATAAAAGAATCCAGTGCTTTGGGTAAACGGGTATATATTTTCAGGTAAGCAAGACACGTATTACCTAATCTGCATTTTGATGTAAAGCCGCTTAATATTCTTATAGATAAGGAACTATGTCCTAAGATATCTTATTTAGGACTTGCGAGGCTTTGTCCAGAGTAAAGAAATGTTGTATGTTATATTGCGCCAGGACTATTTTCTAGGAACTTTGAATCTGTATCCCACAAATTGGATGTGTATAGGTACGGGATGGTGTTAGAAATAGGGAGAGGGAAAAGAAATGTGGTTGTTGAAGACGATAGCACTAGTAAATGCACTTTTTTGATTCCTCATCCTATATATATATTATATATATATATGTGAAAGTTATTGTACAAAATAAAGTAATAAACATACTAAACGTACAAACTATAGGAAAAGACAAAAAAGCGCGGTGACATTTTTGAAATTATCTGCTTGTAGGATAATTATCAAAATTACTCTACAAATGATACTGTAGTGTAATTTTGTAAAATGTTCTTGTAGAGTAATTTTGATCTTTTAGAATAATTTTGTAAAATGTTCTTGTAAATAATTTTGATAAAACAAACTATACCTAACCAAAAAAACCTCCAAAAAACCTACCCCCCTCCCAAAACTAAAAGCTAAAAACTAAACCATAAAGCTCAACCTCAAAACTAAATCTAACAAAATTACTCTATAGGATCATTTTACAAAATTACTCTACAAGAACATTTTACAAATTTACTCTACAAAAGATCAAAATTACTCTAGCATGATCATTTGTAGGTAATTTTCATAGTTACTGATAATTACGAAAGTGCCACCGCGTTTTTCTTGTCTTTTTCTTCAGTTTGTACGTTTTGTATGTTAAGTTTATTTGTATTTGATCTTTACTCTCTATAGATATATAATCTGAGTTTCATTGGAGAACACTAAAAAAGTAGGGAACCGGGGAACACTTTTAAATATTTCACTTAACATGTTAAAAATCAAAAATGCGCTTCTTCTTATAAATACCGTTAAAAGCATTTTTAATAAAAAAATCAAAAACATCAAATATAAGAAACACTTAAAAAAGGGTAATTTTTTTTACAAAATTTATTTTTTCATTTCGAATAGTTTCTACCCACTTTTTATAAGGAAAAAGAGCTGAATTTTTTTTAAAAAAAATTGATTTTTAACATGTTAAGTTAATTTTATAAGATATTATTTTTTAACTGTTTTTTAAACATTTTTTTATACTTTTATTTTTGCATTTAAAATGTTTCTACATGTATTTATAACAAATATCGCCGAAAAAAATTAGAAAAAAAATAATTTTTAAGATGTTAAGTATTATTTAAAGAGTGCTCCCCTATTCCCCACTTTTTGAATGTTCCCCAATGAACCCGGGGTAGGTTCCGGTACAACCCATATTTATCATACAAACCGTAAGAACAGATCCTATCACTTAAAAAGTTAAATTAGCAAATACTAAAACAATACATACATAGAATTAGCACTTTTGAATCATATTAGCACATGATAATTAATCAAGATAACTGATTTTAGCACATATGTGAATGATATCAGCACTTTTCTTTTCAGCACATTGAAAACAAAAAGAAGATCCAAATAAAGAATTAATTACTTGTAAGCATAGTTATAAGGAATTCAAGATAATTGATATTATTTAGGTTATCATTTTACCATTTATCTATAATTGGTTTAATGCCCCATGATATTTTTTGAATGGTTCTTACAGTTTGTATACGAAATGTGGTTTGTATTTCATCCTACCCCAAATGAACCCTCCCCCCCCCATATATATATATATATATATATATATATATATATATATATATATATATATATATATATTTCCCCCGGGTTTAGGCCTATATATATATATGGGATGAGTTTCTGCCTCATACAGCTCGGGCCTAAACCCGGGGGAAATATATATATATATATATATAATATATAGGAGAAGGATTCGTTAGAACCACCTTTTATTATGAGAATCGCGAGAATCAGTGTGAACACAAACAGTAATACCTAAAAAAATCTAAAAAACACCTCAATTTTTTTTTGATTTTTTAGTATTTTTTTTTGAAAAAGTCGCTATATTTTGTCAACAAAAAAAATTCCTAAAAAAAATATATTTTGAGTAAAAGTTATCCATGTACATATGCATTTTTATCATCTCTTTCACTAATTCCGTAATACATTATAAACATTGGACAATTGTACTTTTATTTACACTACCACGTGTAATACACTAATGTCTACGTTGCCAAAATTAGAAATGCATATGTACATCTATATGTATCAACATGAAATAAGGTGTTTTGGTACACTACTTTGAATACACTTTCTCTTTCATCTATCATTTCATCCATAATACACTACCATGCACATGTGCATATGTATCATTTCTTCCACAAATTCTGTGATACATTACAAATATTAGACAATTGTACTTTCATTTACACTACCATTTGTAATACACTACTTTTTACGTTGCCAAAATTATAAATGCACATGTGCATCTATATGTATCAACATGAAATAAGGTGTTTTGGTACACTACTTTGAATACACTTTTTCTTTCATCTATCATACCATCCATAATATACTTCCATTACCTCCTACCATCCATAATACAATACCATTACATCATACCATCTATAATACAATACCAATACCAATACTAATATTTTCACTTTATTACATGTATATCATCACCATTTATACTATCCAATCAACATATTACATCATAAAGTGACAACTATAACAAAACCATCAACCGCTAGTAATAACTAACTAAAAAACATGTATATGGACCTACTTCATCATTAAAAAACACAAACTTTTTGTACCAAAACACGTTATATAATGGTTATACAAAATGATGCACATGTGCATTTTGAATATTGGTAATGTAAAAAGTAGCGTATTACGGATGGAATTGTAAATTAAAGTGCAATTGTCTACTACTGATAATGTATTACGGAATTTGTTCTGATACATATGCACATGTGCATGGATAACTGTACTCGAATTTTTTTGTTTTTTTGAAGGGTAAGAAATTTAGCGATTTAAAAAAAATAGTAAAAAAATAATAAAATTTTTGAGTGCTTTTTTTATTTTTTTTACATTTTATTTTGCAATAAAGGTGGTTCTCGCGGTTCTCGCAATCGCGAGAACCAGTGTGAACACAAACAGTAATACTTAAAAAATCTAAAAAACACCCAAAATTTTTTTTAGTTATTTTATTAATACTTTTTTTGAAAAATTCGCTATATATTTGTCAACAACAAAAAAAAATTAAAAAAAAAAAAAAATTTTTTTTTGAGTAACATTATCCATGCACATGTGCGTTTTTAATATTTCTTTGACAAATTCCGTAATTTATTATAAATATTGGACAATTGTACTTTCATTTACACTACCACGTATAATACATTAATGTTTACGATACCAAAATTAGAAATGCACATGTGCATCTATATGTATCACATGAAATAAGGTGTTTTGGTACACTACTTTGAATACACTTTCTCTTTCATCCATCATTTCATCCATAATACACTACCATGCATATGTGCATATATATCATTTCTTTGATAAATTCCGTGATACGTTACAAATATTAGACAATTGTACTTTCATTTACACTACCATTTGTAATACACTACTTTTTACATTGCCAATATTATAAATGCACATGTGCATCTATATGTATCAACATGAAATAAGGTGTTTTGATACACTACTTTGAATACACTTTTTCTTTCATCTATCATACCATCTATAATATACTTCCATTACCTCCTACCATCCATAATACAATACCATTACCTACTACCATCTATAATACAATACCAATACTAATATTTTCACTTATTACATGTATATCATCACCATTTATACCATCCAATCAACATATTACATCATAAAGTGACAACTCTAACAAAACCATCAACCACTAGGTATAACTACTTAATTTTTAAGATGTTAAGTATTATTTAAGAGTGCTCCCCTGTTCTCCACTTTTTTAATGTTCCCCAATGAACCCGGGGTAGGTTCCGGTACAACCCATATTTATCATACAAACCGTAAGAACAGATCCTATCACTTAAAAAGTTAAATTAGCAAATACTAAAACAATACATACATAGAATTAGCACTTTTGAATCATATTAGCACATGATAATTAATCAAGATAACTGATTTTAGCACATATGTGAATGATATTAGCACTTTTCTTTTCAGCACATTGAAAACAAAAAGAAGATCCAAATAAAGAATTAATTACTTGTTAGCATAGTTATAAGGAATTCAAGATAATTGATATTATTTAGGTTATCATTTTACCATTTATCTATAATTGGTTTGATGCCCCATGATATTTTTTGAATGGTTCTTACAGTTTGTATACGAAATGTGGTTTGTATTTCATCCTACCCCAAATGAACCCTCCCCCCCATTTATATATATATATGGGACGAGTTTCTGCCTCATACAGCTCGGGCCGAAACCCGGGGAAATATATATATATATATATAGGAGAAGGATTCGTTAGGAACCACCTTTTATTATGAGAACCGCGAGAATCAATGTGAACACAAACAGTAATACCTAAAAAAATCTAAAAAATACCTCAATTTTTTTTTGAAAAAGTCGCTATATTTTGTCAACAAAAAAAATTCCTAAAAAAAATATATTTTGAGTAAAAGTTTTCCATGTACATATGCATTTTTATCATCTCTTTCACAAATTCCGTAATACATTATAAAAATTGAACAATTGTACTTTTATTTACACTACCACGAGTAATACACTAATGTTTACGTTACCAAAATTAGAAATGCATATGTACATCTATATTTATCAACATGAAATAAGGTGTTTTGGTACACTACTTTGAATACACTTTCTCTTTCATCTATCATTTCATCCATAATACACTACCATGCACATGTGCATATGTATCATTTCTTCCACAAATTCGGTGATACATTACAAATATTAGACAATTGTACTTTCATTTACACTACCATTTGTAATACACTACTTTTTACGTTGCCAAAATTATAAATGCACATGTGCATCTATATGTATCAACATGAAATAAGGTGTTTTGGTACACTACTTTGAATACACTTTTTCTTTCATCTATCATACCATCCATAATATACTTCCATTACCTCCTACCATCCATAATACAATACCATTACATCATACCATCTATAATACAATACCAATACCAATACTAATATTTTCACTTTATTACATGTATATCATCACCATTTATACTATCCAATCAACATATTACATCATAAAGTGACAACTATAACAAAACCATCAACCGCTAGTTATAACTAACCAAAAAACATGTATATGGGCCTACTTCATTATTAAAAAACACAAACTTTTTGTACCAAAACACGTTATATAATGGTTATACAAAATGATTCACATGTGCATTTTGAATATTGGTAATGTAAAAAGTAGCGTATTACGGATGATATTGTAAATTAAAGTGCAATTGTCTACTACTGATAATGTATTACGGAATTTGTTATGATATATATGTACATTTGCATGGATAACTATACTCGAATTTTTTGTTTTTTTGAAGGGTAAGAAATTTAGCGATTTAAAAAAAATAGTAAAAAAATAATAAAATTTTTGAGTGCTTTTTTTATTTTTTTTATATTTTATTTTGCAATAAAGGTGGTTCTCGCGGTTCTCGCAATACCGCGAGAACCAGTGTGAACACAAACAGTAATACCTAAAAAATCTAAAAAACACCCAAAATATTTTTTAGTTATTTTATTAATACTTTTTTTTGAAAAATTCGCTATATTTTGTTAACAAAAAAAAAGTTCGAAAAAAAATAAAAATTTTTGAGTAACATTATCCATGCACATGTGCGTTTTTAATATTTCTTTGAGAAATTCCGTAATATATTATAAATATTGGACAATTGTACTTTCATTTACGTTACCACGTATAATACATTAAAGTTTACGATACCAAAAATAGAAATGCACATGTGCATCTATATGTATCAACATGAAATAAGGTGTTTTGATACACTACTTTGAATACACTTTCTCTTTCATCCATCATTTCATCCATAATACACTACCATGCATATGTGCATATATATCATTTCTTTGATAAATTCCGTGATACGTTACAAATATTAGACAATTGTACTTTCATTTACACTACCATTTGTAATACACTACTTTTTACATTGCCAATATTATAAATGCACATGTGCATCTATATGTACCAACATGAAATAAGGTGTTTTGATACACTACTTTGAATACACTTTTTCTTTCATCTATCATACCATCTATAATATACTTCCATTACCTCCTACCATCCATAATACAATACCATTACCTACTACCATCTATAATACAATACCAATACTAATATTTTCACTTATTACATGTATATCATCACCATTTATACAATCCAATCAACATATTACACCATAAAGTGACAACTCTAACAAAACCATCAACCACTAGGTATAACTACTTAATTTTTAAGATGTTAAGTATTATTTAAAGAGTGCTCCCCTGTTCCTCACTTTTTTAATGTTCCCCAATGAACCCGAGGTAGGTTCCGGTACAACCCATATTTATCATACAAACCGTAAGAACAGATCCTATCACTTAAAAAGTTAAATTAGCAAATACTAAAACAATACATACATAGAATTAGAACTTTTGAATCATATTAGCACATGATAATTAATCAAGATAACTGATTTTAGCACATATGTGAATGATATCAGCACTTTTCTTTTCAGCACATTGAAAACAAAAAGAAGATCCAAATAAAGAATTAATTACTTGTTAGCATAGTTATAAGGAATTCAAGATAATTGATATTACTTAGGTTATCATTTTACCATTTATCTATAATTGGTTTGATGCCCCATAATATTTTTTGAATGGTTCTTACAGTTTGTATACGAAATGTGGTTTGTATTTCATCCTAACCCAAATGAACCCTCCCCCCATATATATATATATATATGGGACGAGTTTCTGCCTCATACAGCTCGGGCCGAAACCCGGGGGAAATATATATATATATATATATAGGAGAAGGATTCGTTAGGAACCACCTTTTATTATGAGAACCGCGAGAATCAGTGTGAACACAAACAGTAATACCTAAAAAAATCTAAAAAACACCGAAAATTTTTTTAGTTATTTTATTAATACTTTTTTGAAAAATTCGTTGTATTTTGTCAACAACAAAAAAAAATTCAAAAAAAAAATAAAATTTTTGAGTAACATTATCCATGCACATGTGCGTTTTTTAATATTTCTTTGACAAATTCCGTAATATATTATAAATATTGGACAATTGTACTTTCATTTAACATTACCACGTATAATACATTAATGTTTACGATACCAAAATTAGAAATGCACATGTGCATCTATATGTATCACATGAAATAAGGTGTTTTGGTACACTACTTTGAATACACTTTCTCTTTCATCCATCATTTCATCCATAATACACTACCATGCATATGTGCATATATATCATTTCTTTGATAAATTCCGTGACACGTTACAAATATTAGACAATTGTACTTTCATTTACACTACCATTTGTAATACACTACTTTTTACATTGCCAATATTATAAATGCACATGTGCATATGTATCAACATGAAATAAGGTGTTTTGATACACTACTTTGAATACACTTTTTCTTTCATCTATCATACCATCTATAATATACTTCCATTACCTCCTACCATCCATAATACAATACCATTACCTACTACCATCTATAATACAATACCAATACTAATATTTTCACTTATTACATGTATATCATCACCATTTATACAATCCATTCAACATATACATCATAAAGTGATAACTCTAACAAAACCATCAACCACTAGGTATAACTACTTAATTTTTAAGATGTTAAGTATTATTTAAAGAGTGCTCACCTGTTCCCCACTTTTTTAATGTTCCCCAATGAACCCGGGTAGGTTCCGGTACAAACCATATTTATCATACAAACCGTAAGAGCAGATCCTATCACTTAAAAGTTAAATTAGCAAATACTAAAACAATACATACATAGAATTAGAAACTTTTGAATCATATTAGCACATGATAATTAATCAAGATAACTGATTTTAGCACATATGTGAATGATATCAGCACTTTTCTTTTCAGCACATTGAAAACAAAAAGAAGATCCAAATAAAGAATTAATTACTTGTTAGCATAGTTATAAGGAATTCAAGATAATTGATATTATTAGGTTATCATTTTACCATTTATCTATAATTGGTTTGATGCCCCATAATATTTTTTGAATGGTTCTTACAGTTTGTATACGAAATTGGTTTGTATTTCATCCTAACCCCAAATGAACCCTCCCCCCATATAATATATATATATATATATTGGGACGAGTTTCTGCCTCATACAGCTCGGGCCGAAACCCGGGGGAAATATATATATATATATATATAGGAGAAGGATTCGTTAGGAACCACCTTTTATTATGAGAACCACGAGAATCAGTGTGAACACAAACAGTAATACCTAAAAAAATCTAAAAAACACCCAAAATTTTTTTTAGTTATTTTATTATACTTTTTTTGAAAAATTCGCTGATATTTTGTCACACAAAAAAAAATTCAAAAAAAAATAAAAATTTTTGAGTAACATTATCCATGCACATGTGCGTTTTTAATATTTCTTTGACAAATTCCGTAATATATTATAAATATTGGACAATTGTACTTTCATTTACATTACCACGTATAATACATTAATGTTTACGATACCAAAATTAGAAATGCACATGTGCATCTATATGTATCACATGAAATAAGGTGTTTTGGTACACTACTTTGAATACACTTTCTCTTTCATCCATCATTTCATCCATAATACACTACCATGCATATGTGCATATATATCATTTCTTTGATAAATTCCGTGACGTTACAAATATTAGACAATTGTACTTTCATTTACACTACCATTTGTAATACACTACTTTTTACATTGCCAATATTATAAATGCACATGTGCATCATATGTATCAACATGAAATAAGGTGTTTTGATACACTACTTTGAATACACTTTTTCTTTCATCTATCGTACCATCTATAATATACTTCCATTACCTCCTACCATCCATAATACAATACCATTACCTACTACCATCTATAATACAATACCAATATAATATTTTCACTTATTACATGTATATCATCACCATTTATACAATCCATTTAACATATTACATCATAAAGTGACAACTCTAACAAAAGCATCAACCACTAGGTATACTTAATTTTTAAGATGTTAAGTATTATTTAAAGAGTGCTCCCCTGTTCCCCACTTTTTTAATGTTCCCCAATGAACCCGGAGTAGGTTCCGGTACAACCCATATTTATCATACAAACCGTAAGACAGATCCTATCACTTAAAAGTTAAATTAGCAAATACTAAAACAATACATACATAGAATTAGAACTTTTGAATCATATTAGCACATGATAATTAATCAAGATAACTGATTTTAGCACATATGTGAATGATATCAGCACTTTTCTTTTCAGCACATTGAAAACAAAAAGAAGATCCAAATAAAGAATTAATTACTTGTTAGCATAGTTATAAGGAATTCAAGATAATTGATATTATTTAGGTTATCATTTTACCATTTATCTATAATTGGTTTGATGCCCCATGATATTTTTTGAATGGTTCTTACAGTTTGTATACGAAATTGGTTTGTATTTCATCCTACCCCAAATGAACCCTCCCCCCATATATATATATATATATATATATATATATATATATATATATGGGACGAGTTTCTGCCTCATACAGCTCGGGCCGAAACCCAGGGGAAATATATATATATATATAGGAGAAGATTCGTTAGGAACCACCTTTTATTATGAGAACCCGAGAATCAGTGTGAACACAAACATAATACCTAAAAAAATCTAAAAAACACCCAAAATTTTTTTTAGTTATTTTATTAATACTTTTTTGAAAAATTCGCTATATTTTGTCAACAACAAAAAAAATTCAAAAAAAAATAAAATTTTTGAGTAACATTATCCATGCACATGTGCATTTTTAAATTTCTTTGACAAATTCCGTAATATATTATAAATATTGGACAATTGTACTTTCATTTACATTACCACGTATAATACATTAATGTTTACGATACCAAAATTAGAAATGCACATGTGCATCTATATGTATCACATGAAATAAGGTGTTTTGGTACACTACTTTGAATACACTTTCTCTTTCATCCATCATTTCATCCATAATACACTACCATGCATATGTGCATATATATCATTTCTTTGATAAATTCCGTGATCGTTACAAATATTAGACAATTGTACTTTCATTTACACTACCATTTGTAATACACTACTTTTACATTGCCAATATTATAAATGCACATGTGCATCTATATGTATCAACATGAAATAAGGTGTTTTGATACACTACTTTGAATACACTTTTTCTTTCATCTATCGTACCATCTATATATACTTCCATTACCTCCTACCATCCATAATACAATACCATTACCTACTACCATCTATAATACAATACCAATAATAATATTTTCACTTATTACATGTATATCATCACCATTTATACAATCCAATCAACATATTACATCATAAAGTGACAACTCTAACAAAAGCATCAACCACTAGGTATACTTAATTTTTAAGATGTTAAGTATTATTTAAAGAGTGCTCCCCTGTTCCCCCACTTTTTTAATGTTCCCCAATGAACCCGGAGTAGGTTCCGGTACAACCCATATTTATCATACAAACCGTAAGAACAGATCCTATCACTTAAAAAGTTAAATTAGCAAATACTAAAACAATACATACATAGAATTAGAACTTTTGAATCATATTAGCACATGATAATTAATCAAGATAACTGATTTTAGCACATATGTGAATGATATCAGCACTTTTCTTTTCAGCACATTGAAAACAAAAAGAAGATCCAAATAAAGAATTAATTACTTGTTAGCATAGTTATAAGGAATTCAAGATAATTGATATTATTTAGGTTATCATTTTACCATTTATCTATAATTGGTTTGATGCCCCATGATATTTTTTGAATGGTTCTTACAGTTTGTATACGAAATGTGGTTTGTATTTCATCCTACCCCAAATGAACCCTCCCCCCCATATATATATATATATATATATATATATATATATATATATATATGGGACGAGTTTCTGCCTCATACAGCTCGGGCCGAAACCCAGGGGAAATATATATATATATATATAGGAGAAGAATTCGTTAGGAACCACCTTTTATTATGAGAACCGCGAGAATCAGTGTGAACACAAACAATAATACCTAAAAAAATCTAAAAAACACCCAAAATTTTTTTTAGTTATTTTATTAATACTTTTTTTGAAAAATTCGCTATATTTTGTCAACAACAAAAAAAAATTCAAAAAAAAATAAAAATTTTTGAGTAACATTATCCATGCACATGTGCATTTTTAATATTTCTTTGACAAATTCCGTAATATATTATAAATATTGGACAATTGTACTTTCATTTACATTACCACGTATAATACATTAATGTTTACGATACCAAAATTAGAAATGCACATGTGCATCTATATGTATCACATGAAATAAGGTGTTTTGGTACACTACTTTGAATACACTTTCTCTTTCATCCATCATTTCATCCATAATACACTACCATGCATATGTGCATATATATCATTTCTTTGATAAATTCCGTGATACGTTACAAATATAGACAATTGTACTTTCATTTACACTAACATTTGTAATACACTACTTTTTACATTGCCAATATTATAAATGCACATGTGCATCTATATGTATCAACATGAAATAAGGTGTTTTGATACACTACTTTGAATACACTTTTTCTTTCATCTATCATACCATCTATAATATACTTCCATTACCTCCTACCATCCATAATACAATACCATTACCTACTACCATCTATAATACAATACCAATACTAATATTTTCACTTATTACGTGTATATCATCACCATTTATACAATCCAATCAACATATTACATCATAAAGTGACAACTCTAACAAAACCATCAACCACTAGGTATAACTACTTAATTTTTAAGATGTTAAGTACTATTTAATGAGTGCTCCCCTGTTCCCCACTTTTTTAATGTTCCCCAATGAACCCGGGGTAGGTTCCGGTACAATCCATATTTATCATACAAACCGTAAGAACAGATCCTATCACTTAAAAAGTTAAATTAGCAAATACTAAAACAATACATACATAGAATTAGCACTTTTGAATCATATTAGCACATGATAATTAATCAAGATAACTGATTTTAGCACATATGTGAATGATATCAACACTTTTCTTTTCAGCACATTGAAAACAAAAAGAAGATCCAAATAAAGAATTAATTACTTGTTAGCATAGTTATAAGGAATTCAAGATAATTGATATTATTTAGGTTATCATTTTACCATTTATCTATAATTGGTTTGATGCCCCATGATATTTTTTGAATGGTTCTTACAGTTTGTATACGAAATGTGGTTTGTATTTCATCCTACCCCAAATGAACCCTCCCCCCATATATATATATATATATATATATATATATATATATATATATATATATATTTATATATATATATATGGGACGAGTTTCTGCCTCATACAGCTCGGGCCGAAACCCGGGGGAAGTATATATATATATATATATAGGAGAAGGATTCGTTAGGAACCACCTTTTATTATGAGAACCGCGAGAATCAGTGTGAACACAAACAGTAATACCTAAAAAAATCTAAAAAACACCTCAATTTTTTTTGAAAAAGTCGCTATATTTTGTCAACAAAAAAAAATTCCTAAAAAAAATATATTTTGAGTAAAAGTTATCCATGTACATATGCATTTTTATCATCTCTTTCACAAATTCCGTAATACATTATAAACATTGGAAAAATGTACTTTTATTTACACTACCACGTGTAATACACTAATGTTTACGTTACCAAAATTAGAAATGCATATGTACATCTATATGTATCAACATGAAATAAGATGTTTTGGTACACTACTTTGAATACACTTTCTCTTTCATCTATCATTTCATCCATAATACACTACCATGCACATGTGCATGTGTATCATTTCTTCCACAAATTCCGTGATACATTACAAATATTAGACAATTGTACTTTTATTTACACTATCATTTGTAATACACTACTTTTTACGTTGCCAAAATTATAAATGCACATGTGCATCTATATGTATCAACATGAAATAAGGTGTTTTGGTACACTACTTTGAATACACTTTTTCTTTCATCTATCATACCATCCATTATATACTTCCATTACCTCCTACCATCCATAATACAATACCATTACATCATACCATCTATAATACAATACCAATACCAATACTAATATTTTCACTTTATTACATGTATATCATCACCATTTATACTATCCAATCAACATATTACATCATAAAGTGACAACTATAACAAAACCATCAATCGCTAGTTATAACTAACCAAAAAACATGTATATGGGCCTACTTCATCATTAAAAAACACAAACTTTTTGTATCAAAACACGTTATATAATGGTTATACAAAATGATGCACATGTGCATTTTGAATATTGGTAATGTAAAAAGTAGCGTATTGCGGATGATATTGTAAATTAAAGTAAAATTGTCTACTACTGATAATGTATTACGGAATTTGTTATGATACATATGCACATGTGCATAGATAACTGTACTTGAATTTTTTGTTTTTTTGAAGGGTGAGAAATTTAGCGATTTAAAAAAAATAGTAAAAAATAATAAAATTTTTGAGTTCTTTTTTTATTTTTTTTACATTTTATTTTGCAATAAAGGTGGTTCTCGCGGTTCTCGCAATACCGCGAGAACCAGTGTGAACACAAACAGTAATACCTAAAAAAATCTAAAAAACACCCAAAATTTTTTTTAGTTATTTTATTAATACTTTTTTTGAAAAATTCGCTATATTTTGTCAACAACAAAAAAAAAATCAAAAAAACATAAAAATTTTTGAGTAACATTATCCATGCACATGTGCGTTTTTAACATTTCTTTGACAAATTCCGTAATATATTATTGGACAATTGTACTTTCATTTACACTACCACGTATAATACACTAATGTTTACGATACCAAAATTAGAAATGTACATGTGCATCTATATGTATCAACATGAAATAAGGTGTTTTGGTACACTAATTTGAATACACTTTCTCTTTCATCCATCATTTCATCCATAATACACTACCATGCATATGCGCATATATATTATTTCTTTGATAAATTCCGTGATACGTTACAAATATTAGACAATTATACTTTCATTTACACTACCATTTGTAATACACTACTTTTTACATTGCCAATATTATAAATGCACATGTGCATCTATATGTATCAACATGAAATGAGGTGTTTTGATACACTACTTTGAATACACTTTTTCTTTCATCTATCATACCATCTATAATATACTTCCATTACCTCCTACCATCCATAATACAATACCATTACCTACTACCATCTATAATACAATACCAATACTAATATTTTCACTTATTACATGTATATCATCACCATTTATACCATCCAATCAACATATTACATCATAAAGTGACAACTCTAACAAAACCATCAACCACTAGGTATAACTAACCAAAAAACATGTATATCGGCCTACTTCATCATTCAAAAACACAAACTTTTTGTACCAAAACACGGTATATAATGGTTATACAAAATGATGCACATGTGCATTTCGAATATTGGTAATGTAAAAAGTAGTGTATTACAATGATATTGTAAATTAAAGTGCAATCGCCTACTACTGATAATGTATTATGGAATTTGTTGAAGATATGATACATATGCACATGTGCATGGATAACTGTTACTCGAAAAAAAAAGCATTTTATAGGGGTAAGAAATATAGCGGTTTTAAAAAAATAATAATAAAAAAAATTGAGTGCTTTTTTGACTTTATTTTGCAATAAAGGTAGTTCTCGCGGTTCTCGCAATAAAGGTGGTTCTCGCATGAACCTTACCCTATATATATATATATATATATATATATAAACATATGTTGACCGCCTGGAAACTTTTCACGACAACAAATATGTGATCTTACCATACCCTGTAACAGAAAGTTTTGTCACATTAACAGACTCGTAACAGCAGTTCAATGAACAGATAACATTATTTCAAAAAATATACAGTTAATGAATTTGATAATCAATAGACTGAAAAAAGCTAACACAAAAGCTTGATGATTAGAAATTCAAAATCTTGTAAATTTCCACAAATTATAAAAACTGTGTAGATTGAATTCATCCCAGTTTGTTAGAATGTTTAACATTGTACATGTATGAATATACATGGTCATTAATACATTTCATTTCTTGTAGGAACCTTTTTTTTTTCATGTAACACTTAGGTGATGGTTGATGCCGTTTCGCGTGCAATCAAATGGCTCAAGAAACTAATGATAATCAAAGACGATAAATCGAACCAAAGGTTCCAAGAACAAAGTTCTTTTTATAAAAGATAAACTTTAGAGATAAACCCTACTAAATAAAAGATAAACATAAAATAAACCTATTATGTGATTATCCAGCATCATACTCCCGGTCTTCGAAAACTCGTCCTCGAGTTTTGTCTTCAAACCAAAGCCACTTGGGTCAAAAGGAACATCAACCCGATTAATCATCATCACGACCGGCCATACCAGTCCAACTTCATAAACCATCTCGCTAGACTTTGAACCCGTACCTCCTGGGTCGAATGGAGCCTTGAACCATCTCCTTTTCATTGTTGACTTGACCCATCGGGCTTAAGCGAGGGCCTAGTCGCATTGTTAGATAACCCATGTTGACTACCTCCATTTTTTACTTCAATGACGGTTGATACTTCATCCAAAGCAAACAAAGGCCTGCTACAATCAATCTCACCACGTGAGTTAATATCATCAGAACCATTTGAATTATCTAATATATAACCTTGATGTCCACTGTATGTTTATCTTGCAAATCAGGCATGTGATGACAATTTTCAACAGCCTCTTATACAATTATTCAACAGCCTCTACTTATCACAACAATAACTTTTCACTAATTAATTTGAAAGCTTCTTCATGGGTGCCACGTGAAGAATCAATATCTCCATCTTTTTTATTAGCCGCTGCATTCAGAATTTTCGAATTACTATCATTATTATTGGCATGTTTACCCACAATTTAAGCAACCATAATCTTTTCTCCATTTTGAAATTTTGGATTCGGATCCTCCAAGATTGTCGGCACTATGATAGGAACTTCTACGACCGGCTCACCAGTTCCCACCGCCACGACATCACCATTAGCCACCATAACATCATCTTTTTCTACCTTTGCAGCTATAAGAAATTCATCAAAAAATAGTAATGGCTCCTCTTCATCTTCACTTTCGTCCCAAACTACGTTACTCGAATCGTGTTCGTCATCCGCCAAACTCTCTTGATAGATAGGTTCAAAGAACTGGGGTGGGATAGCAGAAAGGATGCGCCTCTTCCTCGTTCACATCGTCCCGGACAATGGTTCCCGATTCGATTTCCTTAACACGCATCTCCCGTCGCAACTCCAGATCTCGGACTGTTGACGGAGCCGTTAATCTCTTCAAGATCTTGGACTCGTTGTTGGAGCGTTTTTTCTCTTCAAGATCTCGGACTCATATTCAGATTCGTTTGATCTTGAATAATATCCTGTGGATCACGGTTTCCGATCTCGTTGCCTTGTCCGGCGGATCTACAGCCACGGTTTAATTGATCTCCAAAAACACGCGAATCACCAATGTTCTTGTCGATGCTGCAGTCAACGACTCTTCGAACAAGAAAACACTTACCTTCACACTGAGCCATTTGATAAACCATAGTCTGATACCAACTGATGCAGTTTCGCGTGTAATTAAATGGCTCAAGAAACTAATGATAATCAAAGACGATAAATTGAACCAATGGTTCCAAGAACAAAGTTCTTTTTATAATAATCAAATAAAAAACTACCCCTTACATGTTGACCAATACCAGCATTTACAGTGGTGAAGTTTGCCCTCGTAAACCGGGGGGCGAAAACGTATATACCCAAAAATTTCTATAGAACCGGGGGCGAAAACCTATATACCAAAAATTTCTATACGAAAACTACATATATAACATACTGATCGAAAATGGGGGGGGGAGCGCCCTCCGCCCATTACCTACGCCCCTGAGTATTTATACTAGTTCCTAACAAATTTAGAGATAAACCCTACTAAGGGTATGTTTGACATGGAGCTTTTAGGAGCTTCTAGCTTTAAGATTTTAGAAAAAGCTCATACTCAATAAAAAGCATTGTTTGGTTGAATGAGTTTGAAGCTTTTAGGTTCGAGCTTTAAGCTTTTGATTGAACGCTCCTATTAGTTTAGTAGAACCGGGTTTGAGCTACTCTGTTTGGGAATTCAATTCTAAATGGAGCCCTATACAAAAAAAATGAATTCTCGGCCCAGGTTTTCCTATATTCCAACTAAGCCACAAATGGTCCAGTTAAACATACCAAACAATACATCTTCTCCGTTTAGGCCTATAATTGGTCTAGTTGAGATAAAAAACCAACATATACCAAACTATACATTTATTTTTACGCATGCAATACAGGATATCTATACTAATCATATAATGCACAAAGTAGCCTAGCCTAATTTGACTTTTAATCCACTACCCTCTGGCAGCCAAACATTACCATGACTAGCATTAACTCTTTTACTATCGTTGACTTTTTACCGGCATTTACGTTTTGACAAGAATTAACTATTTGACAATCGCAACTTTTTTTAACTCTTAACTATTAACCAATTTCTGATTACCCAACACCAAAACCCTTACAAACTGGCTAATAACAGCCTAATCATGATCTCACTATCTTTGGTTGTAATTGACTGCTTTTGACTTTTATCTTCCTTTTTTTACTTTATCAATTGACTACTTTTTGTAATTATTCAACTAACATATGACTCCATATTCCTCTCTGCATTCATCAGTTAATTGTAAGCAGCAGATAAACATTTTCCGGTCTCCATTTCCACTCCATTTTGTTTAGGTAAGTCGTTTGTTATCATTCATGAGTTCTCATTGCCGTTTTTCAACTTGCTTGAAGTTTGATTCAGATCAGTTCTTGAATATTGATTATGTAATTTACACAAACCACAAAAGGTTTTAGAATTTGCAATATTGTTGCTTCAAAATTTATATTACTCCGTTTTTCAGCTCTAATGGAAAGGGAATATACAGGGGTGAAGCCTTAGTTTCTTTTCTGGTCTGAACCCAAACTTGTAGAAATGAGTAAATTACCAGGAAGATAATTTGGATAAGTCCACACTTAAAATGTATGTATATGATAATCAACACAGGAGAAAAGGTAACACGAAAAAGCTTGTAGATGACAAGTTTGAAAATCTTGTTAAAATCTACAAATATAAAACCGTGGAGATTAAATTTATCACAGGTTCATAATTTTAAACATTGTACATGTATGAATATATATGATCATGAAAAAAAAAGTTGTAGAAACCTTATTTGGTGTAACGCGTGCAATAGGTCATGAAGCTCGTAGGCTTGGTAAGATTTTGGAATTAACGAAAATATTCAAGAAGCGATCGAGAATTTCTTTATAACAACTGGTCAAGAGCCTTTTTCCCTTGTATTAGGAACCTTTCTCGTTTTCTATTTGGAACTTTTTTTTTATCATATAACCCTTCCATTAGGAACCTCGTTTTTTTTTCATATAATGCTTGCGTTAAAGAACATTCTGGAATTTCTGTGTAGTGCGTGCATTAGGAACCTTTTACCGTTCATGAGCCAGCTGGATATCTATTGGCTGTTTGGTTCCAGCAGAATTCACCACATGTTCAATCATACCCAAATGGTTCAATGATGCTTGCTGCCCCAGATCTCTAGTCAGCTAAACCGGTCCCATGCCTAACTTATGAGATAGCCTCGTCTCCGGGTGTTAACAATAACGGTCCAGACCCACACTCCCCACAAGGTCATGGACCGTGTAGTCCACCTAGCCAGCCAAATGCATATACTGGATGTTGAACACATAGAGGTAATTTCATCAACTTACCAGATTTATTACTGTATAGAGATTCAAATTTGTGCGTGTTAAGCACGCTGATCTTGTCACTGATGCCAAATAAGTTCCCTGTTTAAGATAGATAATTGATAAGGCGTATGTGCAGCCCTAAATATAAAAAAAAGATAGTGAAATAAGACATGAATGGTTTTCCCCTTCTAGCTATGGATGAGTGCAAATAAAACATACACATCATGTCATGATCACATATGCTATGATTTCCCAAGCACCCAAGCAAAACCATACATTTGTGTCTAATATTAACGTTGATAAATGAACTTTGTAAGGGTATCCAGCTGGATTTCTGAAATTAAACCAAAAGAAAAGGATGGTTATCTGAGTTACGAAGTATGTGAAACCAACTAAAATTTTGGAGTGACAGATAACGGATAAGTTGACGTTTTAGAGTGACGGGTAAGAGTTGCCCAGACGCTTAATTTAAACGGCCCAGATTTGAAGTTACCTAGCCTGATCCTTGATTTTAAAAAACGTGCCTTAAGCGCGCTTAAGCGCAAAGCGACCCTAGGTGCAAAGAGATGCGCCTTGTGTGACATAAGGCGAGCTTTGTAAAAAAGCGCACAAAAAGCACACACAAAGCGCACAAAAAGCAAAGTTTTTTGGAAAAAAGAAATCCCAGTGAGGCGCACACTTCTTGTACGGAAGGTGTTTTTATGCATTAAACTTTGTAAGGGTATCCAACTGGATTTCTGAAATTAAACCATAATTCCATTAAAACAGAATTCAATAATTAAGGATCAAAGCAAATCTAGAGTTAGTGAAGTATGTGAAATAAACTGAAATTTTGGAGTGGTGGATCACAGATCAATTGACGTTTTAGAGTGACGGGTAAGAGTTGCCAGACGCTTAATTTAAACGGCCCGGATTTAAAGTTACATAGCCTAATCCTTGGTTTAAAAAAGGGCGCATTAAGCGCAAAGCGACCCTAGGCGCAAAGAGATGCGCCTTGTGTGACATAAGGCAAGAGAGCCTTTTTGGAAAAGAAATCCCACTGAGGCGCGCACTTCTTGTACATAAGGTGTTTTTATGCATTAAACCGTTACACATGTAGCTAAAATGGTTGTGCATTTAAGGGATTTATACATCAACATCATATATAAGCCTTTATTTATAAGAATATTTTGGGTTAGGGATGCTAAAAACTTATAGGATATATATATATATATATATATATATATATATATATATATATATATTTTAATATATATATATATATATAAGCACCTTGCTCCTCGTGTACAAAACGATCAACATTATATGAGATTTTGGTTTTTTAGGCCAAATTGTGTTCTCTAATGTGATTCAGATATTTGATGTCATAGGGCTTTTGGAGCATGATTTAAACCTAATTCCCATATCTAGCAAAAACTAGAATGTCAATACGAATGCTAAATGCTAATTATCAATTTTCCAAATTGGTTAGGTTATGATCATACCGTGAGTGCTCTCGCGATTTCAGTCATCAACTCTGACATAAGTATTTTCTAATCTAAAGCTTAGAAAGACGTCAATGAAGTTGAAACAAACGAAGATATTGAAGTATATAAAAAATCAAATCCATAGGTTACAAGTTTTCTAGGTTGCGCGCAATTACCAAACCAAGAATCCAAAGATTTTGATTTATAGCCGTCTAAACCCTAGATTAGTATATGACATAAAAGGAACATAACGGGACTTAAATAGAAATAGGGATGGCAGTGGGTTGGGTATGACTAATCCTAGTGTCATACCCGATTGTAAGACCATGTCTTATACTAGGCCCTAGACCCATCATGTATTGGGCATACCTACGTGTATCAGGTATACCAATTAGTATTTTAGACAACACTTGTTAGGATTCAAAAGTATGTATATTTCTTTACCTTGTAAATTTATATAATATTATCTCTTCAAACTCTACAATAAATTAAAATATATTAAATTACCTACATATCATCATCATTACAAAATATTTGTAATTTTAAAGAGTAAATTGCTATTTTCGTCCCTGAGGTTTGGGCACATTTGCCATTTTCGTTCAAAATGACACTTTTGTACCATTTTGCCCCCCACGTTTGTAACTTTTTGCCATTTCCGTCCAAATACCTAACCTAGTTACTTTATAACGTTAGATGGGTTATTTTTGAAAGAGTAAATTGCCATTTTCGTCCATGAGGTTTGGGCACATTTTCCATTTTCATCCAAAATGACACTTGTAACTTCGACATCGTCTCCGGCACAACCTGGCAGCCTCTCCGGCACAACCTGCTACTCCGGAAGCCTCTCCAGCACAACCTGCTACTCCAGCACCACCTACAACTCCGGCACAACCTGCAACTCCGGCACAAACCTGCAAATCCGGCACCGTCTCCGGCACAACCTACAACTTCGACACAAACTTGCAAATCAGGCACTGTCTCCAGCACAACTGCAACTCCGGCGCCACCTGCAACTCTGGCAGTTGCAGGTTTGTGCCGGAGTTGCAGGTGGTGCCGGAGTTGCAGGTTGTCCCGGAGACGGTGCCGGACTTGCAGGTTTGTTCCAGAGTTGCAGGTTGTGCCGGAGTTTTAGTTGGTGCCGGAGTAGCAGGTTGTGTCGTAGGTGGTGCCGGAGTAGCAGGTTGTGCCGGAGACGGTGCCGGAGTTCCAGATTGTGCCAGAGACGGTGCCGGAGTTACAAGTGTTATTTTGGATGAAAATGGCAAATGTGCCCAAACCTCATGGACGAAAATGGCAATTTACTCTTTCAAAAATAACCAATCTAATGTTATAAAGTAACTAGGTTAGGCATTTGAACGAAAATGGCAAAAAGTTACAAACGTGGAGGGCAAAATTGTACCAAAGTGTCATTTTGAACGAAAATGGCAAATGTACCCAAACCTCGGGGACGGAAATGAAAATTTACTCAATTCTAAATATCATGATGATATAAATGTTAAGGAATGATTTCGTAGCATATAAATATAGATAATATCAAAAAGAAATAAGTGACGAAAGAAAAGTTTATTTTTCGGAGAAATGAATCTACTAGAATGATGCATAACTAAACAAAGGATTAAGGAAAAAAACTAAAAATTTTCAAGCATGTGGTGTAGTAAACGGGTAGATATTTTCAGGTAACAGGTCATACCTAATTCTGCATTTTGACATAAAGCCACCTAATATTGTTATAGATAAAGATCTGTGTCCTAAGATATCTGATTTTGGGGCTTGCGAAGCTGTGTGTGTCCAGAGAAAAGAAGTGTTGTATCTATGTCGGTATGAGAGGGACACCTGGGTATATTGCGCCCGAAGTATTTTCTAGGAACTTTGGATCTGTATCCTACAAATCAGATGTGTACAGCTACGGGATGATGGTGTTAGAAATGGTGAGGGCGAAGAAATGTGGTTGTTGAAGATCATAGCACTAGTAACATGTACTTTTTAGATTCTCTGTATAAAAAAGTTTCCTCCAACAAAAATCTTGTACCGAGTGGCGTGTTAGACAAGCATGATAAAGAAGTAGTGAAGAAGATAATCTTAGTGCACACAAAGTGATCCTTCAAGTAGACAATCAATGAGTAAGGTCTTGGATATGTTAGAAGGGGATTTAAAGTCCATACAGATTCCTCTCAAACCCCTTATGTATTCCACGGCAAGATCACTAGATTCCCACAATACTTTTATGGTTTCAATCTTGTATTTGCAAAAATGTAACTAGTTTTTTTGTTTATAAATGTAATGCAAGATTTCATTATCTAGTGGTAAAGTTCTTGGATGTTTTATATAGACATATTTCTCAATAATTTTTTGTTAACAACTGATTTGTTGCTTTAGGTACAAAGAAAAAAGCCGCCACGTGTCACCAAGTCCGATTTTCAAAAAATGAGGGTGATTTGGATAACTTTTGTTTGTTTGATATGCTCAAATGCGAGACACAAATGGGTCTCTTTTATCAAGCATTCCTTGCTATCCACCGATAACTTCGCAAAATGAGTAAGAAGTAGTTAGTTTTGAATGGAGCTTTTTATAAAAGTTTAATTACGGGTCTGGAGTGAAATTTAATTTTGGGGCTTTTTATAAAAGTTTTTAAGAATACTTTTCTGTAAATTTGTTACCAACAATAATAAACTAAATATACGTTTTGATTTAATCTTAACTAGTGAATAGTCAAAATAAAAGACAAACTATTTTGGATGGTGTGGTTTGGCAAAGGTGTACCAAAAAAGCGGATTGGTCCAGGTGACCCACAAACCAACCTAGCCCCGACCCGGTACAAAACCAATCTGTCCAACACGACCCAACTGCACAAGTTTGAGATTTTTGTATTGAGAATCGGTTCCAACCCAAACCAGTTTTAGCCTGCCTAATAATAACCAATAAATAAACCAATTGAAACATTAAAAGCTTGTAGATTAGAAATTCAAAATCTTGTAATATCCAAAAAATATAAAGACTGTAGATTTAATTTATCACAGTCTGCTCATAATAATTAACATTGTACATGTATGAATATACGTGGTAATGAATACATTTCATTTCTTGTAGAAACCTTTTTCCGTATAACACTTGCATTAGGTCATGGTGCTCGTAAGCTTGGTAAGATTCTGGAATTACCGAATGGGAACATTCAAGAAGGGACCAAGAATTTTATTAAAAGCACATTGTGATTCATGAATTTGAGTTCACTCTCCAGCCTCACTTAGGAATCCACATTTTTTTCTGCAAAAGACCCAAATACAAGCCTATCGGCAGGGTCTTCTAATGATACATAGCTAGTCTGCTCAGGCTCAAGACTTTTCATGAGACTTGACCAAAAGACCCAAACACAAGCCTCTTTTCTCGTGTAGGCACTTGGCTGGGTGCACTAGACTGTCCATGACCTTGTGGGGACTACGGGTCTCGATTGTTATTGGTAGCACCCAAAGATGAGCCTACTTCGAAAATAGTAGTTCCATAGCCCAGTTCAGCGGATGGACAGGCAACGATAGCATACTACCCCTTCCACTTGCTCTCGTGGACGGCCCTACAAGAATCATCAATTTGGAGACCAATACTAATATTAGAAATAAGACAAGAAATCACAACCATGCCCAACCCGAGCCAACCCACACGAAATGAAAATGAATCGATATAGATAAATGAAACAGACCATAAAAAATCCATCAGCCAAAACTATGATACAATTAAGATTACTAAATTCTAATTATCTATTTTCCAAAAAAAGTTAGGTAACGATCGTACCTCAAACAATCGATCAGCCAATCAAGATGAGCAAAACACAATCTAAAGCATAGAAAAACGTCATGTCGATGCTTCAAATGGAAGCAGATAATTATATAGAAATCAAACGCCATGGGTTATAAGTCAACAAGGTTTTTGCCTTCGGCCGTTACCAAACCATGGATTAGAATATAGGATTGTGTAGTTGCCTGAACCCTAGATCCACCTTAACGGAACTTAGCGACCTTAAATAGAAGGGACTTCGACTAGTTTGAACCGGGTTTGAGCTTCCCTATTTTGGAATTCAATCCTAAATCGAGCCCTATACAAATAGAAAGAATTCCCGCCCAGGTTTTCCTATATTCCATCTAAGCCACAAACGGTCCAGTTAACATATACCAATCTAACATTTATTTATGCACGCAATACAAGATATCAATACTAATCACATAATGCACAAGTAGCCTTCCCTAACTTGACTTTCAATCCACTACTTTTTACGGGCATCCACATTTTGACAAGAATTAACTATTTGACCATTGTAGCTTTTTTTACTCTTAACTAATGACCAATTTATGGTTACCCAACACCGAAACCACTACAAAGTGGCTGATATGAGCCTTTTCTTGATCTCACTATTCTTTGATCATAATTGTCTTTGACTTTTATCTTCCTTTGACTTTATCAATTAACTGCTTTGTGTAATTATCAACTCACATCTGACCCCATTTTCCACTATGCATTCGTAAATTAATTGTAAGCAACAGTTGAACGTTTACGAAATTAAGTAGCTGCTCTATCTGTTCATTAGCCAACACCAAAAGCAATACAAAGTGGCTAGTAACAACCTATTTAGGATCTCACTATTCTTTGATTATAATTGACTACTTCTTGTTATTATTCAATTCAAAGCAACCATCACATTTGACTCAACCGTCACTTTATATAATATTATGTTTTAAAATTCAAAAATAAATTAGAGTAGGTATTTTTTTGTACAATACTTGTCAGGATTTTAATTTATGTATTTTTTTTTCTTTACCTTGTAAAAAATATTATGATGATATAAAAACTGAATATCATGATGATCATTAAAAAATATTAAAAACTGAATATCATGATGATATAAATGTTAAGGAATAATTTCGTATTTATTAGCATATAAATATAGAAAATATCATAGAAATATATATGACAAAAGAAAAGTTAATTTTTCGAGTATTAATGAATCTACTAGAATGAAGCATAACTAAACACATGGTTATGGAAAATAAAAAAAAAACTAAAAAATTCAATATTGTGGTTTGTGTAAACGGGTATATATTTCAGGTAAGCAAGACAGGTATTACCTAATTCTGCATTTTGACATAAAGCCGCACAATATTCTTATAGATAAAGATCTGTGTCCTAAGATATCTTGTTTGGGCTTGCAAAGTTATGTCCAGAGAAAAGAAGTGTTGTATGTATATTGCACCCGGACTATTCTCTAGGAAATTTGAATCTGTATCCCACAAATCAATGTGTACAGCTACGGGATGATGGTGTTAGAAATGGTGAGAGGGTGAAGAAATGTGGTTGTTGAAGATGATAGCATTAGTAACATGCACCTTTTTGATTCCGTATATAAAAAAGTTGTATCCAACAAAAATCATGGACTGAGTGGTGTGTTAGACGAGCACGAAAAAGAAGTAGTGAAGAAGATGATCTTGGTGCACACAAAGTGATTCTTAAAGTAGACCATCAATGAGTAAGGTGTTATTAGATATGTTAAAAGGGGATTTATTGTCCTTACAGATTCCTCCCAAACAGTTTATGTATTTCACTCCAAGATCACCAGATTCCCACCATACTTTTATGGTTTCAATCATATATTTACAAAAATGTAACGAGTTTTTTTTTTTTGATAAATGTAATACAAGATTTCATTATCTTGTGGTAAAGTTCCTGGATGTTTTGTATAGACATATTCTGAATAATGTTTTGTTAACAACTGACTTTTGTTTTAGGTACAAAGAAGAATAAGCTGTCATCAAGTCCATTTTCAAAAAAATGGGGTGATTTGGATAACTTTTGTTTGTTTGGTATGCTCAAGTGCAAGACTCAAATGGGTCTCTCTTATCAAGCATTCCATGCTACCTAACGATCACTTGGCAAAATGGGTAAGAAGTAGTTAGTTATGAATGGAAATTTTTATAAAAAGTTCAATTTGGGTCTGGAGTGAAATTTTAATTTTGGGGCTTTTTATAAATGTTTTTAAGAAAACTTTTATGTAAATTTGTTACCAACAATAATAAACTAAATATATGTTTTGATTTAATCTTAACTAGTGAATAGTCAAAAGAAAACACATACTATTTTGGATGGTGTGGGTTGGCAGAGGTGTACAAAAAACGGTTTGGGCCAAGCCACCCAGAAACCAACCCAGCCCCAACCTAGTACAAAACCAATTTGTCCAACCCAAACCGGCTGCACAGGTTTAAGATTTTTGTATTAAGACGGTTGGAACCGGAATCGGTTTTAGCCTGCTAAAAAATAACCAATGAAAAACCAATTTAAACACTGAAAGCTTGTAGATTTGAAATTCAAACGTGGTCATGAATACATTTCATTTCTTGTAGGAACCTTTTTCCGTATAACACTTGCATTAGGTTATGGTTCTCGTAAGCTTGGTAAGATTTTGGAATTACCGAATGGGAACATCAAGAAGGGACCAATAATTTCATTAATTGCACATTGTGATTCATGAATCTGAGTTCACTCTCCAGCCTCACATAGGATTCAACATTTTCTCAGCAAAAGACCCAAACACAAGCCTATCGGTCCATCTTCTAATACATACATAGCTAGTCTGATCAAGCTCAGGACTTTGATGGGGCTTCGACCAAAAGACCCAAACACAAGCCTCTTTTCTCATGTAGGCACCTGGCTGGCTGCACTAGACTGTCCATGACCTTGTGAGGACTGCGGGTCTTGATCATTATTGGTAGCACCCGAAGATCAGCCTACTTCGAAAGTAGTAGTTCCATAGCCCCAGTTCAGCGGATGGATAGACAACAACGTGGCATACTACCCTTTCCACTTGCTCTCGTTGACGGCCCTACAAGAATCATCAATTTGAATACCATTAACAATACTAGTAATAAGACAAGAAATTACAACCATGCCAAACCTAATCCAACACACAAGAAATGAAAATGAATCGACATAGATAAATGAAACATAGCATAAAAAATCGATCAGCAAAACAATGATGCAATTAAGATTACTAAATGCTAATTATCTGTTTTCCAAAAAAAGTTAGGTAACGTTCATACCTTAAACAATCGATCGGCCAATCAGGATGAACAAAACACAATCTAAAGCATAGAAAAACGTCATATCAACACTTCAAATCGAAGCAAATAATTATATAGAAATCAAACGCCATGGTTATAAATCTTCAAGGTTTTCTCCTTCCATCGTTACCAAACCATGGATCAGAATATTTGTATTTGGTAATTGGCTGAACCCTAGATTCCACATTGATGGAACTTGGCGACCTTAAATAGAAGGGATTTTGACTTGTTGAACCCGGGTTTGAGCTTCTTTAGTTGGGAATTCAATCCTAAATCAAGCCTTATACAAATAGAAAGAATTCCCAGCCCAAGTTTTCCTATATTCCAACTAAGCCACAGATGGCTCAGTTAAATATACCAAACAATACATCTTCTAAATTTGGGCGAATAATTGGTCCGTTGAAATAAAAACCAACATATATCAATCTATACATTTATTTTTATGAACACAATACAAGATATCTATACTAATCACATAATGCACAAAGTAGCCTTCCCTTGACTTTCAATCCACTACCCTTTTACTATCGTTGACTTTTTACCGCATCTACGTCGTGATAAGAATTAACTATTGACCATAGTTCCTTTTTTACCGTGAAGAATAAAGTCAAAATAGAAAAGTCAATCCTGAAAGTCACGGTGAAGGTTTAAATTAGAGGGTTGTTTATGTCATACTAGATAAGTGTAGTGTTCAAGTAGTTTTTGACAATAGTTGGAACTGGAGGGACTATTTGTGTAGTTTCCAAAGTTGGGTTGCAATTAGTTGTTAGCATACTGATTTGGGGATTATGGCTTATAAAAGGGGCTATTAGGTTCAATCAGTAGTTTTGTTCGTTTTCATTGTAATTCTTTCTTTTCTTCTGGTCATTCATCAATAATAAAGCTATAGAATCCTTTGTTCTTGTTTCTTGAGTTCAGTTTTGTTCAATAATCTTTTAACAATTGTATCAGAGCCATTGATGGCTCGATTAGAAGAAATTGATTATCAATTCCGCGATCAAAGAACAAGAATGGTGTCGACGATGTTCGAGTTAGAAAATTTTATGGAAGGAATGATTTCAGTCTCTGGCGTGTGAAGATGAAGGCTCTGTTGGTGCATAACGGTGTAGTTGATGCGCTGAAAGGAGAGGATAAACTTCCGACCAAGCTTAGTGATAAAGAGAAGAAGGATATGCTCGAGAAGGCCTCACAATCGATCATTTTGAGTCTTGGTGATCGAGTTCTTCGAGGAGTATCCAAATAGACATCAGTAGCAGGGATTTGGGCAAAGTTAGAGTCATAATATGTGAGAAATCTTTGGCCAATCGCCTATATCTGAAGAAAACACTGTATACATTTCATATGTCATCTGGTAAGAGTCTTGTAGATCATACAGAAGAATTTAAGAAGTTGATTTTGGATCTTGAAAATATTGAAGTGGATCTGGATGATGAAGATCAAGCCATTATATTTCTCACATCTCTACCATCGTCATATGAACACTTTGTGGATACTTTGATGTATGGTAGAGAGAATTTATCCATAGAAGATGTATTGTCTACCTTGAATTCAAAAGAACTAAAGAAAAGATCAGATTCAAAAAAAGAAGGTGGAGATGGATTGTTTGTGAGAGGAAGACCAGATCATAGAAATTTCAGTAGTAGCAACAAGAATTCAAGATCAAGATCCAAATCAAAGTTCAAAAGAAGATGTTTCGTGTGTAATTCAGAGAAGATTTCAACAGAGATTGTCCGAGTTCAAGAAAAGGGAAGGAGAAGGGAATAGTTCAAGAGGGAAAAACAGTAATAGTCGTGTAGATTCTGATGATCAGTCAGAAGGGGTTGTGACAGTATTGATGTGTTGATACACAATGTCTATTGTCTAGGTCTTGGTTTGAGTTTGTTTAGATAGGGTTTGTAAATGTCAGTTTTTGATGTATTTATGATGCGAAGACATCAAGTTCGCCTGAAGTTAAGCCGGGCAGGACAAGTCACTCTTCAAGCGAACTTGATAGTCTATATATATATGCCTTGGGTCTTTGTCATTTGTAACTTTGCATTTCAGGAGGCGAAGCTCTGTCTGTCTGGACTCTTGAATGTAATATGATCTTGGACTAATAAACACACATTTAAACAGTAAATCTTGTGTATTTGATTAACAATCACGTAATTTCCGCTTACGATGACTTTAGATAACAAGTTAGGTTCCTAAGCAGTGGAGGAGCGATTCTAACAAGTGGTATTAGAGCCATGGATACCTAGTTTGCTGAGATCTACGCAAGACATCTCTATTTCTACTCATTTCTTTAAGTTTTCTACACTTTTTCACCAAATTGATGAATCTATGGTTGAAAATGTCTAAATTTTGAATATGTCACATAAAATCACCTAAATACAAACCCCTGAAAGTTTCATAGCTAAATTCAAACGATTTCATGTCCAAAATGTCAAAAAAACCATGTCGGGTAACATCACTTCGCTCGAACTTGGACCACAAGTTCGCCCGAAGTTGGCTTAAAATCACAATTTTTGATGATTTTAAACAACTTCGCGCGAAGTTGTTGAGATTTTCAAAGGATTTTGATCAAGTTCGCCTGAACTTGTCAAAATTTTGTTGAAATATTATCACAAGTTCGCCGGAACTTGGCAAAGGTTGAAAGTTTTTCTGAAAATCATTACAAGTTCGCCCGAACTTGTCATCAAGTGAAATTTCTGTAATTCTCACACAAGTTCGCCCAAACTTATCTAAACTGAATCTGAAATTATTTTTCTGCACAAGTTCGCCCGAACTTGTCTGTTTGCTAATCAATCTTCAAGTGTTTTGAACGTGTTTCAATCATAATCGTCTGATTTTCAAGATGGATCAAGATTTATACAACGCCTTTCCTTCAACAGTGGCTTCTACATCGAATGTGAATGCAAACGCAAACGCGGTGAACCAGATGAATCTGGATAATGAGATGGGGACTTGGTGAAGCCGCCCAAGTTGATGAGCATGGATGTGTTTGAAGGATGGAAAGAAAAATTCGTGAACTGGATTCAAGCGAATCACTTCTACAGTTGGATTGCTGTTCAAACCCGATATACGTGGCCAAAGGATGAACGTAATGTTGATCTTGCATTGGTAAAGTTTACGCCAGAACTTAAAGATGCATATGTTGCTGAGAAGAAGATGATAAGCCTAATACAACAATCAGTGAAAGAAGACATCTTGATCTTGCTACCTGAATGCAAGACGTCACAAATGTTGTGGAATGCACTATGTGCAAAATATCTGGGAAGTTCTGAGATGATTAAAAGCAAGAAGGCTTTAATCAAGAAGGAGTTTGATATTTTCACGATGATTAAAGGCGAAACCATGAAGCAGATGATCGATAGATATTGTCATTTGATGGTTCAGATGCGTAGACACGATCTTCATAAAACAGATGAAGAGATGATTGATAAATTGGCTGATGCACTTCTTGAGAGGGAGTGGACGACCTACTTAATGGTATTAAAGAATGGTCCGAGTTGGATGCATTAGAAGCTATCAGATTTCATTGACAAGTTGGAGGGTCATAAAACGGAGATGCTAAAAATGGCCAAATCGAAGAATGCAAATGTTGTACAAAGGAGGTGTTCAAGAACTTTCGAGCCTGAAGATTCAGACGGCGTTTAGTGCAAATATGAATTCTTCAAATCATTCGTTCCAAAGTCAACCGAACACTCAATCATATCCAAGTTATGATCAGAGTCCTCCGGATACATCATATTCAAATACCAGCTCAAATTCTCCGTTCCAGAACCAAACTAATCAAACAAATCATTCTGGTTCTGATCCGAACGTATTCTAGTGTAACATTGCGGTCAATTTGAAGAATGTTTTCTCTGAACAAGTGGCCAAACAACATATGGCGCTTCTTGCAACCGTTCTTGAATCATATGAAAGTTTAGTTGCGGGGAAGATCGGAAATCCAGAGATGACAGATGAGGATTACGACCAGGTTGATGAAGTGGAGTTGGAATTGATGGATATCAAGTGGAGCTTAGCATCGATTATCAGAAGAGTCACTAAGTTTGTCGCGCTCACAGGAAGAGATATTGGAAATTCGAGCAATAAGCATGGATTCGACAAATCAAAGGTGACTTGCTTCAGATGCAGACAAAAGGGGCATTTCAAACGTAAGTGCACAAATCAAGAAGTAAGCTGCAATCAAAGCCCTTTCGGCAACAACAATGACTATTACAAGAAAGCGTTGCATACAAGCCATATCCAAAGAGAACTCAAGTTGACGTTCAAGAAAGTTCCTCAAAGCCAACCAAAAAAGCTCTAGTTGTCTCTCACGAAGACGAAGGGTTTGACTGGAATAATTATTTTGCCAAAAAGACTGGAGTTGCTCTAATGGCAGAGATAGTGGATGAATCAGAGTCATTAGTTGATGATGCAGCTCTTGAGAATGCGATCTTAGAAGAGTATTTGTAAAGAACAAAAGAAGAGGAAATGATCTATCACGAGACAAAGATGAAAAGCATTATTCCTCCTAATCTTCATTCTAGTTTTGTAGGATGCTTTGAAGCTACATCACAAGAGCATGTGGTTGAAGAAAAGAAACCAGAAGTTGAGGAGGTCATTGATGTGACAAAGGAGATGAACGAAGAAAACCTCACAAAGATTGCTGACAAAGCCATGATGGCCAATCTGAAACAGGTAGGTTCAGAGGTAAAGGTTATTGAGAAAGTGCAAATTGTGGAGGTTGAAAAACCTTGCACAAAGTGCACAAAATCTTGTGAGCAATGTGCTGAAAAATCTCTAATCATAAGCGAAATAAATGTGCATAACGAAAATTTTAAATACGATTATCGCACGATGAAAGAAGCTTATGATAAGATGAAAGACACTTATTGCAATGTTAAAAAGCTAACTTAGAACAAGGTGCCACAATAAGAATGTTAAAAGCAACGGTAATTGAAAAAACAAGAAGCAATTAACATGTACAATAATACCATTGATGCAACTAAACATTAGCTTCAAGAAATGAAAATTGAAACCGAATGGGTAAGACAACTCTTACTTAGCTACACGACGAATGCTTATGTCATCGATCATATTCTTCCAACAATTTCATCGGAAGAAAATGATAAGAAACCAAAAGGTAAGAAACATGGAGATTATACCAATGTTCCACCTCCATTATGCGCAAGCTATTATCGTAAGAAAATAGATGGACCGGAGAAGGCACTCAATGTAACACTTCTTTCCGAAATAAAAGATGAGTTGCCTGAGAACATTGATATAACTTAAACGAAATCCAACGACGACAGTGAAGTAATCGTTAACGATGTGGTTAAGAAAGTGTTGGAGAGTGAGTCTAATGATGGCAGCTTTGAGAACCCCAACTCAAGTTTGAACAGTCTGAATCACAATCCAAAGATGATGATACATAATCAGAAAATAGCCTAAGCGATGATCCTAACGTTGTGATGTACAAAGTTAAGGATTTTGATAGACTATATTTTGATGATAGCTTTCCAATTCGAAATGTGAAAGAAGATCAATTGATAAATTGTTCAAACTTGTTGAAGTGTCATCAGATGATTTGGATAGAAATGAGAAAAAGTTTTACTCAAAACCCAAGAAAATTATAAACAACTGCCGAAGGAATGGTGGTGACTTTCCGGAACATAGGAGATGGGGTTTGGGTTTGGAAGTAGAAGATGAACTGAAAAAGAAACAGTCACCATTTCGCGAATATAAAAATAAGAACATGAAATTTATGTTTGGGACTAACAGGTTCAAGAGAAAGATTCGATTGGTAAGCAATCGAACGATGAGTTTAAGTAGGAGAAAGAACTTCGTGATGAGGCCAAATCCACAAATGGAGTAAAACCCACCAGTGGACAAACAATTGATACTCGGACTTACTTCAAAGTGCAATGAAGTTGGCCACATTGCACGCAAGTGTCTGAAATCAAAGCCTATGTATCAAGAATAAAGACACCTTCAGATGATGAGAAACTTAAGCACCCAAAAGATTGTAAAGTCAATAACGATCTTAAAACGAAATAATGAATCTAACATCAAAGTGAAAACTAAAACTGAATCTAAATTTGAAAAATCAACTTATGAAAAGGGTGAAACTTCTAAATCAAAGAGAAAAAAGATTCAAAATTTTACATCAAGAAAGCTGGAATGAAATCTCAAGCTTGGGTTGCAAGAAAACCTCATCATCATCTGAAAATGCAAAGACTGCATCAGTCAAAATTGAAAATGTTAATGAAACCAAAACTGATAAGAAGCTTCCTCTGTTGATTTGAAAGTTCCTACTTATGATATCCCGAATCCACCTAGACGGAAAGGCTTGGGTTTCCCTTTTTAAATAAGTTCTTTTGCATGTGCAGGGGCTTCCAAGATCCATCTTGTCAAAGTGGATATGGATAGCGGAGCTTCACGTCATATGACTGGGATGCATGCCTTGCTCTTTGATATTAAAGCAATCAATGGAAGGTACGTGGGATTCGCGGGTAATCAAGAAGAAGAATTGTTGAAGAGGAAATTATCTAATGGTGTGGTGTCGTTTGATAAGGTCAATTATATCGCCGAGCTGGAGAACAATCTTCTCAGTATTTCTCAGATTTGTGATAAACAGTTCACCACCCACTTCAATGACAATGAGTGCATGATTATTAAACCGGGCTTTAAGATTCCAGAAGAATGGATTCTCATGGCGCATCCTCGCGAAAATGACCTTTATGTGCTGGATATGAGCGTTGCTACAACTACTTCAAATTCGACTTAATGTTTCGTGACGAAGGCCAAGAGAAGGAATCAATTCTCTAGCACAGAAATATGGGTCATATTCAACCCAGAAAGATGAATTTCCTAGTTAACAATGATTTAGTTAAGGAGTGAATCTTTGAAGCTTTCACATGACGGATAACTGTCTGGAATGCAAGAAAGGAAAGCAGACCAAAAAGTTGCATCCAAGAAAGATTCTTAACTCCATCAAGCTGCCGCTTGAACGACTACACATGGATCTCTTTGGTCCAGTGAATGTGAAGAGTATATCTGGAGATCTTTATTGTCTTGTGGTCACATATGATTATTCAAGGTTTTCATGGGTCTTCTTCCAAGAGAGCAAAGACGAAACTTTCGAGAATCTTATGATCCTCTTTAGGAAGATTGAAAATCTGTATCATCTCCCCATCAGAAGGATTAGAAGCGATAATGGTACAGAATTCAAGAATGCCCAAATGAAAGAATTTTGCAACGACAAAGGCATTTTACATGAATTTAGTGCTCCATACACTCCGTAACAGAATGGAGTGGCTGAGAGGAAAAACCGAACGTTAATAGAAACAGCAAGAACTATGCTTGCAGATTCTAAGCTTCCTGCCAGGTTCTGGAATGAAGCAGTTGCAGCAGCATGTTATACGTTGAACATGGTCTTAACTGTCAAACCAACCAAGAAGACTTGCTTCGAATTGCTAAACCGAAGGAAGCCTAATCTGAAGTATCTAGAACCATTTGGAGCACCGTGCACAGTCATTGACACAGATGGAAAGTTTGGTGCCAAAATAATAGATGGTTTCTTTGTTGGCTAGCAAGTCCGCTCAAGAGAGCTTATCTTCCAAGTTTGGGAAGAGTGGTAGAAGCACAGCATGTAGATTGCTTTGTATACAACTCCAATTCAAAGAGCGGGCGATGCTTGGTTGTTCAACTATAATGAATTGTGGAAATCATTTGACTTACCAAAAGAGCCTTCTAAAGAAAACGTTGCTATCATCAGTCGGCTAATCAAGAGCGTATTTCAAGACCAATAGTGGTTAATCAACCAACTGTTGGATCATCTTCCTTTGGAGAAGGTCCTAGCAGTAGCGATGTTCCAGTCGAACAAGTATCTGAAGCATAAGTGACACTGACTACAGAACCAGGAAATGCTACAGAAGAACCTATTCTTTCTCAATCACATAATTCCGACTCTGATGATGCTCCGACATTTGATGATGATGGAGAATCTTCTTCTGACGAAGAATCTGAGCAGATCACAAGTATGTTAAATCAATCTGCTGGCCCAAGTACACGAAATAAAGCATCTTCTAGTGCTCCTGTAGTTGATTTGTTGGTTGATCTTAATATTACTAATCAGGAGAGTACTGGTGATGTTCCACGTGAGGTGATACCGAGATCTTATTCATACTATCCATCAGATTCCATAATTGGTGAATTGCAAGCTGGTGTAAGAACGAGAGGACATATCAACAAAGCTTTGAGTTGTTTCTATTCTCTAGTAGCTCCAACTCAAGAGTATTGCTATTATTCATGCTTCATATCTCAAATAGAGCCAAAGAATGTGTCTGAACCTTTGGGAGAAGAGAATTGGGTGATTGCAATGCAAGAGGAGTTATTACAGTTTGAAAAACTGGGTGTTTGGAAGCTTGTAGACCTGCCGGCTAATCAAAAGGCAATTGACACAAATTGGGTCTTCAAGTGCAAACGAGATGATAGAGGAGTGATAGTGCGCAACAAAGATCGACTCGTTATCAAAGGTTTTCATCAACAAGAGGAATTGATTATCCAGAGGTATATGCACCAGTAGCACGATTGGTGTCTATCCGCATTTTCCTTGCACTTGCTGCTTGGAAAGGTTTTAAAGTGTATCAATTAGATGTGAAATCTGCTTTTCTGTACGGAAAACTACGAGAAAAAGTGTACATCGGCCAACCACCGGGTTTGTCGATCCGCTGAACAAAAAGAAAGCCTATGTTCTGGATAAAGCATTGTACGGTTGCATCAGGCCCCGAGAGCCTGGTACGAGACGTTATCTCAGCATCTCGTTGGCAACAGCTTTATTAGAGGAACATTGGATAGTACGCTGTTTACTAGAGAAGTTGGAAGTCATCTGATTATCGTACAAATTTATGTGGATGACATCATCTTTGGTTCGACAAATGACGATCTTTGCAAAGAATTTGAAGCTATCATGATGAAGAAATTCGAGATGAGCTCAATGGGTGAAATGAAATTCTTCCACGGATTACAAGTTAATCAATTGCCAGACGGTATTTTTATCCACTAAACCAAGTATCTTCATGATATATTGAAGAAGTTTAAGATGGATAGCACGAAGCCGTTATCTACTCCTCTGGTACTCAATCACGGAATTTGCATTGACGAAACCGAAACCAAAGTTGATGATACTCTTTACAGGTCGATGATAGGATCACTCATGTATCTGATGGCATCGTGCTCGGATATCATGTATCCTACCTGCCTCTGTGCAAGATATCAGTCAAGTCCCAGAATTTCTCACATGCAGATCGTGAAGCGAATTTCAGATACTTGAAGGAATGACCAAGCACCGGCTTGTGGTACCCGAAGAATGCCAACTTTGATCTGACGGGATATGCTGACTCTGATTTTGGTGTAGATAACTAAATGCAAAATCAACTACAGTGGGTTGCCAGTTCTTCGGAACATGCTTGGTAACCTGGCAGTGTAAGAAACAGATTACGGTCGCCCTCTCTACCTGTGAAGCTGAGTATATCTCGGCGTCCAGCTGTTGTTCACAGATTTTGTGGATCCAACAATAGATGAGAGACTATGGTCTGCAATTTCTTGACACACCGATGTATGTCGATAACAAGGCAGCAATCGGCATTACAAAAAATCCTGTTCATCACTCTCGAACTAAACATATCGAGATTCGCTACCACTTTATTCGTGATTGCTATGAAAAAAGATTGGTACAAATTGAGAAAATCCACACCGATGAACAAAAAGCTGATTTTTATTCCAAACCTTTTAGTTTAACACGGTTTAAATACTTAATGAGGCTTAACGGTATAAAAAATCTTTTGACAAGTGTGGAAGCAGAGGTTGAATACGGATCAGACGACGATTTCTCGTGATCCTCATTGGTTTGTTATCTTTTAGGATTAGAATTTCTAAAAAAATTGAAATACAAAAATATGTTTTTGATTTTAGGGGGAGAAATGAAACGAGAAAATACAAAAACATATGAAAAACCAAAAAGTACCAAAACATGAAAAAGACAAAAAGAATTTTGTGTCAAAAAGGAAATGATAGTAAATCAGTGGACTATCACAGTACGCTAAGGATTTGTAAAGTTTAAAAAGTTTAAACAAGTCTTACTGTGGATGTGTCGATATGCTTTACACATTCGGTAGATTGTTTCCGAGATATAAATTAAATTTTACAACTGCTTAACTTGTGGATTAACATCTCTTGGATATATGGACTTAGTACTCCGAAATTTCGTTTGAGAGATTGCCTGATTCTGAGATACTAGGTCTTTATAGATGATTGATATCTGGGGTTTTATACAAGTTCTTCTGATTTTGCGGAAGCAATGGCCTAGAAATTCTATAAGCTTTTACTAAAATCCCCTAAACTGCAGCAAAATTGAAAGAATCGAAAGATCTAAACAATTGCAGTCAAAAGATTCCAAATTTGGAACACTACCTTAAAGTCCAGCCTTCATCTCTTTGTCGATACGGTGGTATTAACCTGAGCTCTCCAGGCCTCGCATAACCCAGATTCAGATATCAGTTACGCTATACTCACCTGTAAGATGGAATTTAGGGAATCTTGATACGGGAGTATATTCTGAGATGGGAACCATAGTTAAGTCAAGTTTCATAATTCTAACTAAGATATCTTGGAAAACTGAGAAATGTGTCGAAGTTTAAGTGGACAAATATATCGACAATCTAGGTAAACAAGTTTAAAACTTAAAGTCATCAAAAGGTCAACGGTACTGGTGATACGTCTCAATCAACTGATATGATCCTTAGACACGAGTTCACAAAAATATGATTGTACATAGTTTATTTGATTTCAGATTTAAACCCAAAAAGATTTTCAGTGTGTTTTAGCATAAACTTTTGAAAATTCTACATTGTTTTCAACAGCCAATGATGGAAAGTGGATCTTCGGAGTTCGGAATGGTGCTAATGGTGGGAAATCTTGATGACAACGGGTCGGGAGCTAATATGTAAAATCAAAACAAACGTAAAACAATGAAAAGTTCATTAATTTGAAGAAAACATCAGTTTGTTCATAATGGGTCGAATCGAGGTCATTAACTTGGACTCGGCAGACAAATCGGTTAACCAAGGTCATTAACTTGGACATGGTCAACTGAGTGGATTTTCAGAACTGGTAAAACATGTGAAAGTTCAGGGGTCTAAAGTGTAAAAAGTTGAAAATTTTAATTTGATCTTGAACAAGTTTGGCCAAAGTTAGTTGTCCAATGTTTTTAAAAGATATGGACAACTTCGGGCGAAGTTACCTGTTGAAAGTCTAAAATAAATTGCCAAGCTCGCCCGAAGTTGTCTAGGGTATATATATCCAACTTCGCTAATTTGGTTCATTTAATCTGCGAGTCGATCTTAGAGCGAACTTGTTATTTTGCAATCAAATTAACGTTGTGCTGCCCGAATTTAGACCTGATATAAGTGATTTGCACATTTATATCAATGGCCGAGGTATAAATCATATAAAACACCATGAATTTGTTGAGATCTGGACATGTCGGACCTAAGATTGTTAATAAACATAGATGTAGGGTCTTTGTTATAAAATTTAACGGTTAATAATGTTAATCGGCATGTATAAAACATAAATGAACAGAAAATTTGATCACCGGACCATGTATGCATGTTGCAGGTTTGAGATTGAAAGAGATGACAAGTTCGCCCGAATTTGTTGAGGTTGGCTTGAACCAACTTCAGGCGAAGTTGCCATTAAATTGAATAAATGTGTTTAACACAACTTCGAGCGAAGTTGTTAAAAATTGAAATAATAATGATACAATGCAAGTTCGCCCGAAGTTATCAAAAACTGAAATGAAGTATATGTAATGCAAGTTCGAGCGAAGTTGTTGTAAATTGTTGTATGTGTGTTATGTCATGTTCGCCCGAACTTGATGTTTATGTTGATAAAAATTGTGAAAATGCTAAGTGTTTGATTTTTTCGTATCGCAGAATATTCAGCTGTCATTTTCAAAGTTCCACAACACTTGCGTGTCTCTGAATGAGAAGATATATCCTTCGATGGCTGCATTTCAGATATTCTTGAATTCATGGGAAGGATTCCAATTACGAAAGCAATCACTGACAAGCACGTGGTTTATCGCTCACATGTATATTTCTTCTGGAATTCAGTGACATTTGATGAAGAAACAAATGTTATTACTTCTGATGTTCGTGTTGGCAACGAAGATAGGGAGATAAAGATTTCTGAAGCAGATGTCCGAAGAGTTTTGGAATTCAATGACAATGCAGATGATCCAATAAGTTTCGAAGAAAGAATGGTCATAGGTTGTTTCTTCCGCATGGGATACAAAGGGCATGCTAATGAGCCTACGTTGAAGAAAGGCGGAGTTCCTCTTCCGTACAAGTTTCTTATACACGCTATTATTCACGCATTTAGCCACAGGAAAGCCGGTTTGGATGATATTCAAGATTATATGGCTTGTATGGTGACGACATTGGTGCTTAACAGTAAGTTCAACTATTCGAAAGTTGTTCTCAAATTTATGTCAAAGAATATGGGCAGAGATAGATTGGTAATATCAAAGATTCGTCCAAATGCTAATTGATGATAAATTTCAAGACATCGCAAAAGATCCAAACGATATTTTGTACTTAAGTCACATGGATGAAACCACTCTGAAGAAACTTATGACGTTTCAGAGACAAGTTTCTGTTCCAATTGCAAAACCAGTATTTGGTGCTATAGTTGGAGCTAAGTATGTCTCATCACCTGGCAGTAAGTGGAGAAATGACGGTAGTGGAGATGATAAAGATGAGGTTGAGCTGCTGAAGACTTTCAAAGAAAAAAGAGGTGACTGGTATATAAAGAAAGTTGTTGAGAAGCCGAAGCGCAAAAGGGCTTCAAAGAAAGTAGAGACAATGCTAGTTGATGAACTAGATATTGAACAAGAGAACGTTGAAAATATTGCGAGTTCGAGTGCAGCGGTAAATGTTGAAAGTCAAGAAGTAGAGACTGGTAATGCTGGTGGTGAACGTGATGATGTTATATCTGCTACTTCGGACAAAGATGACGAATCATCTGAAGACTCTGTTGATATTCGTCAGAAAGAAGCTGAAAAGGAAAAGAGGAAGAGCGATTGAAACTGCGATGTGAAGATTTGTATGTGCCAGCTGTAGAAGGTTCTGATGAAGAAAGGCCGAAAAAGAAAACAAAGCGTACTAAATCAAAGACTGGTGGTAAGAAGAAAACGATAGGATCTCCTAGCACAAAAGGTAGAGTCTTACCTAAAAGGAGATACAAGAGTCAAAGTAAGAAAGCTACTCCTTCGCAAGCTTCACAAATACAAGATCCCCCGACAGTGAAAGTTCAAGAACCACCACAACAACCTCCACAAGAACTAATTGCTACTGTACAACCAAATTCTCCGCAACAGACAACACCGAAGCAGACAACACCAAAAGAAACTCCAAAGCAAGATACTCCTCAAAGTCAATCATCTGCTCAACGTCAAGAACGTTATTTTGCTAGTGAATTTGGTAGTTTTCCAAGCCTCCACGAAATATTAACAAAGAGATTTATTTTGACGAAATGCTTGATATGTTCAACGAATCGAAAGTACAAGAGTTGGAAAGAAGAATAAATGCTCTTGAAGTTCAAGTGAAAAAGAATGAGACAGAGAAAGAGATATGGAGGATAAAGTGAAATTTCTAGAAAATGATCGTGAATGTATGAAAACAATGGTTGAGAGTCTCAGTATAGACAATGAAAGATTAAGGAAAAGAATTGCAAAGCTTGAAGCAGAAAAAGCAGCAACAACAAAAGATTCAATATGCCACAACGTGTTCTGCTAACAATCTGGGAATTGATTTCATCGCAGAATACAACAGATTAGAAGTTCAAGATGAGAAAGAAAGAGCTGAAAAAGAGTTGGCAACATAGGGCAAGGGAAAACATGTTGAAAGTATTGTCGAAACAGTGATTGCTGAAGGTTCACAGACTGCTGAAGTACCTATTGTTGAAGAAATTCCCTGTTGCCGAAACTCATGTAGTTCAGAATGTTGAAACAGCACAGAATGTTGAACAAGTTGATGATTCGATCAAAGCTTCTAAACCTGAGAAAGAATCTGAAGAAAAAGAGGACGATGATGAGAATAACAAAGACGACGACCCTGTTGATGATACGCAGGATGATTCAGATCATGATGATGACAATGATGACGGTCAGGGTGGTGTTGGTCTTAAAGTTGAAACTGCAAAACTTCATGACGATTTTGATTATGAGTCGGTGCTCAATGATGAAGTAAACATAGAGGATGATCAAAGTAAGGGGGAGCAGACAGATCAGAAAGTGACAGAAGAATCAGGAATATTCACAGCTTTACCATTTACAGTTGTTCCTGTTGTACAACCCCTAATGATTATGCTTGATCCAAGTATTGAAGAGGGAGAATTCATTCACAACTACATGAAAGAAGAACTAGCAAAGATGTTTGAAGTTGATGTTTATTCTTTCGAGTTCGATTTTGAAGAAGAGTTGGTGAACATGAGTACTTTTGAGCCAAAAAATTATATGTACAAGCATGTACCAGAAGCTGATGATTATGATCGGGTTATTTTCGAGGATGCTTCTGATGATGAAGTTGAAAAGCATTCTGGTGTTAATACGGATAGCTTTCCAACGATTGAAGAGATTATGAATCACATTGATGTGGAGTTATTAAAGAAAAAGATTGATGAAGTGGCCAAGGATGGTAATATTCCTAAACATTATTCTAAAGAACAGATTGCTGAAGCGAAGAAGTCGTGGTTTAAAGAAATTCCTAAAGAAAGAAAGTTTAAACAACCACTGGCATTCCTTACTCGTGATAAAGACAAGTCACTTGGTGATATTCTGAGCTGGGGATGGATTAGAAAGCTTGATGTTTGTGCTATAAAGAGAGAATTTGAGGTTCAATACTTCAGACATCTTAATGACATAAAGACATTACCGTTCTGGGATGTTGAAGAATTAGTTCAAACAAGAAACATAAGCCTTCAAATGAAATTCAATGAACAACGCTATGGGAGTTATAAAGTTTGAAGCTTCAAGATGTTTTGAATTATGGAATCCGTTTATTCCAAAGCGAAGAGTTAAGATTGATAAGAAAACGGGTGTAAAGGATGTGACGCTAGTGATGAAAAGGCCAAGGGCTATGAAGAATATGTCGCTGAAACCTATTGAACAAGACTTTCATCCATACTTCCTGTGGTGGCAAACGGATCCTGATACAAGTGAAGCAGTGATAGTATTACGAGCTGATGAAACGTGGGATATCACTAAAGAGAAAGATCCTGAATGCACCGAACGAAGAAGGATTTGGGGGTTATGGAGGACTATAAGGATACTAGACCTGATGTGGTGAGTAAATTGTTCAAAAGAAGATGTGAAGTGTTTATTCTTCAACAAGATTTGTTTTGATAAACGTGAAGAAGTTCAAGCCAAACAATACCAAGGTGTGATCAATGTATGTTATGCATATGGTATTAACTCCGGGCATATGTGGGAGTCAAGATGGCGAGAATTAGAAAAGGAAGAGTTTCTGAAAGAAGAACGGCATCTCGAAAAGATACATGAAAGGGATAGAGAGGCAAGGCTTAGAAGATTTAAGTTCATGAAATGGTCACCTCCTACTGACCAAACGCCGATTCCAAGACAAGAACGAAGAAAGAAGCCGTATAAGCACTTCTTTGGTCGTTAAAGTCAAATTTTGAAGACAAAGGCTTTTGAAGTGTTAGTACATAATGTCTATGTCTTAGTCTTGGATCGAGTCTGTTTAGTTGGGGCTAGATTATGTCAAAATATAGGGTAATTTATGTAAATAGTTAACAAGTTCGCCCGGATTCAAAATGTAAGATCAAGTTCGGCCGAACTTGATCAAGACAAGTTCGCCCGAACTTGATTTCCTCCCAACGAACTTGTTACTCTATAAATAGGTGACTAGGGTTTTCATTTTGTAACTTCTGCAACTTTGTCACTTGTACGACGAAGCTCTGCCTGATCAGGATTTGATTTATGATCAATAAACAATGATTAAACAGTAAATCTTGCATATTCGATTAACACGTTGTAGGAACGTCCACGAACAGCTCGGGAACCTAAATTTGTTATCTATTGTCCGATTAGGCGGAAACTAATGACAAGTTAATCAAATAACAAGAATTACTCATTTAAAGATTGTTTTCATTGATCTAAAGTTCAATACACTCGAGAACCGGATACGACAGAGCTTCGCCGTCTTTGTGCCAAAATCTCTGAAGTTTTTTTAAATGAAAACCCAAGGCACCTATATATAGTGTTACAAGTTCGCTGGTGAGAAGACAGCCATAGGTAAGTTCACCCGAACTTGGCTTCTTACAAACAATCATGAGCGAACTTGTCACTAAACTATCTTAAATACGCCTCGTTTCACCTATTCTATACAGACTCGATACAAGACTATTCTAGAGAAATTATGCATCAATAGACTCCCTCTTGGATATCCACTTTATCTTGTTCGGTCTTCAGAAACTCTCATTTATTCCAGACTCGTTCTCGTGTAATGAAGAAGGCAACAGACATATGCACCAACAAACTCCCCCTTGGATGTTGACGCAGTCATCTACTTTCATAGACATATTTTGACAATAATCAACCTCGTCAGTCTTCAAGTGTCATAGTCTTCTTTGAACACCTTGTAATCATCAGACTACAAATAAGTTCCCGAGTCTTTATCTTTATCCTTGAATAAGCATTAAACCTTTATGATCTTCAAAATCTCTCTTTTCTTCAATTTAACTTGATAAAACTTTAATCTCCAAGCTCCCCCTAGCTGTGAGCTGTGCTCCCCTAGCTTTGAGCTTTATCTTCAATCATGTTTCATCCTGCTCTCCCTAAAACTTTACTTCCCGTTTCAAAGTACTTGGGAATTCAAATAACATTTCAGATTCTAACTTTGAAATTTTGTTCCACATGTATTACATACCACCTGTACAAAACTTATACTTCAAATCTTCCTTTTTCAGTTATTTCAAGTTCAAATTAATGACCTCGAAACATTTTACGTTTAAAACTTTCAACTTACATTTATTGAAATGAAATCCACTTAGTTGATCAAGTCCAAGTTAATGACCTTGATTAACTAATTTTGTTTACCAAGTCCAAGTTAATGACCTTGGCTATAACCGTCGTGAACAACTGATGTTTTTGTCAATTTTAAAGTTTCAAATTAATGAACTTTTTCTTACCAGGCTTCGATGATCCGTTCTCCAACATTGGCTCGTTGAAAATCTTTTTGGATTTAAAAAGTAAGTAAAGTATTTACAGAACTTTTTAAAAAGTAAAATAAACTATGTACAAACATATTGACAGACTTATTTTTGTGAATTTGCGTCTAAGGATCATATCAGTTGTTTGAGACATATCACCAGTACCGTTGACCTTTTTTGAAAATTTAAGTTTTAAAACTCGTTTACCTAGATTGTCGATATGTTTGTCCACTAAAACTTCATCACATTTCTCAATTGTTTCAAGATATGTTAAGGTAAGAATTATGAAACTTGACTTATCTATGGTTCCCACCTCTTGAATATACTCCCAAATCCAGATTCCCTAGATTTCATCTTACAGGTGAGTATAGCGTAATTTATATCTGTATTTGGGTTATGCAGGCCTTGAGAGCTCAGGTTAGTACTACCGTACAGTCAAAGAGATGAAGGCTCGTCTTTCAGGAGTGTTCCACTTAAGAATCTTTTCAGCATTGCAAATGATTAGATCTTTCGATTTTTTCAAGTTTGCATGCTATTTAGGGTTTATAGCAAAAGCATTATAGAAGTTCCAAGCTATTGCTTCTGCAAAATCAGAAGAACTTGTATAATAACCCAGATAGCAACTATCTATAAAGACCTCGTATCTCAGAATCAAGCAACCCTTCAATCGAAATTTCGGAGTACTAAGTCCATATATCCAAGATGCGTTAAACCACGAGATTAAGCAGTTGTAAAATTTAGTTTATATCTCGGAAACAATTTACTGAACGTGTAAAGCCTATCGACACATCCACAGTAAGACTTGTTTATTACTTTTAAATTTACAATTCTTTAGCATACTGTGATAGTCCACTAATGTCTATCATTTCCTTTTTGACAACAAAATTCCTTTGTCTTTTTCATGTTTTTGTACTTTTTGAATTTTTCAATGTTTTGTCTATTCAACTTTTTTCATATGTTTTTGATTTTTCAACAATGTTTAAATTTTCTTACTCCCCCTAAAATCAAAAACATATTTTTGGATTTTAGATTTAAAAAGTATTCTTCTAAAAATGTAACAAACCAATGCGGATCCCGTGACCTCGTCGTCCGATCCTTTTTCTATCTGCAATTGTTTATCAAACAATCATCACACTCATTTACCACTTGTAAAAGTAGTTGAACTTGTAAGAACTTTGAAATCAGTTTTTCTGATCAACGGTGTGGATTTTCATAATTTTGACTTTTCAAAATTTTTCCTTTTAACAACACTTGTAATTTCAAAAACTTTTCTTCTTAAGTACTCCCCCTCAAAATAATAAAGATATGACATTTTGGATAAGTTAAACTGATATGGAGCTCCACAATCCATAATCAACTTTTGATCAAGTAGATCTTGGAACTCCTGCACATGAAAGGATTCAGTTAAAAAGTTCAACCCAAGCCTTCTTGGTCTTGGGTTTTGGATATATCTCCTCATACACATCTTCGTAATCACTTTCGCATGCTCTTTGATAAGCATATTCAACATCACAAACTTCAAACTCAAAATTAACTTTACTTTTATCTTTCTTGATTGATTCGACATTTTCGGTTTTATCACAAACAATCTTCACTTTTTCAGGTGATTTCTTTTTAGCAATCCAAGTTTGAGAATTAACTCTAGCTTTCTTGATATAAAACCTAGAATCATTGTTTGACTTTGAAGTCTCTCCTTTTTGAAAAATTGAATTTTCAAATTTTGATTCATTTTTAGGTTTTATTTCAAGATTGGATTCAACATTACGCTTTATTTCTTTTAAGATTCTGATTTGACCATTATCAGATTGTTTTTGTTTTACCTCTCTTGAAACTTCTTTTCTTCGGGGATACACAAGCTTAGACATCGGACACTTGCGAGCAATGTGACCAACTTCATTGCATTTCAAGCAAGTCCGAGTATCATGAACCTGTCCACTAGTGGGTTTTACTCCACTTGCGGACTTAGCCTTGTCCCGAAGTTCCTTTTCTTTCTTGAAATCATCATTTGACTTCTTACCTATCAAGCTTTCCTTCCTGAACCGTGCTCGTTCCGTAAACAAACTTTATGTTCTTACCTTTGTATTCCTGGAACGTTGACTTCTGATTCTTCTTTGGTTCATCTTCAGCTTCTTCCAAACCTAAACCTGCTCTCCTGTTCTCAGGAAAATCACCACCGTTTCTACGGTAATTGTTAAAACTCCGTTTCGGTTTAGAATAAAACTTCTTTTCATTTTTCTCGAGATCATCTGATGAAACTTTCACAAGTTTAAACAGTTTATCAATTTGATCTTCTTTCACATTCTGAATTGGAAAGCTATCATTGAAATATAATCTATCAGATTCCTTAACCTTGTACATGACAACGTTAGGATCATCACTTAGATCATTTTCTGATGATGTATCATCACTTTCAGATTGTGAACCAGAACTGTTTGAACTCGAGTTGGCGCTTTTTAAAGCTGCCGTTATCAGAATCATTTCCCAAAACATTCTTTACCACATCTTTTATCACCGATTCCATTGTCATCTTTGATTTTTAAAATCTACGTCAATGTTCTCAGGCAATTTTCTTTCTTTTCTGAAAAAGTAAAAGATTAAATGCCTTTTCAATATCATCATCTTTCTTGCAACAGTAACTTGCAAGAAATGGTGGAGGAACATTTCCGTACACTTTACGTTTGAATTATCAACATTTTCCTCCGACTTAATCGTAGGAAGAATGTGATCAATGACATATGCGTTTGTGGTGTAACTTTTTAGTAATTGTCTGACTCTTTCTGTTTCTATTTTCATTTCATGAAACTCACGCTTTGTTTCAGCAATTGTATTAATGTACATGTTAATTGCCTTTTGTTTTTCAATAACTGTGGCATTTAACATGGTGACATTAGCATTGAGTTCACTGTTAGCTCTTTCAACATGTTTATATTTGCCTGATATTTTGTCATAAGCTTCTTTTATGGTTCTGTAATCATAACGAAAGTTTTCGTTATGTTCAGTCAATTCTCTTATGACTTTGACTTTATCCAGACAGGGTTCACAAGGACTTGCGTACTTCGTGCAAGGTTTTTCAACCTCCACAACTTTCACAACTTCCTTTTCAGACATGTTTACCTCAGCTTTTACCTTTTCGGCTTCTGCTTTCAACTCTTCTTGCTTTTGTGCCTCAAGGTAAGCTATTTCTTGTTCCTCTGTTTGTTGCATGTATCTTTCCAGAACTGCATCCTCCAGGATAGCTTCTTCCTCAGCTCTCTGCATTAATGCTTCTTGAATAGCATTTTTGATAGCAGCTTCCACAAATGATGTCTCAGATTCATTCACAACCTCTGCCATCATAGCAACACCAGTCTTCTTTCCGATGTATTTGTTCCAATCGAAACCATCATCTTCATGATTGGCAAAAAGAGCTTGTTCAGCTTTCTTTGCAGATTTATCTTCAACTTCAACTTGTGTTCTATTCGGATATGATTTGTATTGCAGCGCTTTCTTGTAATATTCATTACCGGTCCCAAAAGGGTTTTGGTTTCCACTAGCTTCTTGGTTATGGTATTCACGTTTGAAGTGCCCTTTTTGTCAACATCTGAAACAAGTAACTTTCGTTTTGTCGAAACCAAGTTTATTGCTTGAGTTACCAATGTCCCTTCTAGTGAGTGCTACAAACTTTGAAACTCTTCGGATAATTGATGCTAAGGACCATTTGATGTCCATCAGTTCCAACTCTTCCTCATTTACCTGATCGTAATCCTCAGCTGTCATTTCAGGATTTCCAATCTTTCCAGCAACAAGACTTTCATACGATTCCAGAACTGTATCAAGAAGTGCTATGTGCTGTTTTGCAACTTTTTCAGGAAACACATTCTTTAAATCAACTGCTATGTTGCATTGGAAAACATTTGAATTAGAAGTAGATTGGCTTGTCTAATGAGATTAAACTTTGAGAAGAAGAACTTGAACCAACATATGAATAACAAGTGTTTGTAGAATACTGATTTTGTGATGATTGATCTGATGTATTCATATTTGCACTAAATGCCGTTTGGATTTTGGACTTTGAATCGGAGTATCTGGAACACCACCTTTGTAATAAACTCCGACATCCTGAACAACATTAGTGTTTTTGGATTTTGCAATCTTCATCAATTCCATTTCATGACCTTCAAGTTTGTCAATGAAAGATGACAATTTAAAATGTCTCCAAGATGGACTGTTCTTTAGAACCATCAGATACGTTGTCCATTCTCCTTCTGGAAGTGCATCGGCCAGCTTCTCAATTTGCTCTTCGTTAGTTCTCTTGATATCATGTCTTCGCATTTGGACCATGAGGTGATAATATCTATCAATCATTTGCTTCATTGTCTCTCCTTTGATCATCGTGAGATTTCAGACTCTTTCTTAATCAGGGCCTTTTTGCTCTTGATCATTTCATCACTTCCTTTGAATTTTTCGCAAAGAGAATTCCATAATCTTGAGAAATTATTCTGGTAATAATATCAAGATATCTTCTTTGACAGATTGTTGTATCAAGCTAATCATCTTATTTTCAGCAACATATTTCTCTTTGTCAATCACCGAAAACTTGTTCATGGAAGATCTTGATCCGTTCATCTTTGGGCCATGTATAACCATCTTCAATCGCAACCCAGCTATTGAATTGATTCGCTTGAATCCAATTAACAAACTTTTCTTTCCGTCCCTCGAACTCGTCCACACTCATCAACTTCGGTGGTTTCTGGGTAGTTCCCATTTCATTATCGAGGTTCATCTGATTAAGCGCAATTGAATTTGACGTTGAGGCTTGTGCTACTCCAGCTGCAAACGCGTTATGGAAATCTTCCATTTTGAAAATAGAGACACGTACGCTGAAAACACGTGAAACTTTGAAAAATATTAGAACTAACTACAAGTTCGGTCGAACTTGTAGTTGAAGGATGAAAATTTTCAGTTTTAATCCAAGTTCGGTCGAACTTGGATAAAGATTTTGATTTTGAATCGAACTTGTGAAAACTAATGAAAAACAAAGATGTTCGGTCGAACTTAAGCTTGACTTTTTAAGAAGAACACCAAGTTCGGGCGAACTTAGCTTGGATTTCTATGAAAAACTTCAAGTTCGAGTGAACTTAAGTAAATTTTCAACAGAATTATATCAAGTTCGGTCGAACTTGATAGAAACTCAATAAAAATTCAATAAGTTCGAGCGGACTTAGCTTAAAAACACTGAAATCCCTATCAAGTTCGGTCGAACTTAGCTTAAAACACTGAAATCCCTATCAAGTTCGGTCGAAGTTGATAAAAATCAATGATTTTTAATCAAGTTCGGGCGAACTTGAGTTAAGTTCAGCCAACATGATTTTGAAAAAATGGTTTTTGCAACTTTTTGATGTCAAATCTTGTGAAGTTGATGTCCAAACTCTCACGGGTTTACCACGAATGTATTTAACATTACATATTCAAAATTGGACAAAATTTGACCGTGAATTCTTTCGTTTTTGATCAAAAGTTAAGAAAAATAGAAGAATGGAGATGAAATAGAGAGATTCTTGTCTTGATTTCAAGAAATTCAGGTATCCAGGCTCTGATACCACTTGTAGGAACGTCCATGAACACTGGAAAAATTTGTTATCTATTGTCCGATTTGGCGGAAACTAATGACAAGTTAATCAAATAACAAGAATTACTCATTTAAAGATTGTTTTCATTGATCTAAAGTTCAATACATTCGAGAACCGGATCCGACAGAGCTTCGCCGTCTCTGTGCCAAAATCTATGAAGTTTTTTTAAATGAAAACCCAAGGCACCTATATATAGTGTTACAAGTTCCTGGTGAGAAGACAGCCATAGGTAAGTTCGCCGTCCGGCCGAACTTGGCTTCTTACAAACAATCATGAGCGAACTTGTCACTAAACTATCTTAAATACGCCTCGTTTCACCTACTCTATACAGACTCATACAAGACTATTCTATAGACATTATGCATCAATAGACTCCCTCTTGGAAATCCACTTTATCTTGTTCGGTCTTTAGAAACTCTCATTTATTCCAGACTCGTTCTCATGTAATGACGAAGGCAACAGACATATGCACCAACACACGTCATACAAATTCCGCATATACGAACGTTAGATACCAATTTAGGTTCTTATGCTAAACATGGAGCGATCTAACAAGTGGTATCAGAGCATGGATACCTGAATTGGTGAAATCATTGTAAGATCTACTCTTATTCTACCTCTTTATACCATATTTTTCTTAATTTTTCAAAGAAAACAATGAATTCACTGATAAAAGTTGCTAATTTTTTAATATGTCATGTAAAATACACTTGTGATAAACCCTTGAGAGTTTGGACATCAAATTAACGAATTGGTATAAAAAATTGACAAAACCATGTTTTGCAAACAAGGTTTGGTCGAACTTGACATCAAGTTTGCTCGAACTTGATTAAAATTTCATCAATTTTAATCAGTTTGCCCGAACTTGATCGATTTTTCAAGAGTTTTTGATAAGTCCGCTCGAACTTGTTCGTTTTTTAAACAAATTTTATCAAGTTCGCCCGAACTTGAATAAAGTTTGTTGAAATTCAATTACAAGTTCGCCCGAACTTGATAATCTTCTTGAAAATCAACATAAGTTCGCCCGAACTTAATCAAGGAGAATTTTTCAAAATTTAAACACAAGTTTGGCCCGAACTTGTGTAACATCAAATATGATTTTTCTCAAACTGCAAAGTTCGCCCGAACTTGTTAGTGTACTGATTATTTTTCGAAGTTTGTGACGTGTTTTCAGTAATATTCGTCAGTTTTTTCAAGATGGAAGATCTTCACAGTGCATTCATGACTGCTTCAGCATCAAACGTCAAATGGTGAATCAAGTGAACATCAACAACGAGATGGGCACGTCTGTAAAGCCTCCAATATCATGTGTATGGACGAATATGAGGGATGGAAAGAGAAGTTTATGAATTGGGTTCAAGCTACATATTTCCACAGCTGGTTGGCAATAGAGACTGGTTATACATATCATGAAAGAATTTGACATATTTAGATGATTAAAGGGGAACGATGAAACAGATGATCGAAAGGTTTTGTCATCTGAAAGTGATTATGAGGAGACACGGGCTTGAGAAAACAGAAGAAGAATATATTGATAAGCTAGCTGACGCTTTACCTGAGGGAGAGTGGACAACTTATCTTATGGTGCTCAAAGAAAGTTCGAGTTGGGAGTTCTTCAAACTGTCCACATTCATTGATAAACTGGAAGGGCATGAGATGGAGTTTTTAAAGATAGCAAAATCAAAGAATTCAAATGTTGCTCAAGATGTAGGGCTTTACTACAAGACCGGAGCTCAAGAGAATATTACTAGCCCGAAGATCCAAACCGCATTCAGTGCAAATCTGAATTCCTCGAATTCTTCGCCAATAGTCAAAATCAATCATATCCGAAATATGATCAGAGTCCGCAGAATTCTTCATATTCAAGCACGGGTTCAAATCGAATAGTCAATCAAATTCTGATCCAAATGTGTTCAAATGCAACATTGCTGTCGACTTGAATAATGTCGTTTCTGAACAAGCAGTCAAACAACATATGGCACTACTTGCCACAGTGTTGGAGTCATATGAAAGCTTGGTGGCTGGAAAGATTGGTAATCTGGAGATGACCGCCGAAGACTATGATCAAGTAGATGAAGAAGAGCTTGAGCTGATGGATATTAAGTGGTCTTTAGCATAATCATTTGGAGGGTTACTAAGTTTGTTGCATTAATGGCAGAGACATCGGAAATTCAAGCAACAAATTGGGATTCGACAAAACAAAGGTTACTTGCTTCACATGCCGACAAAAAGGGCACTTCAAAAGAGAATGCAAGAATCCTGAAGCGAGTGGCAATCAAAGTCCATTTGGAGGTGGCAGTGATTATTACAAGAAGTCGCTACAATACAAGCCTTTCCCAAAGAAGACTAAGTCGAAATCCAAGAGAACCATCCAATATTGCAGAAAAGGCAATGGTTTGCTTCTAATGAAGATGACGGTTTTGACTGGAATTCTTATATGGCAAAAAGACTAGAGTTGCTTTAATGGCTGAGATTGTAGAAGACACATCTGCTGATGATGCAGCCATGGAAAGTGCAATGCTAGAAGAATACTTTACAACAAGCTGAAGAGGAGGAGATTTATCATCACACAAAGATGCAGAGTGTTCTTTCTCCTAACATGTCTACTAGTTTTGCAGTTTTTTGGTGATACAACATCTTCAGAGAATGTTGCTGAGGAGAAACCTGTGATTGAAGAAGTTATCAACGTGAACAAAGAGATGAATGAAGAAAACCTCACAGAGATTGCCAAAAAAGCTATGATGGCAACTCTAACAAAGGTAGGCCCGGAGGTAAAAGTCGTAGAAAAGGAAGTTGTCAAAATGGGTTGAAAAACCTTGTGCGAAATGTGCTGAGTCATGTGTTCAATGTACCGAAAAGAGCCAAATCATAGCTGAACTCAATGTGCATAATAATAATTTCAAATATGATTATCGCACAATGAAAGAGGCATATGACAAAATGAAAGATGATTATGGTAGACTTGATAGAAATTACATTGAACAAGATGATACGATTAGAATGTTAAAAGCCACTTTAATGGAAAAACAAAAGGCAATTAACGTTTACATAAACAACATTGCTGAAGTAAAACAAGAACTTCAGGACATGAAAATCGAAACAGAAAGAGTCAGACAGCTTTAAAGAGCTATACTACGAATGCATACGTCATTGATCACATTCTTCCTACAATTCAGTCGGAAGAAGATGTTCAGAAATCAAAAAGTAAAAAACGTGGAGACTATAACAGTGTTCCACCACCTCTATGCAAAAGTATTGTCGCAAGAAGGCTGAGGGGATGGAAAAGGCGCTCAACATTGAACTTTTAACTGAAAAGAAAAATGAGCTGCCTGAGAACATTGATATAACCTACACGAGTGATGATGGCGAAGCAGTGGTTAAGAATGTTGTTGAAAATGTTTTGAATGATTCTGATGATGGCAGCTATGAAAGCGCCAACTTGAGTTCGAATAATTCTGATTCACAATCTGAAGATGACGATACATCATCGGAAAATAGCCTAAGTGATGATCCTAACGTTGTCATGTACAAATTTAAAGAATTCTGATAGACTATATTTCAACGATAGCTTTCCGATTCGGAATGTGAAGGAAGAACAACTTGATAAATTCTTCAAACTCGTTGAAGTTTCATCAAAAGATTTGGAAATTAATGAAAAGAAGTTTTACTCCAAACCTAAAAGAAACAACTACCGAAGGAATGGTGGTGACTTTCCTGAACATAGGAGAGCGGGGTTGCGTTTGGATGTGGAAGAAGAACCGAATAAGAAAATGTCACCATTTCATGAATATAAAGATAAAAACATGAAATTTGTATATGGGACGAGCACGGTTCAAGAGGAAAGTTTGATTGGAGAGCAGTCAAACGATGAGTTTAAAAAGGCAAAAGAACTTCGAGATAAGGCCAAAGCCACAAGTGGTGAAAAATCCACTAGTGGACACTCTAATGATGATCGGACTTGCTTCAAATGAAATGAAGTTGGTCACATTGCACGCAAGTGTTAGAAATCTAAGCCGGTCTATCCTCGAAGGAAAACAAGTTCAGATGTTGAAAAGCCTAAGCAACCAGAGTTTGTAAAACCTGTCGCGATTCTGAAAAGAAATGAATCCAAACTTGAAGTTAAACCTAAAACTAAATTTGAAAGCTTAACTTTCAAAAAAGGTGAAACTTCCAAGTCAAATGAATCAAGGTTTTGCATAAAAAAGGCACAAGTAAAATCACAATCCTAGATTGCTAAAAAGAAATCATCAACATCTGAAGTTACCAAGTCTGAGCTAGTTAAGACTGGTAAGAACAACGAGTCTAAATCTAAGATTAAAACTGAAACTGTCAAACCATCAAAAGATAAAAAGAAAGTTACATTTGAAAATGGTAACAACAGTGACATCTCAGATGGTGATTTTGAGGATGATTATGAAGTTTTTTATGACAAAAAACCCAAGACCAAGAAGGCTTGGGTCGTGCTTTTTAACTGAATGATAATGGTGTAGGGGCTCCAAAGATCCATTCTATCAAAGTGGATTCTGGATAGTGGAGCGTCAAGGCACATGACAGGGATGAAAGCTCTTCTCTTTGACATAAAGCTATAAACATTGGATATGTTGGCTTTGCCGGTATATCAAGGAGGAAGGATAGTCGCCGAAGGAAAACATTCCAATGGCGTGGTATCGTTTGATCGTGTGAATTACATTGCTGAGCTAGAGAACAATCTTCTAAGCATCTCGCAGATTTGTGATAAACAGTCCACAGTTCATTTCAATGATAAAGAGTGTATGATACTTAAGCCGGGTTTCAAATTCCAGATGACTGGATTCTCATGCGTGCTCTGCGGGAAAATGATCTCTACGTGTTAGTTATGGGCAATGCTACCACATCAACAAAATCTGCTCAATGTTTGTCACAAAAGCCATGGAGAAAGATTCGATTCTATGGCATAGGAAAATGGGGCATATTCATCTGAGGAAAATGAACTTTCTGGTCCATAACGATCTGGTTGAAGGAGTTAATCTTCAGAGCTTCCACATGACAGATCATTGTCTCGAATATGAAAAGGGGAAGCAGATTAAAAAGTCATATCCAAAGAAGATTCTTAACTCAATAAAGTTACCGCTTGAACGTCTACATATGGATCTTTTTGGACCGGTAAATGTCCGAAGTATTTCAGGAGATTTGTTTTTTTGGTAGTCACAGATGATTACTCTAGATATTCTTGGGTTTTCTTTCTAGAGTCAAAAGATGAAACGTTTGAAAATCTAGTGATTCTCTTCAAGAAGCTCGAAAATCTATATCACCTGCCTGTCAGACGTATTCGAAGCGATAATGGAACAGAGTTCAAAAACAAAAAAAATGTAAGAATTCTGCGACGCCAAAGGTATATTGCACGAATTCAGTGCACCGTACACTCCACAACAAAATGGCGTAGCAGAGAGGAAGAACAAAACGTTGATCGAAACGGCAAGAACTATGCTTGCAGACTCAAAGCTTCCTGTCAGCTTTTGGAGTGAGCGTGCAGCGGTGTACACTTTGAATAGGCTACTATCAATCGCAAAGACATGCTGAATCAAGAAGGAACCAATCTCAATATCTAGAGCGTTTGGCACATGAAGGATTACCAGATGAAAATTTGTGCTAAACTTTAAGGGTCTTAACACAAATCGACTAAAAAGACATGCTTGAAATGATCAACCGAAGGAAACCAAATCTCAAATATCTAGAGCCGTTTGGAGCACCATGCAAGTGATTGACCAAGATGGAAAATTTGGTGCTAAAACGCTTGAAGTTTCTTTGTCGGGTATTCAAGTCCGCTAAGAAGAGTTTATGTTCCTGCGTTGAGAAAAGTGATCGAAGCACAACATGTTGATTGCTTTCGGTACACAACTCCTATTCAGAGGAAAGGCGACGCGTGGTTGTTCAATTACTAAGATTTGTGGAAGTCATTCGACTTGCCAGAAGAACCGTCTGAAGAAGAACTTGCAGCTCTTTATTATCTTCAACAGTCGGCTAATCAAGAACAAATTCTAAGCCAATTGTGGTTAATCAACCCACTGGTTCTACATCGTCTTCTGTGCAGGTCCGAGTAATAGTGGTGTTCCGGATGAACAAGTTTCTGAAGCAGAAGTAGCACCTACTACAACTCCAGCAAATGTTTCCACTGAACCAGGAAATATAACAGAGCCTATTATTCCCCTGAATTCAAAATTCTGACTCCGATGAAGCTCCAATTTTCGATGATGACGGAGAATCCTCTTCCGATGACGAATCCGAGGAGATATCCAACATGTTGAATCAATCTGCTGGACAAGCAATCAAAATGAAGCTACATCTAGTGCTCCTGAAGTTGATTTGATCGTTGATCTGAATGTTACAAATCAGAATAGCTCAGTTGATGTTCCTAGTGAGGAGATGCCATGATCTTATTCATATCATCCTTCAATAAACATTATTGGAGAATTACAGACTGGTGTACGAACAAGAAGTCAAATCAACAAAGCATTAAGTTCTTTCTATACCCGAGTGGCTCCTACTCAAGACTACTGCTATTATTCATGTTTCATATCTCAAATAGAGCCAAAGACTGTGAATGAAGCCTTGGTTGATGAGAACTGGGTGATAGCGATGCAAGAGGAACTGTTACAGTTTGAGAAACTGGGAGTCTGGAGGCTTGTAGACTTACCACCAAAGCAGAAAGCGATAGATACGAAATGGGTCTTCACGTGTAAAAGAGATGATCGAGGTGTGATTGTTAGAAACAAAGCTCGGTTGGTTGTCAAAGGTTTCCACCAGCAAGAAGGAATTGACTACACGGAAGTATATGCACCGGTTGCACGTTTAGAGTCAATCCAAATTTTCCGTGCATTCGCAGCTTGGAAAGGTTATAAAGTTTACCAGTTGATGTGAAATCCGCATTTCTCTATGGTAAGCTACGCGAACAAGTGTACTTCGGCCAACCACCGGGGTTCGTCGATCCGCTGAACAAGAACAAAGCTTATCTCCTAGACAAAGCCTTATACGGATTACATCAAGCCCCGAGAGCTTGGTACGAGACGTTATCTCAACATCTCGTTGGAAATAGCTTGACGAGAGGCACAGTTAGATAGTACATTGTTTACCAAAGAAGTCGGAAATCATCTGATCATCGTACAAATCTATGTGGATGATATCATTTTTGGTTCAACGGATGATAGTCTTTGCAAAGAATTCGAGAAGATTATGAAGAAAAAGTTTGAGATGTCTTCTATGGGCGAAATGAAATTCTTCCTCGGATTACATGTCGATCACTTACCAGACAGCATATTCATTCATCAAACAAAGTATGTTCACGATATTCTGAAGAAGTTTGAAATGGATAGTTCGAAGCCGCTTTCGACTCCTAGGCGCTGAATCACGGGATTTACATTGACGAAACAGGAACCAAAGTGGATGATATGCTCTATTGGTCGATGAAAGGATCTCTTATGTATCTGACGGAATCTCGCCCAATATCATGTATCCTACCTGCCTTGGCGCGAGATATCAGTTCAGTCCCCGAGTGTCACACATGAAGATAGTCAAGCGAATTTTCCATTACCTGAAGGGATGTCCAAGCACCGGCTTGTGGTATCCAAAGAACGATAATTTTGATCTGACGGGATACGCTTTCATATGTTTTTCAATGTTTTTTGTACTTTTTTTTATTTTTCATATGTTCTTCGGAACTCGTTTAGTAACGTGACAATGCAAGAAACAAACCACGGTCTCTCTCTCAACTTGTGAGGCAGAATACATTTTTGCTTCCAGCTATTGTTCACAAATCCTCTGGATTCAACAACAGATGAGGGACAATGGATTGCAATTTCTTGATACGCCTTTATATGTAGATACTAAGGCAGTAATCGACATCACTAAAAATCTTGTTCATCACTCAAGAACTAAACACATTGAAATTCCTTATCACTTCATTCATGACTGCTATGAAAAGAAGTTGGTGCGAATAGAAAAAATCCACACCGATGAACAAAAAGTTGATTTTTATACCAAAGCTTTTCCTTTAACGAGATTTAAATATCTAATGAGGCTTAACGGTATTAAAAATTTGTTGACAGGTGCGGAGGCTGAGGTAGAATATGGATCGGACGACGAGTTCACGTGATCCACATTGGTTTGTATATCTTTTAGATTAGTATTTCTTAAAAACTAAAATACAAAATATGTTTTTGAATTTAAGGGAGAAAATTTTGAGAAAATACAAAAACATATGAAAAATAATACAAAACCATTGAAAAAGACAAAAAGATTTTTTGTGTCAAAAAAGGAAATGATAGTACATCAGTGGACTATCACAGTATGCTAAAGAATTGTAAAGTCTAAAAGTGTCGATAGACTTTACACGTTCAGTAAATTGTTTCTGATATATAAACTAAATTTTACAACTTCTTAATCTTATGGATTAACATCTCTCGGATATTTGGACTTAGTACTCGAAATTTCGTTTGAGAGGTTGCCTGATTATGAGATACGAGGTGTTTATAGATGATTTATATCTGGGGTATTATACAAGTTCTTCTGATTTTGTGGAAGCAATAGACTAGAACTTCTATAATGCTTTTGCTAAAAACCCCTAAACTGCATACAAAGCTGAAAAGAATCGAAAGATCTAATCATTTGCAGTTCTTAAAAGATTCCTTAAGTGGAACACACCTTAAAGTCGAGCCTTCATCTCTTTGTCTGTACGGTATACTAACTTGAGCTCTCAAGGTCTCGCATAACCCAGATACAGATATCGGTTACGCTATGTTCACCTGTAAGATGAAATCTAGGAATCTTGATACGAGAGTATATCTTGAGATGGGAACCACAGTTAACTCAAGTTTCATAAATTCATACCTAACATATCTTGGAACAATTGAGAAATTTGTCGAAGTTTAAAGTTGACAAATATATCCATAATCTAGGTAAACGAGTTTAAAACTTGAAGTCATCTAAAGATCAACGGTACTGGTGATATGTCTCAATCAACTGATATGATCCTTAGACACGATTTCAAAAAGATATGTCTGTAAATGTGTTTGTACATAGTTTACTTGTTAAAAAGTTCTGTAAATAGTTTTGTACATAGTTTATGCGCTTTACAGATTAAAAACAAAAAGATGTTCAGTGTGTTTTAGCATCAACTTTCAAAAATTCAAAAAGATTTTGTTTCTACATTAGTTTCTACAAGCCAATGTTGGAAAACGGATCTTCGAAGTCTGGTAAATTGCAACACTGGTGGGAATCTGATTGACAACGGGCTGGGAGCTAATCTGTAAAATCTGATAAGCCAAAACAATTAAAAGTTCATTAATTTGAAACTTGATTTTGAGAAAAACCAACAGTTTGTTCAGAACGGGTCAAACCGTGGTCAGTAACTTGGACTCGGCAGACAAATCGGTTAACTAAGGTCATTAGCTTAGACTTGGTCAACTGAGTGGATTGTTAAAACTGGTAAAATCTGAAAAGTTCAGGGTCTAAATTTTAAAATTTGAAAAATTTTGGTTTGAAATTGATCAAGTTCGCCCGGACTTGTAATCAAGTTCGACCGAATTTGTATATGCTCTTTATGTTTCATATGTTGATAAGTTCACCCGGACTTGTTTGTTAATCTTAATTGATTGAATTAAAAAGTTCACCCAAACTTGAGGAGTATATATAAATCAGAAGTTCGACCGAACTTCATTATCAGTTATCACAGTCAACAGAGCGAACTTGAGCGATTTGAGCGATTTTTGAAATTGGCACTCATACGTCGAATTGCTGCCCGATTTGAAAGTGATTAGTGGTGATCTACACATTACTCATCATGGCAATGGTGAGAGATTCGAATTTGAACCGTGTTTTGATGTGTTTTGAACATGATAGATCTGAGATTGGACTATTAGACATGTTTTAGACAATTAATGAACACATTGAGACTGAAAACATGATAAAGAAACTTAAACGACCGTATACATGTCATCAATTTGAATCAGAACAGCATGAGATGAGTTTGCAGGTTTTGGGGAACAAGACGACAAGTTTGCCCGAACTTGTCAAAAGGTTCTGTGAACCAAGTTCGGCCGAACTTGTCCTTAGATGTTAAAATGTCATAAAATTCATATGTTCGTCCGAACTTGATCTGAAGTCTATTCAAATGTTTTCCTAAAAAGTTCGCCCGAACTTGTCTGAGAATGGTTTGATAAAAAGCTTACAAGTTCGCCCGAACTTGTTTAAGAAAATGTTTAATTTGTTAAGGCAAGTTCGCCCGGACTTGAATATATGTATGTTTTTATTTTGTAAACAAATCCGACCGAACTTAATGGTTGAAATGTCAAATTGGACAATCAAGTTCGCCCGAACTTGATATAGTGTTTATGAAAATTGTAAAAATTTGATAATTTTGTCTCAATCTTAGTGTTTACAGAATATTCAGCTCTCGTTCAACAAGTTTCACAATACGCGCATCACGCTTGACAAGATTATTTGTCCATCGCTCGAAGCGTTTGATAGAAATCTTACATTTATGGAAAGGATTCCGATACACAAGGCGATTACAGAGAAGACGGTGGTCCACAGGTCGCATGTTTATAGCTTTTGGAATTCCGCAGCTATGAATGATGATGATTCAAAGATTAAATCAGTGGTCCAAGTTGGAAACGAAGATAAGGAGATTTCTATGACAGAGTCTGACATTCGAAAGGTTCTGAATTTCAACGACGCAGCGGATGATCCGATGATGCTTGATGAGAGAATGGTTAGAGGGTGTTTTTGTCGTATGGGATGTCACACCCTCAATTTCCACTTGCGGAGTTTTACCGCGAGGCGTGTGAACAAACCAGAATCTGAAACACTAGTACGTCGAACGACTCTATATGATTTGATAATACGTTTTCCAAAAATCATTTGTTTAACCATTCATCGTAGATTTTATATTGTCTTAGTTAGTTACCAATGTTTAGCGGAAGCATTAGTTTTTAAAGTTGAGCGGAAGCATAAAGTAAAGTAAAGGAACGGGCGCCAACATAAACGCCAAAACTAAAGAAAAACCCAAAACAATGTTTGTAAATGAGACTCGATAAAAGGTGTCTTGATCAATGCAAGTGAGTGCACCTAGAGCTCCTAGCATCCTGAGAAACATGTAAAGAAACAAGTGTCAACATTAAAGATGAGTGAGTTCACAGGTTCTCATAATTTCGTACGTTCGGTTATGAGTTTGTTTCCCCCGTTATCACTAACCCGGGATAACGATTTAGTTCCATTATTCCCAACCCAGAATAATACTGATAGTTCCATTATTCCCAACCTGGAATAATAACGATGTTGGTTCCATTATCCCTAACCCGGGATAATATTGTTGTTTCGTAATTAAGTTCAATGTTAATATATATAGGTAGCTAGCCTAAAGTTATGACACGTAAGTGTTCGCGATCGAAGCTGACTGTTGTGCCTCCGTGTTGCCAGGCCTATCACTGACCATGGCGAAGTTAGGCCAAATTATTCACCCGTTGACCATACCCGGTCGGCTAGCGCGACTAGCTCAGATGGGGCTTGTCGGGCCCAGTAGTACTACTTATAATTTCCCCACTATCTAAACCCAATACTAACGATCCGAGAATTTGTCGAGGACTTGTGTGATATAGCTGCTTAGTGACCATAACGTACATTAACATTAACTTAGTTACCGAATAGTTTAATGACGTTAATTTCGTATAACGTAAAGAGATTGAGTTGAAGAGTGTATACATGTTTCTCCCCCTGTTGTTTAAAACCGGATAAAGTTAGGGGTCGTGAACTCACCTTTAGTTGCTCGGTTAGTGTAAGACAGAAGTTGAAATGATGGGACCGCTAATTGCGTCCTAACAAGTCAATTGATTTCAAGTTAGTGTGTGAACACACCAATACAAATCCTACACATAATTAACGCACAAAGCAGTACACACAATCACAATTCCTATCACTCAACCATGCATGCAAGTATCCTCATATGAACATAGTGATCAAAACAATTTATCATGTACACAAAACCAATTCATACAACACTTTGGTACATACATTCACAAGTTATCAAGTTTCAGCTCATATACTCATAATTAGGCTGTTTTCAAGGATTTTTATAAAATAGTCCCAACATTCCAAAAATTCCAATTATTTTACAGGAGGTGACAACTATACTGTAGAATTTTATAAATTTTTCAAGTCCTATACTTTACCAATTATCCATAAATATTAATATACTAGGCTGCAGTCAGATTCGTCACTTTCTGACTGCAGTCCACGGAAGAATTTATTTAAAAATCACTGTTCGTCCAATTAACAAAATTTCAATGGGAGTTGCCCGGAAATTTCCATATCTAGTTGCTGTACAAATTTCATGATTCGACTCCCTACAGATTATTAAATCCAACTCGATAAACAACTAACAAAATTTTAGGATTTTTACAGCTTTAGTTACTGAACTAAATTGGCCACTTAAAAATATCAAACGACTTCAGAAAAATATGAATCCAGCTCCATTAGAATCGTTTTCCAAAACTCTACGTTTTAGACTTCAGAAAATCCGTTTTTCGACAAATAATGACCGAGTTACAGCCAGTTGAAGTTGGCTGTAACCACCATTCAGCAATCTGATTCAGCACTTTATCACAAACTAACTAGCTTAACCCTCGATACAATGAACATAGGCGATCAAGAACTGAATTACAAATCATATATCATCATATATATCATACCCATGCAAACCCTAATCATAACCTATTGTTTTTATCAACAAAACACAGCCTATGTTTCCAGATTTCGAACAACATCAAACTTGCAAACATCATAAATTAATCGGCAAACATAACACTACATTCAAACATATAAATCCGAATATGATCTTGAAAACGATGATAATCCTAACCTTTAATGACAAGATTAATGAGCCGATACTTGGACAAGAGCCGAGAACTAGATGGGACTGATTCGGATGTTGGCGAGAACTTGCGACCGAGAAGAAGAATGATGAGGGGAGGGCTGCCTCGATTCAAGAGGAGTGTAACAAGGCTGTCTTGCGATCGAGAAGATGAAAGATCGGCTTCCGTCGGCTGTTTTCTCAACTAGGGTTTTGTGTTTTGTTTTTGTGAAGCAAAGCATGCATGTATGTGTATATATAGCGCAAAGGATGAAGGTAAAGGGAATGGGTTTGCGGTTTGGGGTGCACACGGCCGAGAGGGTTTGGGTGGGGCGGTTTGGGTTTAAAACTTGATCCCCAAGTTTGGTTAACTCCTTGAGTCGCAAGGAAATGAGGCCGGCTCGTGTCGCGGTTCGGTTCGGTTCGTCTATATATTTACTATATATATTTTATAACTAAAACAATCACGAAATCGAACATCACATAATAATTCACCAACTCATAAACGTTTAATACACATAACACATAATTCGTTTGACAAGTTCATGAGATTATCGTAATTATTTCGAGTGTGCAAATTTAAGTCTCCGAATCAATTTATCGTAGGAACGAATAACCGTGAAGTAGTGCGTTTAAGATATCCGAAAAACCGGGATGTCACATTATCCCCATGTTGAAAGAATTTTCGTCCCGAAAATTGAGTAAACTCGGTTTAGAATGCAGCGTACATGTTTAGAGTGCCACGCACAAAGATTTAGTTCATTAACGATGGTACGCGAAATTACAAGAAATTCCCAAGTGCCATGCACAAAGATTCCCAAGTGCCATGCACAAGGATTTAGTTAACAATGGTACGCGAAATTATGAGAAATTTCCAGGTTGTCACATCATCCCCATGTTGAAAGAATTTTCGTCTCAAAAATTTAGTTACTGGTATCGTTAGTTTGCTGCTCAGCTGCAAAGAGGTGTGGGTATTTGCTTTTCATTTGGTCCTCTCTTTCCCACGTGAACTCCGGTCCACGCTTAGAGTCCCAACGAACCTTAACGATCGGAATCTTGCTGTGCCTTCGAGTCTTGATCTCACGATCCATGATCTCGATAGGTTGCTCCACAAAGTGCAGTTGTTCATCCACTTGGATCTCGTCCAATGGAATGACTAGGGTTTCATCCGATAGACACTTATTCAGATTTGACACGTGAAAAACGTTGTGAACTCCACTGAGTTCGGCAGGAAGGTCTAATTGATAAGCTACGGGTCCAATACGTTTCGGGATCACAAACGGACCTACGTACCGTGGGTTTAGTTTACCTCGTTTTCCAAAGCGGATTACACCCTTCCAGGGTGACACCTTCAGTAGGACGCGGTCGCCTACTTGAAATTCGAGCGGTTTGCGTCGTTGATCAGCGTAGCTTTTCTGTCGGTCTCGTGCCGCCGCCATGCGGTTTCTAATTTGTACAATCTTTTTAGTAGCTTCAAGTATCAACTCAGGGCCTGTGAGTTGACTGTCACCGACTTCTGCCCAACAGACCGGTGATCTACATTTACGACCGTATAATGCCTCAAACGGTGCTGCCGAAATACTCGTATGATAACTGTTGTGATACGAGAATTCGACTAGAGGCAGGTGGATCTCCCAACTATTCCCGAAGTCTACTATGCATGCCCTAAGCATGTCTTCCAAGGTCTGTATGGTCCTTTCGCTTTGACCATCAGTCTGAGGGTGATAAGCTGTGCTCATATCTAAGCGTGTGCCCAACGCTTTCTGAAGTGACTGCCAAAAGTTGGACGTGAAGCGAGCATCTCTGTCTGAGATGATGGACCTTGGCACTCCATGCCGAGAAACTACTTCCTTAATGTAGATGCGAGTCAACTTCTCCATCTTATCTGTTTCTTTAATAGCTAGGAAGTGTGCGGACTTAGTTAAACGATCCACTATTACCCAGATGGTATCGCAACCACCCAAAGTTCGCGGGAGTTTAGTGATGAAGTCCATCGAGATCTGATCCCATTTCCACACTGGGATCTCAGGTTGTTGGAGTAGCCCCGATGGCTTTTGATACTCTACCTTGACTTTTGCACAAGTCAAACACTTACTCACGTAGGTGGCTATATCAGCTTTCATGTTGGGCCACCAATACGCAGCTTTAAGGTCTTGATACATCTTATCCGAACCAGGATGGACAGAGTATCGGGATTTGTGAGCTTCGTCCATGACTAGCTCTCTGAGGTTTCCGTAGAGAGGTACCCATATGCGATTCATGAAATACCGGTCTCCATTGGGTTTTACTTCCCAATCGCGTTCCATTTTTCCCACCGATTCGGCCTTGATGTTTTCTTCCTTAACTGCTTCTAACTGCGCGTCGCGTATCTGTTCGGGTAACCCCAAATGAATAGTGAGCTGTAGTGCTCGTACCCGACGCGGTTTCAAGTGTTCCTTCCTACTGAGGGCATCAGCTACCACGTTAGCTTTACCCGGGTGATACCGAATGGCACATTCATAATCGTTCAAGAGTTCGACCCAACGACGCTGTCGCATGTTCAACTCCTTCTGATCAAAGATGTGTTGGAGGCTCTTGTGGTCTGTAAAGATTGTGCACTTCGTTCCATAGAGGTAGTGTCTCCAAATCTTAAGTGAAAACACTACTGCTCCCAATTCCAGGTCATGTGTTGTGTAGTTTTTCTCATGAACCTTCAATGAGTACGCATCCCAATCCCTGAATGGAAGCATCACAATATACTACAAAATCATCTGTCCCTTCCGGCAAGGACAGAATGGGTGCACTGCAAAGTTTCTGTTTCAGCAATTGAAATGCTGCTTCCTGCTTGTCACCCCAAGCATACTTGATGCCTTTCTGGGTGAGGCTAGTAAGCGGTTGTGCGATCTTTGAAAATCCCTCGATGAAACGTCTGTAGTAACCAGCCAAACCCAAAAATTGGCGGATCTCCGTCGGTGTCCTGGGTGCTTCCCAGTTTTTGATAGCTTCAATCTTGGCAGGGTCGACGTGGATACCCTTTTCAATTACGATATGCCCGAGAAACTGAACTTCCCGAATCCAGAAATCACACTTCGAAAGCTTGGCATATAGTTTCTCCTGTTGAAGTAATCCTAGCAGTAATCGTAGATGTTCAGCATGTTCTTCTTCGCTTTTAGAGTACATGAGTATGTCATCGATGAACACAATGACAAACTTGTCGAGGTATGGTTTACACACACGGTTCATGAGGTCCATGAACACCGCGGGTGCGTTAGTGAGACCGAAGGGCATGACCAAGAACTCATAATGGCCATACCGAGTACGAAATGCCGTCTTAGCGATATCCTCCTCCCTGACGCATAGCTGGTGGTAACCGGACCGTAGATCAATCTTGGAGTAGTAGCTTGACCCTTGAAGTTGATCGAAGAGATCGTCGATGCGAGGTAACGGGTATCGGTTCTTGACAGTAACCTTGTTGAGTTCCCTGTAGTCGATGCACATGCGGAAGGTCCCGTCCTTCTTCTTGACAAAAAGGACTGGAGCTCCCCATGGCGAAGCGCTAGGTCGGATAAATCCTTTTTCTAACAGCTCCTGAAGTTGGGTAGACAGCTCCTGTAGCTCGGTGGAGCTAGGCGGTATGGGGCTTTGGCGATAGGAGTTGCATGGTTTGCCAATTCAATTTCAAACTCCAATTGTCGATAGGGTGGGAGACTAGGTAATTCCTCTGGGAATACATCGGAAAAATCACGGACGACGGGGATGTCTTCTATACGTTTCTCGTCCTTAGGCTGTTCGGTAACCAGTGCGAGTAAAGCGAAAGAGTTCTTCCTCCGAAGATACTTCTGCGCTTGCATGTAAGAGATGATGTTTGTGATAGCGCCTGCCTTCTCGCCTTGCACCGTCAAGATTTCGTCGTTAGAGAGCGGAATACGGATAGATTTTTCGAAGCAGAGAACTTCAGCTCGGACGTCGGATAGCCAGTCCATTCTGACTACCACGTCAAAACTACCCAGGGTAGTTGTCATCAGATCAATGGTAAAGGTGTGACCCGCGAGTTTGAGTTGACAGCCGGATACTATACGGGTCACGTCCACAGATTTACCATCGGCTAGTTCTATGATATAAGGGGTCTCTAAGGGTTTAGGTGTGAGATTTAGGTTCTTCCTAAAAGACTCAGATATAAAACTCCTATCCGCACCCGTATCAAAAAGCACAGTAGCAAAATGTTCATTAAGGGGAAACTTACCGGTGACCACGTTCGAGTCGTTTCTGGCATCTCCGCGGCCCAACGTAAATGCGCGACCTTTGGCACCTCCTGTGCCACCATTTCCATTATTGTTGTTGTTATTGTTGTTGTTGTGGTTATTGTGGTTGTGGTTGTTCCCACCATTGTTGTTGTTGTTATGCAGTTGTGGGCAGTCTCTTTTGAAGTGGGCAGTGCTACCACACTGATAGCATCCCCGGTTAACACCCTGTTGCTGGCCCTGGGGTTGATTTTGGTTTTGTCGAGACATGACTTCCCCGCGACAATCCTTTGCCGCATGTCCCACCTTGCCACATCGTTGGCAGCGATTCCCGGCACAAGGGCCGTGATGATGAAGATTACAGCGATTGCACTGCGGCTTTCGACCTACATAGCCGCTTGCATTCTGGTTGTTGTTGGCGGGTTGATTTTGGTGACCCCGGTGGCTGTTGTAATGATTGAACCATTTCTGGTTCCCCTGTTGTGGCTGGGATGACGAAGACTGTCGAACAGACGAGTCTTCAAACTTTCTTTTATTATCAGGGGCAACTTCAGTTGTACCCCGAGTTGGCAACTTCTTCTGTTCCACCGCCTTATCGGTGAGTTTGTGCGCCAACCTGATTGCTTGATGTTCAGTTGCAGGGTTGCTAGCCATTACCATACCCTGAATTTCCGGAACCAGACCCCCAAGGTAGAATTCGAGTCGTTTCTCCACAGTGTTGGCGAGATCGGGACACATAAATACCAAGTCGTGATGTTTCGCTGTGTATGCTTCGATTTCAGATCCCACCATCTTGTGGTTCCATAATGTCTGCTCCAACTGTTGAACTCTGTCTCGGGGACAGTACTCTTCTTTGATTAGGGCCTTAAACTCGGCCCAGGCCATTGCATTTGCAGCAATAAGTCCACGCGTTTGGACTTGTGCATTCCACCAAGTTAGTGCCCCATCTTCCAGTGTTGAGGCTCTATATTTGACCTTGTTGGCCTCCAGACAGTTGCACATTTCAAATACTGATTCAGATTTTTCGATCCAGCGCACCAACCCTATGGGTCCTTCTGCCCCCGTGAATTTGCTTGGCTTCGCGTCGAGGAACATCTTGTAGGGGTTAAAACCCCCTCCTGCTGCCGGTTGGTTCTGAACACCCGCTAGAGCTGCATTTACGTGCTCTTGGATCATTGCAGCTAGTTCTTCGGGCGTCATGTTAAGGTTTCCGCGACGTCCAGTTGCCATTTAGATCTTCGTAAGACAACATAAACACACACCGATAAGTCTATACATCCAATATAGTTATCCTATTCCGTACTTAAATAATTCTCAAGTTATGTCAACTCAAATAAATTAAATAGTCAAAAGAAATACTTGATTAAATAAAGTTTCAACGTCTTACAAAGTGCCAACTAAACATATGAGTTTACTATAAAGTCTCAAGTTTAAACACAAGTGGGAAAATAAATAGACTGAAGGAAAGTAAATAAAATAAGCGAGACGTGTCAATCTTCTACGTCTCCATCCCCCAAATCACTATCGTTGCCGTCATCCTGCGCGGCATTTCCAGCTTCTACAGCTGGGTCCTCCTCCGGATCCTCTTCTGGATCCTCTTCAGGATCCTCCTCTGGATCCTCTTCTGGATCCTCTTCAGGATTCTCCTCTGGATCCTCTTCCAGATCCTCCTCTACCGGCACTGGAGGGGTCGGTGCTGGTGCGGGTACTGGTGCAGGTGCTTGATTTTGTTCTAGCTCCTGAATTCTCCAACTAGACTCCAGGACTCTGTCTTCGAGCCAGTCGGCCCTTATCTGCTCAGCACGTAGATTTCTGGCTAAGGTGTTACGAGCTATCTTACTCGTATGTTGCTCTTCCTCAAGCGATCCAGTTTTACCTGTCAGTTGTCGTATCATCCATCCCTGAGCTAGGATGGTTTCATGCATTCTTTCTAATTGTTCCTGTTGTTTCCGTATCATATTTCTAAGTAGGTCATTCCCTACTTCTACCGAGTTAACCGGTTCGACCGGCACAGCAATGGTTGGGCGTGATGACGACTCCTCCCCCAGAGCGAGCCTTTTTCTCGCAGCTGAGCGTGTCTCCACGCCATAAGATGGTAAGGGTTCCACCATAGGTGCCTTTCCTGGCGCCCTTGGTTGCGTAAGTTTGTCGGATGATGATGATGATGATGATGATGATGACATTGCCTGTTAGGTTGTGTAGTTAGTTACGAGTTGTATTCATTTCTTACTATGCATTCATATTTTACATAACACAGTTGTGGTACATCACATAACAAGATACAACAGTTCGGTGCCAAACTACGTCTAGTATCGTGTAATCAGCTATAGTTTTGGTCTACTTTTAATGCAAACCTGGTTCTCTATAGCTAGTGGCTCTGATACCAATCTGTCACACCCTCAATTTCCACTTGCAGAGTTTTACCGCGAGGCGTGTGAACAAACCAGAATCTGAAACACTAGTACGTCGAATGACTCTATATGATTTGATAATACGTTTTCCAAAAATCATTTGTTTAACCATTCATCGTAGATTTTATATTGTCTTAGTTAGTTACCAATGTTTAGCGGAAGCATTAGTTTTTAAAGTTGAGCGGAAGCATAAAGTAAAGTAAAGGAACGGGCGCCAACATAAACGCCAAAACTAAAGAAAAACCCAAAACAATGTTTGTAAATGAGACTCGATAAAAGGTGTCTTGATCAATGCAAGTGAGTGCACCTAGAGCTCCTAGTGTCCTGAGAAACATGTAAAGAAACAAGTGTCAACATTAAAGATGAGTGAGTTCACAGGTTTTCATAATTTCGTTCGTTCGGTTATGAGTTTGTTTCCCCCGTTATCACTAACCCGGGATAACGATTTAGTTCCATTATTCCCAAACCGGAATAATACTGATAGTTCCATTATTCCCAACCTGGAATAATAACGATGTTGGTTCCATTATCCCTAACCCGGGATAATATTGCTGTTTCGTAATTAAGTTCAATGTTAATATATATAGGTAGCTAGCCTAAAGTTATGTCACGTAAGTGTTCGCGATCGAAGCTGACTGTTGTGCCTCTGTGTTGCCAGGCCTATCACTGACCATGGCGAAGTTAGGCCAAATTATTCACCCGTTGACCATACCCGGTCGGCTAGCGCGACTAGCTCGGATGGGGCTTGTCGGGCCCAGTAGTACTACTTATAATTTCCCCGCTATCTAAACCCAATACTAACGATCCGAGAGATTGTCGAGGACTTGTGTGATATAGCTGCTTAGTGACCATAACGTACATTAACATTAACTTAGTTACCGAATAGTTTAATGACGTTAATTTCGTATAACGTAAAGAGATTGAGTTGAAGAGTGTATACATGTTTCTCCCCCTGTTGTTTAAAACCGGATAAAGTTAGGGGCCGTGAACTCACCTTTAGTTGCTCGGTTAGTGTAAGACAGAAGTTGAAATGATGGGACCGCTAATTGCGTCCTAACAAGTCAATTGATTTCAAGTTAGTGTGTGAACACACCAATACAAATCCTACACATAATTAACTCACAAAGCAGTACACACAATCACAATTCCTATCACTCAAACATGCATGCAAGTATCCTCATATGAACATAGTGATCAAAACAATTTATCATGTACACAAAACCAATTCATACAACACTTTGGTACATACATTCACAAGTTATCAAGTTTCAGCTCATATACTCATAATTAGGCTGTTTTCAAGGATTTTTATAAAATCGTCCCAACATTCCAAAAATTCCAATTATTTTACAGGAGGTGACAACTATACTGTAGAATTTTATAAATTTTTCAAGTCCTAATACTTTACCAATTATCCATAAATATTAATATACTAGGCTGCAGTCAGATTCGTCACTTTCTGACTGCAGTCCACGGAAGAATTTATTTAAAAATCACTGTTCGTCCAATTAACAAAATTCCAATGGGAGTTGCCCGGAAATTTCCATATCTAGTTGCTGTACAAATTTCATGATTCGACTCCCTACATATTATTAAATCCAACTCGATAAACAACTAACAAAATTTCAGGATTTTTACAGCTTTAGTTACTGAACTAAATTGGCCACTTAAAAATATCAAACGAACTCAGAAAAATATGAATCCAGCGCCATTAGAATCGTTTTTCAAAAATCTACGTTTCAGACTTCAGAAAATCCGTTTTTCGACAAATAATGACCGAGTTACAGCCAATTGAAGTTGGCTGTAACCACCATTCAGCAATCTGATTCAGCACTTTATCACAAACTAACTAGCTTAACCCTCGATACAATGAACATAGGCGATCAAGAACTGAATTACAAATCATATATCATCATATATATCATACCCATGCAAACCCTAATCATAACCTATAGTTTTTATCAACAAAACACAGCCTATGTTTCCAGATTTCGAACAACATCAAACTTGCAAACATCATAAATTAATCGGCTAACATAACACTACATTCAAACATATAAATCCGAATATGATCTTGCAAACAATGATAATCCTAACCTTTAATGACAAGATCAATGAGCCGATACTTGGACAAGAGCCGAGAACTAGATGGGACTGATTCGGATGTTGGCGAGAACTTGCGACCGAGAAGAAGAATGATGAGGGGAGGGCTGCCGCGATTCAAGAGGAGTGTAACAAGGCTGTCTTGCGATCGAGAAGATGAAAGATGCCGTCGGCTGTTTTCTCAACTAGGGTTTTGTGTTTTGTTTTTGTGAAGCAAAGCATGCATGTATGTGTATATATAGCGCAAAGGATGAAGGTAAAGGGAATGGGTTTGCGGTTTGGGGTGCACGCGGCCGAGAGGGTTTGGGTGGGGCGGTTTGGGTTTAAAACTTGATCCCCAAGTTTGGTTAACTCCTTGTGTTGCAAGGAAATGAGGCCGGCTCGTGTCGCGGTTCGGTTCGGTTCGTCTATATATTTACTATATATATTTTATAACTAAAACAATCACGAAATCGAACATCACATAATAATTCACCAACTCATAAACGTTTAATACACATAGCACATAATTCGTTTGACAAGTTCATGAGATTATCGTAATTATTTCGAGTGTGCAAATTTAAGTCTCCGAATCAATTTATCGTAGGAACGAATAACCGTGAAGTAATGCGTTTAAGATATCCGAAAAAACCGGGATGTCACATGGGATATAAGGGGCACGTTAACGAATCTACATTGAAGAAAGGATCAATCCCTAATCCTTACAAGTTTTTAATGTACGCAATTATTCACGCCTTCAGTCATCATAAAGCTGGTTTAGACGATGTGCAAGATTACTTGGCATGTATGTCCACGACGCTTATTCTGAACAAGAGATTTAAGTTTCAAAGCTGGTATTTACGCATATGAAGAACAACACGGGATCCAACAGGCTAGGGATGTATCCGAGATTCGTACAGATGTTGATCGATGATAAATTCAAGAAGATAACTAAGGATCCTAATGACATCTTGTATCTTAGTCACTTGGATGATATGACTGTCAAGAAGCTGATTATATTCCAGAAACAGTTCTCAGCACCAATTGATATCTGGGGTATTATACAAGTTCTTCTGATTTTGCGGAAGCAATAGCCTAGAACTTCTATAATGCTTTTGCTAAAAACCCCTAAACTGCATACAAAGCTGAAAAGAATCGAAAGATCTAATCATTTCCAGTGCTTAAAAGATTCCTTAAGTGGAACACACCTTAAAGTCGAGCCTTCATCTCTTTGTCTATACGGTAGTACTAACCTGAGCTCTCAGGGTCTCGCATAACCCAGATACAGATATCAGTTAAGCTATATTCATCTTTAAGATGAAATCTAGGGAATCTTGATACGGGAGTATATTCTGAGATGGGAACCATAGTTAAGTCAAGCTTCATAAATTCATACCTAACATATCTTGGAACAACTGAGAAATGTGTCGAAGTTTAAAGTGGACAAATATGTCGATAATCTAGGTAAACGAGTTTAACACTTAAAGTCATCTAAAGGTCAACGGTACTGGTGATATGTCTCAATCAACTGATATGATCCTTAGACAAGAATTCACAAAAATATGTCTGTAAATATGTTTGTACATAGTTTACTTGTTAAAAAATTCTGTAAATAGTTTTGTACATAGTTTATCCGCTTTACAGATTAAAACCAAAAATATTTTCAGTGTGTTTTAGCATAGACTTTCAAAAATTCAAAAAGATTTTGTTTCTACAAGCCAATGTTGGAGAACGGATCTTCGAAGTCTGGTAAAGTGCAAAACTGGTGGGAATCTGATTGACAACAGGCTGGGAGCTAACTGGAAAATCTGATAAGCCAAAACAATTAAAAGTTCATTAATTTGAAACTTGATTTTGAGAAAAACCAACAGTGTGTTCAGAACGGGTCAAACCATGGTCACTAACTTGGACTCGGCAGACATATCGGTTAACCAAGGTCAGTAGCTTAGACTTGGTCAACTGAGTGGATTGTTAAAACTGGTAAAATCTGAAAAGTTCAGGGTCTAAATTTTAAAATTTGAAAAATTTTGGTTTGAAATTGATCAAGTTCGCCCGGACTTGTAATCAAGTTCAACCGAACTTGTATATGCTCTTTATGTTTCATCTCTTGATAAGTTCGCCCGGACTTGTTTGTTAATCTTAATTGATTGAATTAACAAGTTCGCCCGAACTTGAGGAGTATATATAAATCAGAAGTTCGACCGAATTGCATTATCAGTTAACAGTCAACAGAGCGAACTTGAGCGATTTGAGCGATTTTTGAAATTGGCACTCATACATCGAATTGCTGTCCGATTTGAAAGTGATTAGTGGTGATCTACACACTACTCATCATGGAAATGGTGAGAGATTCGAATTTGAACCGTGTTTTGATATGTTTTGAACATGATAGATCTGAGATTGGACTATTGGACATGTTTTAGACAATTAATGAACAAATTGAGACTCAAAACATGATAAAGAAACATAAACGACTGTATACATGTCATCAATTTGAATCAGAGTAGCATGAGATGAGTTTGCAGGTTTTGGGGAATAAGACGACAAGTTTGCCCGAACTTGTCAAAAGGTTCTTTGAACCAAGTTCGGCCGAACTTGTCCCTAGATGTTAAAATGTCATAAAATTCATATGTTCGCCCGAACTTGATCTAAAGTCTGTTCAAATGTTTTCCTAACAAGTTCGCTCGAACTTGTCTGAGAATGGTTTAAATAAAAAGCTTACAAGTTCGCCCGAACTTGTTTAAGAAAATGTTTAATTTGTTAAGGCAAGTTCACCTGGACTTGATGATAGTAATGTTTTTATTTTGTAAACAAATCCGACCGACCTTAATGGTTGAAATGTCAAATTGGACAATCAAGTTCGCGCGAACTTGATATAGTGTTTATGAAAATTGTAAAATTTTGCTAATTTTGTCTCAATCTTCGTGTTTGCAGAATATTCAGCTCTCGTTTAACAAGTTTCACAATACGTGCATCTCGCTAGACAAGACTATTTGTCCATCGCTCGAAGCGTTTGATAGTATTCTTGCATTTATGCAAAGGATTCTGATACACAAGGCGATTACAGAGAAGACGGTGGTCTACAGGTCGCATGTTTATAGGTTTTGGAATTCCGCAGCTATGAATGATGATGATTCAGAGATTAAATCAGTGGTCCGAGTTGGAAACAAAGATAAGGAGATTTATGTGATAGAGGCTGACATTCGAAAGGTTCTGAATTTCAACGACGCAGCGGATGATCCGATGATGCTTGCTGAGAGAATGGTTAGAGGGTTTTTTGTCCTATGGGATATAAGGGGCACGTTAACGAATCTACAATGAAGAAAGGATCAATCCCTAATCCTTACAAGTTTTTAATGCACGCAATTATTCACGCCTTCAGTCATCGTAAAGCTGGTTTAGACGATGTGCAAGATTACATGGTATGTATGGCCACGACGCTTATTCTGAACAAGAGATTTAACTTTTCAAAGCTGGTATTTACGCATATGAAGAACAACATGGGATCCAACAGGCTAGTGATGTATCCAAGATTCGTACAGATGCTGATCGATGATAAATTCAAGAAGATAGCAAAGGATCCTAATGACATCTTGTATCTTAGTCACTTGGATGATACGACTGTCAAGAAGCTGATTACATTCCAGAAACAGTCCTCAACACCATTTGCAAAGCCTTTATTCGGTGCTATTAATTCTGAAAACTACATTGCGCCACCAGAATACAAGTGGAGGAAAGATGATAGTGGAGATGAAAATGAAAGAAATGCTGAGTTGGAATGGTTATCGTCCTTCAAGAAAAAAGAAGCGACTGGTTTCTAAAGAAAGTTGTTGTCTAAGAAAAGAGGAAAACGACTCGAAAGCCAAAGAAAGTTGGAACGATGTTAATGGACGAAGTTGAACCTGTGAATGTTCAACATGAAGTGGTTCAAGTGCAGCAGTTGTTATTGAAAGTCAAGAGGCAGAGAAATTTACTCAGGGATATGAGGTTATTTCGGCTACGTCTGATAAAGACGAAGATAGTGATGATACAATAGAAAGAGAAACAAAGAAAGCTGCTGCAGAAAAAGAACTTGAAAAGATTAAAGCAGTTGATGCTGACTATGAACCGGGTTCTGATAAGGGTTCTGACGAGGAGAGACCGAAAAAGAAAGCTAAAAGAGTTAAGTCTTCTGCAACAGATGTATCAACGAAGACTATTGGTTCTCCTAAAACAAAATGCAAGAAAAGTCAGAACCAAAAAGCAGACGCTATGTTGGAAAGCCGAAAAGCATAGAAGTCCCACAAGAACCTTCTGGTGCAAAAGATACATGAGTTACACAAGAACCTCCTGCGGCTGAAACAATTCAAACTGCTGAAGTCCAAGAGACGTTAGTAAGACAGGAGTCACACAAGAACCTCCCGAGTCTGAATTACTTGATATTCCTATTATCACGTCGCAATATCCTCCAACAACTGCTCAACCTGAAAGCTCAACTCCTAAAGCTTCTACACCAAAGAGTACTCCAAAGTCTACGCCGAAGACTACTCCAAAATCAAAGTTGTTTGGAAATATTCCGAATGAGCCTATTGATATTCAAGACATGAACGATTTCTTTCCAGATTCTGATATAGATGAACTTGAAAAACGTGTGAAAGTTCTTGAAGACAAAGTTGCAAAGAATGAAGTAGAGAAAGCTGCTTTGGAAAGTTTGGTGAAACAGAGCGAAGTAGAGAAAGATATTCTGAACGACAAGGTCAAATTTCTAGAAGGAGATCATGGGTATTTAAAGGCGTTGATTGAAATCTTACAAGATGCAATGAACGATTGCTTAAAGAGATAGAAGAGCTACAATCAGAACATGATATGAACGATCGAAGATTCAATAGACTGCAGAAAGTATTGTCGAACAGTTTGGGCATTGACTTTGCTACAGAATATGCTTGTATGGATCTGCAAGAAGCTAAGGAAAAGGCAGAGAGAGAATTGGCTGAATAGGGAAAGGAAAGAATGTGATCAAAAGTATGCCTGAGGTTACTGAGACTGTGATTGAATCTGTGAAAGCTTCTGAGTCTAGTGTTGTTCCAGAAACAAAAATTGAAAAGAAAGATGATGAAGAAGCTGAGGATAAAGATGATGATGAACCGGTTGATGACACTAAAGACGACTCTGAGAATGATGATGGTGGTAATGATGATGATCAGGGAGGAGTTGGTCTAAAAGTGGTTGATGCCAAAGTGAATAATGAATTTGATTTTTCCTCGTTGTTAAATGATGATACTAATATGATGGAAGATCAAAGCCAGGGGGAGCAGACAGAGGGGCAAAAAGATGATGTTGATATGACAGATGCTATTACTACTGCAAATCCTGTTGCTGCTATTATGATAAAACCGATGATTCTGATGCTTGAATATAATGTTGAGGAAGGTGAGTTCGTTCACAACTATTCGAAAGAAGATTTGGCAAAGCTACTTAATGTTGAAGTTGAAACCTTGATTTTGATTTCGAAGAAGAAGTGATGAATGTTAATACCTTTGAGCCGAATGAATATTGCTATAAAAGAAGATCTGACGCTGACGATTACAACAAAGTGATCCTTGAAGATTGGTCGTCAAGCGATGAGAAAGATGAGGCTGAGAAGTATACAGTTTGAATACTGATAGTTTTCCAACCTTTGAAGAAATGTACGAGCAGCTTAACGAAGATATGTTGAAAGAAAAGATTGAAGAGTCTGTACGTGAAGGTAAAATCCCTAAACTAATGACGAAGGAAGAAATTGCACAAGCAAAGAAGTCCGGGTTTAAAGAAATACCAAGAGAACAAAAGTTTCGACGTCCATTAGCTTTCTTTACCAGAGATAAAGATGTTTCCTTGGGGGATATATTGAGCTGGGGATGGTTTAAAGAGCTGAACGTTTATGCCATTAAACGTGAATTTGGGGTTCAATACTTCAAATATCTGGCAGATGTGAAAACACTTCCGTATTGGGATGTAGAAGAGTTGGTGCAAACTAGAAATGTCACATATCATATGAAGTTTATTGATCAGTTACTGTGGAAAATGATCATATTCGAAGCGACGCAAGGATTCAAATACTAGAAGCCATTTATTCCTAAACGCCGAATCAAAACAGATAAGGAGACTGGTATAAAGGATATGACGTTGATCATGAAGCGTCCGAGAGCAATGAGGAACATGCCCTTAATGCCGATCGAACAAGATTTCTATCCTCTGTTTAAGTGGTGGCAAATAGATCCGACAACGTGTGAAGCAGTGATAGTGTTAAGATTTGAAGATCATTTGGATATCACTAAAGAAAGGGTTGAAATGTTTGGGAAAGAAGGATTGAGAGGGTTATGGAGGACGATTCGAATACTAGACCCGATGTGGCTAGTAAATTGCTCGAAGGAGGATATTAAACGTTTATTCTTCAGTAAGATAGTTTATGAATAGCGTGAGAAAGAACAAGCGATGCAATACCAAAGGGTCGTAAATGTTTGCTATGCTCATGGTGTTAATTCTGGAAGAATGTGGGAGTCCACTTGGAGAGAATTAGAGCGCAAAGAGTTTTTGAAAGAGGAGAAGCGTATTGAACGTATACATGAGATGGGTAGGGAGGTGAGACTCAGACGTTTTCAATTTATGACTAAAGTGCCACCTACAGATCAAACGCCGATTCTGTCGCAAGAATGAAGAAAGAAACCATACAAAAACTTCTTTGGACGCGTAAGACAAAGTAGAGCTTTGAAGACTGATCAAGACGAAGACGATATCCAAGGGGGAGTTTGTTAGTACATAATGTCTATGTCTTAGTCTTGGATCGAGTCTATTTAGTTTAGGCAAGATTATGTCAAAATATAGGTTATTTATGTAAATAGTTAACAAGTTCGCCCGGATTCAAAATGTAAGATCAAGTTCGACCGAACTTGATCAAGACAAGTTCCCCGAACTTGACTTCCTCCTAGACAAGTTACTCTATAAATAGGTGACTTGGATTTTCATTTTGTAACTTCTGCAACTTTGTCACTTGTGCGGCGAAGCTCTGCCCGATCAGGATTTGACATGTACTGAACATTTATGATCAATAAACAATGATTAAACAGTAAATCTTGCATATTCGATTAACACGTCATACAAATTCCTCCTATATGAACGTTAGATACCAATTTAGGATCCTACGCTAAACATGGAGCGATCTAACATGAAGACTAATCAAGCCTACGACAATATCCAAGGGGGAGTCTGTTGATACACAATGTCTATTGTCTAGGTCTTGGTTTGAGTCTGTTTAGATAGGGTTTGTAAATGTCAGTTTTTGATGTATTTATGATGTGAAGACATCAAGTTCGCCCAAAGTTAACCAGGGCAGGACAAGTTCAGCCGAACTTGTCCTGGCCATGTCACCCTTCAAGCGAACTTGATAGTCTATATATATGTGCCTTGGGTCTTTGTCATTTGTAACTTTGTATTTCAAGAGGAGAAGCTCTGTCTGTCTGGAGTCTTGAATGTAATATGATCTTGGACTAATAAATAGACATTTAAACAGTAAATCTTGTCTATTTGATTAACAATCACGTAATTTCCGCTTACGATGACTTTAGATAACAAATTAGGTTCCTAATCAGTGGAGGAGCGATCCTAACATGATGTTCTCATTGTTACAAGTGAGCTAACAAAGAGAAATGGGTAATGGATTCAGGGTGTTCATTCCACATGACACCTTTGAAAAAAGCCTTTAAAGAATTGAAGATGGTTGATATGGGGACTTTAAAGCTTGTTGATGACAAGCCCTCAGATTCAAGGGTATGGAATAGTCACAATGAAAACAGAATCTAGAATAATGTTTGATCTTAAAGATGTGAGGTATATCCTTAGATCTTAAAAGAAGTTTACTATCTCTTAGTACACTAGAGAGGTTGGGATGTCATGTTAGTCTTAGAGATAGTAAAGCTAGAGTAACAAAAGGGCCTATGGTAATGCTCAATGGTACTAGAGCCAATAGTAACATTTATATGTTAGATTGTGAAGTTGTTGATGGAGTAGCATTTGTAGCAAGTGAAGAAGGAAATGATGAACCCCTGAAATGGCACAAAAGACTAGGTCATATAAGTCAACAAGGTCTCATTGAGTTGTCTAAACAACAAGTTCTTGGTGAGTTAAATAACTGTGATATAAGTTTTTGTGAAAGGTTGTGTGTTAGGAAAACATAAGAGAGTAAAGTTTAGTACAGGGAAACATATTTCTAAGGGAGTTTTAGATTATGTGCACTTAGGTGGGGGCCCTGCCAGAACATAAACTTTTGGGGTGGTAGGTATTTCTTGTCAATCATAGATGATTACTCCAGAAGGCTAAGGCTATGGGTTTATGTTCTTAGACATAAGAGTGATACTCTCAAGAAGTTTAAAGAGTAGAAAGTATTAGTGGAGAATCAGACAAAGAGAAAACCGAAAAAACTCAGAACAGATAATGGCTTAGAATTCTGTAACAATGAGTTTAATCTGTTTTCTAAAGCTAATGGTATAGCAAGATGTAACACCCTGACCGCGAAATAAAAACAACGCGCGGTGGAAACCTCAGGGAGTCACGATACAAATTGATTCAAACACATAGTAAATAAAGTTTGGTTTTATTGAACTTTTAAATTACATTGTCTTCGAAAATTTGAAACAACAACTAAGTTTTTTTTAATCAAGCTAAGGCAAGCGTCCATCCTATGTGTAGCATACCTGATCATGCATTAGTACCTGAAACATATGTGAAAATAAAGTCAACATTGAATGCTGGCGAGTAACATAGGTTTTGTGGTCACGATTCATGGCTTTTGAATATTGAAATATATTAATCAACTTTAACAGTTGATATTTTAAATAAATCTTTGTAGACATGAATCTTTGACAAAAATGTTTCTTTTATAAGGTCGTATGAGAAATCATTCGATTCAAGAGAAACATTGTATGGTTTACTTTAGAAACCATTTGTGACTTTGTTTTAACCAACCAAATGTCTTGTACTGTATAAACATATATCTTTGTATAAACCAAATGTCTTGTGTAAACAAAATGTCTTGTTGTTATATAAAAACAATTTGCCTTTTTGTATAAAACAAGTGTGGTTTGTCGATGAATACATTCAAGCCTTGTTGACTGTCGGACAAACCTGTATGAATAAAGGTTTGTCAAATTTGTTGCACAGTTTCTGTCATTCCCAGAGGAAACTTCCAAACAAACGTAGGAAGCGGGAATGGGGTTGTCAATCCTATGGTACCATAACATACTACCGGTTGGCGTGATCAAAGTTAATGAATGTATCATTGTCATGTTCAACATACCATCAATTTCGTACAATGTAAAGCAATGTTGTGTATATAAACCATATGTATATTTTAGTGAAATTATGAAAATAGTAATAAGCACGTATGGTTAACCCCAAAATATTTAGAAAGCGTAAAAGAGGGGTCTAAGTACTCGCCTGTAGGTTTAGGATTTTTAACTTAAAGCTTCCTGGTGCAAATTCTGAGTTCCTAATAATAATACAATGCATCACGTGTTAGTAAAATAATCCAAGTCACTTTAGCCACATAACACGAGACAGAACCCCAACGGACTTAGTTAGGTAGAGCCTCGACATGCGTTGGTGGGTCCTAAATCAATCGGGTAGGGTGGCCATACTACACGAGACAGAACCCCAACGGACTTAGTCAGGCAGGGCCTCGACAAGCGTTGGTGGGTCCTAAATCAATCGGGTATGGTGACGAATTAGGGATCAGGGGTTAAAATACTTACAACAGAGCAGAGCTTCGCAGGTTTAGGGGTTTTAGGGGGCTTCGGGACTCGACAGAGTTTGAGAGAGAAAGACTATCGATTTTTTATCGATTTGGTGCAAATGAATCAGTCTCGGGCCGCTAATTTTATACCCAAATTTGGCTTCTCCCGCGCGTTGCTCGGGGAGACAAGGATTCTCTCGCGTGGCGCGGGGAGGTCAGTTAGGCCTAGACTGCCACCGGTCTTAGGTAGGTTGGACACGTGTCGCGAAGCAGAGCCACGTGTCCTGGCACTCTCCCTCGCGTCGCGGGAGATGACAGGGATTCTGGCCCATGGCCCTAGGAGGTCCAAGGTTTTTTTTTTGCATGTCGGCTTTCGGCGTGCATGTCCGGGGTTGCGATTAAGGTCCTTGTAAGATTAGGTATTTTGTAAACAATTTTATTAAACACGGAAACTGTCAAAAGGTATAACGATTGAAATTTTGCAAATGTTATAGTCTCCCCTACTTTGGGGAATTTGGTCCCGAAATTGAATCAGAGGAGACTTGAGAGAAAAGATGTGGATATTTCGCTTTCGTTTGATTCTCTCGTTCCCAGGTAAATTATGGGCCACGTTTGGATTCCTATTGAACTTTAACAATTGGAATTCGACTACGTTTGAATTTCTTGACTTCACGGTCCATAATTTCCAAAGGTTTTTCGAAAAAAGGCACAGTATCATCAATACGAATTTCATCAAGAGGGATGTGGAGGTTTTCATCAGCTAAACACTTTTTCAAGTTGGACACGTGAAAAGTTGGATGAACATTTCCAAGTTCGGGAGGTAGTTCGAGTTTGTAGGCTACCTTTCCGATCTTTTCAATGATCTTAAAAGGTCCCACATATCGAGGAGCTAGTTTACCTTTCTTTCCAAATCTGACGGTACCCTTCCAAGGGGATACCTTGAGATGAACACGGTCACCAATTTGGAATTCCAAAGGTTTGCGTCGTTTGTCAGCATAACTCTTTTGACGACTTCTAGCTGTCAAAAGGTTATTGCGAATTTTCATGATTTTGTCTGTTGTTTCTTGAATGAGTTCAAGTCCGGTGATTTGGGTTTCACCAACTTCATTCCAACAGACATGTAAACGACATTTTCGACCATAAAGAGCTTCGAATGGAACCATGTTGATGCTGGAGTGATAATTGTTGTTGTAGGAGAATTCGATCAAAGGTAGATGCGAATCCCAACTACCACGAAAGTCAATCGCACAAGCTCTAAGCATATCCTCAAGTGTTTGGATTGTCCTTTCGGTTTATCCATCCATTTGAGGATAATAAGTAGTGCTTAGGTTTAATTTGGTTCCCATGGCTGATTGCATGGTCTTCCAAAAACGAGATGAGAAACGAGCATCACGATCTGAAATGATATTCAAAGGAACACCATGACGAGATACAATCTCGTCAACATAGATTTTAGCAAGTTTGTCGGCAGAAAAATCCTCGCGAATTGGCAGAAAGTGTGCTGACTTAGTCAGACGGTCGATGATTACCCAAATGGCGTCATGGCCTCTAGAAGTGCATGGTAACTTAATGATGAGACCCATAACGATGTTCTCCCATTTCCATACCGGAACTTCTGGTTGTTCGAGCAAACCGGAGGGACGTTGATGTTCTACCTGACTTTAAGACAAGTAACGCATTTGGATACGTACAAAGCGATATCCTTCTTCATACTGGCCACCAATACTGGGTACGAAGATCCATGTACATTTTGTTTGTACAAGGATGGATAGAATAACGTGACTTGTGTGCTTCATCCATCAGTAAAGTACGAAGATTATCTTGGTTTGGAATCCATAAACGATTCAAGAAATAGAGTAACCCATCATCTTTAGTTTCAAGCTGAAGATCAAGATTAAGTGGTAGTTCATTATTTATCAAGCCTTGGGTTACGCGAGTACGTTGTGCTTGGGAAATATGTGTTTGGATATCCGATTGGATACGAACACAATGAAGTTTGACTTGTTCCTTACGACTAAGTGCGCCTGCTACGACATTCGCCTTACCGGGATGGAAACGAATTTCGCAATCATAGTCGTTCAGAAGTTTGACCCAACGTCGTTGTCTCATGTTTAGTTCCTTTTGATTGAAAATGTGTTGGAGACTTTTGTGGTCAGTGAAAACACACATTTAGTACCATAGAGGTAATGTCTCCAAATTTTGAGAGCGAAAATAACGGCACCTAACTCAAGATCATGAGTTGTGTAGTTCTTTTCATGGATTTTGTCGTGATGCATATGCTATGACTTTGTTTCGTTGCATGAGCACACTACCAAGGCCTATATTTGAAGCGTCACAATATACAATGAAATCGTTGTTGCCATCGGGTAAGGATAAAATAGGTGCATCACAAAGCTTTTGTTTCAAGGTTTGAAAAGCTTCTTCTTGTTTAGGTCCCCACTCAAAAGGTTTACTCTTTTGAGTTAAAGAAGTGAGTGGAACCGAAATCTTGGAAAAGTTTGTGATAAAATGACGATAGTAACTGGCTAGACCAAGGAAAGAACGAACTTCTGTAGGAGTAGTAGGTGTACTCCAATCCTTGATCGCTATGATTTTGGCGGGATCCACATGTATGCCTTGTTCATTGATAATGTGACCTAAGAATTGAACTTCATTTAGCCAAAATTCACACTTGGAGAATTTGGCATAAATTTGTTCCTTCTTTAGAAGTTCCATCGTGAGATGGAGGTGATGTTCGTGGTCAGCTCGAGATTTCGAGTAAATCAAGATGTCATCGAGAAAAACAATGATGAACTTATCTAAATATGATTTACAAAACCTATTCATTACGTCCATGAAAATGGCAAGAGCATTTGTTAATCCAAAAGGCATGACAGTAAACTCATAATGGCCGTATCGGGTTCGAAAAGCAGTTTTGGGAAATTCTTCTTCTTGTACACGAAGTTGATGATGCCCTGAACGGATGTCGATCTTTAAAAAACAGGTAGCACCATGTAGCTGATCAAAAAGATCATCAATACGAGGTAGGGGATATCATTTTTAATCGTAACTTTGTGAGCTCACGATAATCGATGCACATGGGAAAGGATTCGTCCTTCTTTTTCACAAAAAGCACAGGAGCGCCCCAAGGTGAAAAAGTCGGATGAATGAAACGTTTTTCTGAAAGCTCTTGGAGTTTCTTTGACAATTCTTGCATTTCAGATGGTGCAAGACGGTAATGGGATTTGGCAATTGGGTTAGCACCAGGTATAAGATCGATGCGAAATTCCACTTGGCGTACCGGAAGTAAGCAAGGTAGATCTTCCAGAAATACCTCAGGAAAATCCCGAACAATGGGGATGTCTTGAATACTATTGCTCTTTTCTTTATTTTCCATGATATGCACCAAGAAGGCTACATAGTTCTTTCGTAGGTATTTCTGAGCTTGGGTACACGTCAAGAGTTTGAATTTACTAAAAGACTCCTCTCCATGAATTTTTAATATTTCGCCAGATAGAAGAGGTATACGAACAATTTTATCGAAACAGATTACTTCAGCATGGTGTTTTATTAACCAGTCCATTCCGATTATGACGTCAAAACTCCCAAATTGCATTGGCATGAGGTCAATGGGAAAAAGATGGTTATTGAGGTTTAGTTGACAATTGAAAATAATGGAATTAAGTAAAAGGGGTTTGCCATTTGCTATTTCTACTGTTAAAGGTTTTCCTAGCTTAGTTCGGGGCATCGAAAGAAAAGGTTCAAATGCTATGGATACAAAACTTCTATCAGCACCTGAATAAAAAAGAATAGAAGCAGGATGGTTATTAACAAGGAACGTACCGTTAACCATGTTATTGTCAGCCTGAGCCTCATTAGCATTCATGTTAAATGCACATCCAGGAGCTGGATTAGCATTAACAAGCTTTAAGCAATTGTTTCGGTAGTGAGTAAGATCACCACAATTATAGCAGGATCCAGGTGGGAAATGAGGGCAGTTAGGTACTGTTTGAGTTTGAACAGGATTTGGAACAGTTTGGTTCAGGGTAGGTGCAGAACGACGAATGTTAGCCAAGTGACCAAATCATCCACAGAGGGTACATTGGCGACATGGTAAATGATGTTGGTGATGACAATTGCATCGGTTGCATAAGGGTGCAGTACCAACATATTGTTACTTAGCAGGAGGTTGAGCTGGTTGGGTGGGGGTAACTTGGTTGGTTGGGGTAACAACAGTAAAATTCTTGGAAGCCTTCCGCTTCCTTGAATTTTTGGGAGGTTCGGTTTTGGTTTCTTTTGGTTTCTCTGGGGTATTCTTAGTAGGTTGTTTCTTATCACTTTTGCGGAAAAGTTTCCCTTTCTTGACTTGAGAATCCGTTAGAGTTGCGGCTAATTCAATAGCTTCCCTAACGGTGGCTGGATGGCTACTAGTAACGATGTCTTGAATGGGATCAGGTAAGCCATCAATGTATTTCTCAATGGCCTTATCCAAGGGCGTGACCATAGTGGGACATAGTAGGCTCAATTCCTCGTACCGATTAGTGTAGGCACAACTCTCGCCGCTATCTTGCTTGAGATCATGGAATTCATTCTCAAGTGCCCTTATCACATTGCGTGATCAAAATCCCTTCATCATGAGAGCTCGAAGTTCCCCCCAAGTTTGTGACATGGCTATATCCGCACCTCGATCTCTCATGATCCCATTCCTCCATGTGAGTGCTCTTTTCTGGAATACGCTTGAAGCAAACTCTACTTTGCGCTCATTGGGACACTGACAATGGCGGAAAGTGTTTTTGATGCTTTCAAACCATTGTAGGAGCCCAGTAGCTCCTTCAGACCCATAGAACTTGGGTGGTTTAGCCGAATTTACTGTTTGAAATTACACAGTACATTGTTGTTGTTATTGTTATTGTTGAGTTGATTGAGTTGGGTCACAAGGTTTGGAAGTATCGCAGCCATTTGTTGAGCGATCATAGCTGCCATTTCGGCGTTTTGAGTAGTGTCGCGACGAGGAGGCATTCTAAAAGAAAAGGAAATATTAAAATATCGACAAAGCATAAGGAGTGTATCTATTTATTCTTTACTTAAAATGAATAAACGGCACAGTGACTAATCAAAGTAAATGGGTCTTTATAATGTATAGCGAAGACATGCTTTAGCCTATAAGTGGACACTCACCCCAAGAGTTCCCAGGTAAGAGGGACTGGTCCGATTAAGTAGATTTGTACGAACACTCTAGCCTTAGACAGAAAACTCAGGATACAGGCATCCACCCTTCCAGATTGCACGTGTTCACATTATTAAAACCCAAATTTTGACGAGACTTTGAAAACAATTTAAGGCTTTAAAAGCCTAAAAACAAATCATCTAAGGATAGATGATGATTTCTTGTAAAATTTTTGGAAACTTTTGACTTTTAAGAATGAATTTGAGCTTTTTGTTATCAACTAAGGATAGGTGATGGTATTGTATTAAAAATCTAAACACAAGATAACTCACGTTGAGATCCTAGGAAGGTCATAGTCTAGGTCAAAAGTGTTACTAATAACCTAATTCCCTATAACCATGGCTCTGATACCAACCTGTAACACCCCAACCACGAAATAAAAACAACCTGCGGCGGAAACGTCGGGGGGTCACGTTACAAATTGATTCAAACACATGGTAAATAAAGTTTGGTTTTATTGAACTTTTAAATAACATTGTCTTTGAAAATTCGAAACAAAAAACAACAACTAAGTTTATTTTCAATCAAGCTAAGGCCAGCGTCCATCCTATGTGTAGCATACTTGATCATGCATTAGTACCTGAAACATATGTGAAAATAAAGTCAACATTGAATGCTGGCGAGTAACATGGGTTTTGTGGTCACGATTCATTGCTTTTGAATATTGAAATATACTTAATCAACTTTAACAGTTTATATTTTAAATAAATTTTTGTAGCCATGAATCTTTGACAAAAATGTTTCTTTTGTAAGGTCGTATGAGAAATCATTCGCTTTAAGAGAAACATTGTATGGTTTACTTAGAAACCATTTGTGACTTTGTATAAACCAACCAAATGTCTTGTACTGTATAGACATATATCTTTGTATAAACCAAATGTCTTGTGTAAACAAAATGTCTTGTTGTGTATATAAAACAATTTGCCTTTTTGTATAAAATAAGTGTGGTTTGTCGGCGAATACATTCAAGCCTTGTTGACTGTCGGACAAACCTTTATGAATAAAGGTTTGTCAAATGTGTTGCGTAGTTTCTTTCATTCCCAGAGGAAACTTCTGAACAAACCTAGGAAGCGGGAATGGGGTTGTCAATCATATGGTATCAAACATACTACCGGTCGGCGTGATCAAAGTTAATGAATGTATCATTGTCATGTTCAACAAACCATCAAGTTTCGTACAATGTAAAGCAATGTTGTGTATATAAACCATATGTATATTTTAGTGAAATTATGAAATAGTAATAAGCACGTATGCTTCACCCCGAAATATTTAGAAAGCGTAAAAGAGGGTCTAAGTACTCGCCTGTAGCTTTAGGAATTTTAACTTAAGCTTCCTGGTGCAAATTCTGAGTTCCTAATAATAATACAATGCATCACATGTTAGTAAAATAATCCAAGACACTTTAGCCACACAACACGAAACAGAACCCCAACGGACTTAGTCAGGCAGAGCCTCGACATGCGTTGGTGGGTCCTAAATCAACCGGGTAGGGTGGCCATACTACACGAGACAGAACCCCAATGGACTTAGTCAGGCAGGGCCTCGACATGCGTTAGTGGGTCCTAAATCAATCGGGTAGGGTGACGAATTAGGGATCAAGGGTTAAAATACTTAAAATGGAGCAGAGCTTCGCAGGTTTTAGGGGGCTTCGGGATTCGGACAGAGTTCGAGAGAGAAAGAGTATCGATTTTTGATCAATTGGGTGCAAATGAATCAGTCCCAGGCCGCTCCTTTTATACCCAACTTTGGCTTCTCCCGCGAGTCGCTAGGGAGACAAGGATTCTCTCGTGTGGCGCGGGAGAGGTGAGCTAGGCCTAGACTGCCACCGGTCTTTGGTAGGTTGGACATGTGTTGCAAAACGGAGCCACGTGTCCTAGCACTCTCCCGCGCGTCGCGGGAGATGAAAGGGATTCTGGCGCATGGCGCCTGGGAGGTCCAATTTTTTTATTGCATACCGGCTTTCGGCGTGCGTGTCCGGGGTTGCGAATAAGGTCCTTGTAAGATTACGTATTTTGTAAACAATTTAATAAAACACGGAAACTGTCAAAAGTTATAACGTGCAAATGTTACACAAGACACTTCACAATTCCGGGTACACCTCAACAGATTGCTTTGGTTGAAAGGATGAATAGAACCATATTGGAAAGGGTGAGGTGTATGTTAGTGACTTCGGCAATGCCTAAGAAGTTTTGGGTTGAAGCTATGTCAACAGCAGCTATTTGATTAATAGATGTCCTTCATCAGCAATTCAGAGAAGACACTGTGGAAATGTGGACCGGTGTTAAGACTGAATATGAAGATTTGAAAGTATTTGGTTCTTTAGTGTATTCCCATGTAAGTGATGACAAGTTAGATCCAAGGTCACAAAAGTGTGTTGTTAGGATATAGTGAAGGTTGAAAGGGTATATACTTTGGAGGATAGAAAATTCAAAGGTCACTGTGAGCATAAATGTTCAGTGCATGGAAAATGTGCTATACAAAGATGTGGTTGGAAAGACTGTGAACAACAATGTAAGTGAAAGAAGCGGTCTTCAGCTTAAGGTGGAGCCAATTGCAGAGAAACAAAAGTCTAACCCAAAAGATCCAAATACTAGTCAAAGTGAAACCAGTCAAAGTGATACAAGTCGAAGTGAAACAAGTTAAAATGAGAACCAAACTACAAGATTATATCTTAGTAAGAGACAGATCAAAGAGAAGAACTGTTGAACCACTGAAGTTTGGAGAAACTGAGGATATCTCTGTAGTTGCCTTTACTGCTGCAGAGGCTGAGAGGATTTATGAACCATTAACTTTTGAAGAGTTTGTTAATTCAAAAGAAAAAAAAAGATGGTGTCAAGAAATGGATGAAGAAATGGATTCTCTTTACAAAAATGGAACATGGGAGTTAGTAGACAAGTCTAAACATCAAATTGGTATCTTGCAAATGGATCTTTAAAGTTAAAGAAGGTGTGAAACCAGGAGAAGGTCCAAGGTATAAAGCAAGGTTGGTGGCCAAAGGGTTTACTATGAGATCTTTTCTCCCGTAGTCAAGCATACATCTATAAGGGTAATGTTGTGGTTAATTGCTTCAATTGATTTGGAATTAGAACAACATTGATGTAAAGACGGCTTTCCTACATGGAAATCTAGAAGAACAAATTTATATAATGCAGCCTAAAGGGTATGAGGTCCAAGGGTATTGTTGGTGCATATATCTGTTGCCTACGTCATCGTATTAGATCGAGTCAGTTCGATTAGGGCTTAAACTGTTAGAAATATGAAATATTTATGTAGTTAAGAGATCAAATTCGTCCGGATTAGTATTGTGAGAACAAGTTCGGCCGAACTTGTTCAACAAGTTCGCCCGAACTTGTTTCCTTCCAAGCGAACTTGATTGTCTATAAATAGGTGCCTCATGGTTTCTCATTTGTAACTTTGCACAATTAGAGGCGAAGCTCTGTCGATCCGGAACTCGAATGTATTTGACTTTATGATCAATAAACAGACAATAACGAGTAATTCTTGCATATTTGATTAATAGTCACTTATTTTCTGCCTATTTGGACATTAGAAACCAATTTAGGTTCCCGAGCTATCAGGAGCGATCTAATAAGTGGTATCAGAGCCTTCATACCTAAATTTGGTGAAATCATCAAAGAACTACTCTAATTCTACTCCATTCTACCATTTTTCTTAACTTTTTCACACAATTGAAGAATTTATGGACAAAAATGGCTAAAAATTGAAATGTAATCCACTAAAGATAAACCCCTGAATGTTTCAAGGCCTAATTCAAACGAATGATGTCAAAAAGTTGAAAAAATCATGATTTGCAAAACCAATTTGAACGAACTTGACATCAAGTTCGCTCGAACTTGACTGTAAAATTCACTTTTTGAGTGATTTTTCATCATGTCCGCCCCAACTTGATTGATTTTTCATAGATTTTATCAAGTCCGCTCGAACTTAGTAAGATTTTCTTCAAATTTCATCAAGTCGCCCGAACTTGATCAAATTTTGTTGATAATTCTATACAAGTTCGCCCGAACTTGTGTTTTCTCTTGAAATTCTTACAAGTCCGCTCGAACTTGTTCAGGGTGAAAATTTTCAAAACATTTCAACAAGTTCACCAGAACTTGCTTGAAATTGAATCTGATTTGTTATGCTGCACAAGTTCGCCCGAACTTGTCAGTACTACTAATCAATTTTTCAAGTTTGTGAACGTGTTTTCAGCGATACTCGTTTGTTTTCTGCGATGGAAGATATTCATAGTGCGTTTATGACGACTTCATCTTCAAATGCCAACATGGTGAATCAAGTAATCTGGAAAATGAAATAGGCACGTCAGTGAAGCCACCAAAGCTTATGAATATGGATGAGTACGAGGGGTGGAAGGAAAAATTTACTAACTGGGTTCAGTCAATTTCTTTCACAGTTGGGTTGTGAATTGAAACAGGCTACACATGGCCAAGAGATGAACATCAAAATGTTATTGAGATAAGTAAGTTCTCTATTCAACAGAAGGATGAGTATGTTGCTGAAAAGAAAATGATCAGTTTGATTCAGCAGTACGTGAAGGAAGATATTTTTGTGTTATTACCAGAGTACAAAAACTGCACAAGAATTATGGAAATCTTTAAAGACAAAATATCAAGGGAGTTCAGGGATGGTTAAGAGCAAAAAGGCACTAATTATGAAAGAGTTTGACATCTTCACAAAGCTAAAAGGCGAGACGATTAAACAGATGATAGAACGATTCTGTCATTTGAAAGTAATAATGAGAAGGCACGGTCTTGAAAAGAGTGAAGAAGATACATTGAAAAATGAGCTGATGCTTTGTCGGAAGGTGAATGGACAACATATCTAATGGTGCTCAAAGAAAGTCCAAGTTGGGAATTTTTCAAGTTATCCATGTTTATCGACAAGCTGGAGGGGCACGAGATGGAAATTGTTGAAGATTGCCAAATCAAAGAATTCGAACTTTGCTCAGGATGTTGGACTTTATTATCAAAACTGGAGCTCAAGAGAATATCTCAAGTCCAAAGATCCAGACAGCTTTCAGTGCAAATATGAATTCCTCAAATCATTCATCACAAAATACTCAATGTATCAGAGTCCTCAGAATGCATCATATTCGAGCACAAGTTCTAATTCTCCGTTTCAAAACCAGACAAATCAGAATAATCAATTAAATTCTAATCAAACTCGTTTACATGCAACATTGCGGTCAACTTAAAAACCGTCTCCTCACAACAAGTGGCTAAACAACATATGTCACTTCTTGCTACAGTACTAGAATCTTATGACAGTTTAGTGGCTGGGTAGATCGGTAATTCAGAAATGACTGCCGAGGATTATGATCAAGTGGATGAGGAGGAACTTGAGTTGATGGACATCAAATGGTCTTTAGTCTCAATTATAAGAAGGGTAACTAAGTTTGTAGCGGTCACCAAAAAAGATATCGGAAATTCGAGCAACAAATTTGGTTTCGACAAGACGAAAGTTACTTGCTTCAAGTGTCAACAAAAAGGGCATTTCAAACTTGAGTGCCCAAACTAAGAAGTATGCGGCAACCAAAGTCCTTTCGGAGGTGGCAGTGACTACTACAAGAAAGCATTGCAATACAAGCCATTTCCAAGGAAAGTCGAAGTCCAAGATCAACCATCTAACATCGCAGAAAAAGTGATGATTGCTTCAATGAAAATGATGGTTTTGATTGGAACAAATATATTACCAAGAAGACTGGAGTTGCTCTAATGGCTGAGATAGTGGAAGAGCAAGATATGTCTGCTGAGAATGCAGCTCTAGAGAATGCAATTTAGAACAGTACATGCAAGAAAGAGAAGAAGAGGAGATTTATCATCATATGAGGATGCAGAGTGTTACTTCTCCTAACATTATTTCTAGTTTTGCAGGTTGTTCTGATGCAACATCTTCTGAACATATTGTTGAAGAAGTGAAACCAGTGGCTGAGGAAAAGAAATCAGAAAATGAGTAAAAGGTAGGTCTGGAGGTAAATGTTGTTGAAAAAGAAGTGGTAAAAGTGCAAATCGTGGAGGTTGAAAAACCTTGTACGAAATGTGCTGAGCCTTGTGTGCAGTGTGCTGAAAAGTCTCAAATCATAAGTGAACTCAATGTGCATAATAACAATTTTAAATATGATTATCGCACAATGAAAGAAGCTTATGATAAAATGAAAGATGATTACAGCAGACTTGATAAAAACAACATTGAACAACGTGACACGCTAAGAATGTTAAAAGCAACGGTAATGGAAAAACAAAAAGCCATTAACATTTACATAAATACCATTGCTGAAACTAAACAAAAGCTTCAAGACATGAAAATCGAAACCGAAAGAGTGAGACATCTTTTGAAAAGCTATATCACGAATGATTACGTCATCCATCATATTCTTCCAACGATTTCGTCGGAAGAAAATGATAAGAAAGCAAAAGGGAAAAAATGTGGGGATTATAGCAATGTTCCACCTCCCTTGTGCGAAAAATATTGTCGCAAGAAAGCTGAAGGGATGGAAAGGCGCTTAATATTGAACTTTTGAACGAAAAGAAAATGAGCTGCCTAAGAACATTGACATAGTCTACACAAAACCAAACGATGATAGTGAAGCAGTGGTAACAAATTTGTTGAAAATGTTTTGAGTGAATCTAATGATGGCAGCTTTGAAAGCGCCAAATCAAGTTCGAAAGTTCGGAATCACAATCCGAAAATGACGATACATCATCAGAAAATGATCTAAGCGATGATCCTAACATTGTCATGCACAAAGTTAAGGAATCTGATAGATTATATTTCGATGATAGCTTTCCGATTCGAAACGTGAAAGAAGATCAAATCGAAAATTGTTCAAACTTGTAGAAGTATCATCAGATGATCTTGAGAGAAATGAGAAAATGTTTTACTCAAAACCAAGAAGAAATTATAACAACTACCGAAAGAATGGTGGTGATTTTCCTGAGAACAGGAGAGCAGGGTTGGGTTTGGAGGTAAATGAATATGAACCGAAAAAGAAACAGAAGTCACCATTTCATGAATACAAAGGTAAAAACATGAAGTTTGTGTATGGGAGAACACGGTTCAAAAAGAAATTTGATTGATAAGCAATCAAATGATGAGTTCAAGAAAGAAAAAGAGCTTCGGGATAAGGCTAAATCTGCAAGTGGAGTAAAACCCACTAGTGGACATTCTCATGATACTCGGACTTGCTTCAAATGCAATGAAGTTGGTCACATTGATCGCAAGTGTTGAAATCAAAGCCTGTGTATCACCGAAGAAAAACAATTTCAGATGTTGAGAAACTTAAGCAACCAGAGATTGTAAAACAAATCAAAATGTTAAAAAGAAACAATGAATCTGAATTAGAAATGAAACCTAAAACTGAATCGAAGTTGGAAAAATCAATTTTTGAGAAAGGTGAAACTTCAAAATCGAATGAAAACAAAGATTCTAGATTTTATATCAAGAAAGCAAGAAGTAAGTCACAATCCTGGGTTGCAAAGAAGAAAACAACATCATCTGAAAATGAAAAGTCTGTTTCAGATAAAACTGATAATGTCAAATCAACTGAATCGGTAAACAAAAATGATCTTTCAAAGTTGAAAAAAGATTTTCTAAAACAGACAAAGAAAGATAAAGTCGAAAAGTATTCAAAGTTGACATTGGATGAAATGTTTGATGAAAATTTTGATTACAATGATGAGCTTGAAAGTGATTACGAAGATCTTTATTCGTTTCAGCCTAAGACCAAAAAGGCTTGGGTTTCCCTCTTTAAGTAGTTACTTTGCTTGTGCAGGGCTTCCATAGATCCACATTTTCGAAGTAGATTCTGGATAACGGAGCTTCATGGCAATTAACTTATTTCAAAAGTGTCATAATTTTTGTCATCATGAGGGGGAGAAGTTGAAAAGAAAATTTGTGATGCGCAAATTGTGAAAATCCAAACCATTGAACAAAACACTGATTGTTATATCAAACCATTTATTCTTCCACGTTAATAAAGTTTAATGGTATATTTGTTGACAGGTGCGGAGACAGATATTGAAAAAGGATTGGATGACGAATTCTCGTGATCCTCATTGGTTTGTTATCTTTTTAGATTAGTATTTCTTAAAAACTAAAATCCAAAAATACGTTTTTGATTTTAGGGGGAGTAATGATAGCAGAAAAATCAAAAACATATGAAAAAGTTGATATTTTCAAAAACGTTTGGAAAAATCAAAAAGTACAAAAACATGAAAAAGACAAAAAGAATTTTGTGTCAAAAAGGAAATGATAGTACAGTGGACTATCACAGTATGCTAAAGAATTGTAAAGTTTAAAAAGTGATAAACAAGTCTTACTATGGATGTGTCGATAGGCTTTACAAGTTCAGTAAATTGTTTCCGGGATATAAACTAAATTTTACAACTGCTTAAGCTTGTGGATTAACATCTGTCGGATATATGGACTTAGTACTCTGAAATTTCGTTTAAGAGATTGTCTGATTCTGAGATACGAGGTCTTATAGATGATTGATATCTGGGATATTATACAAGTTCTTCTGATTTTGCGGAAGCAATAGCCGAGAACTTCTATAATGCTTTTGCTAAAAACCCCTAAACTGCATGCAAACCTGAAAAGAATCGAAAGGATGTGACATCCCGGCTTTTCAGGTATCTTAAACGCGCTACTTTACAGTTATTCATTCCTACGCTGATTTAATTCGTAGAATTAAAATACACGCTCGCAATAACTACGCTAACTTTGTGAATCTATTGGGTGAATTACGTGCTTTGTGTTATTAGACGTTTGTAGATTTTGTAGATTATTGTAGCACGCCTTTATTTCGTGATTATTAGTTATAAAAAATAAAAATAAATAGCCGAACCGAACTGAGCTGCGAAACGTGTCGACCTCACCTCCTTGCGGCCCAAGGAAATAACCTAAACTTGAGGCCCAAGCCACTTAACCCAACCCCCCCCCCACCATCGCGGTCGCGCCCCTCCCCTTTCTTATCCCTTGTTATATTTATATGTATGTATGTATGCATGGATTGTTTGTAAAAAAAAACAACAACAAAACCCTAGCACCTAGAGGAAGGCAACGGCAGCCCCCCCCCCCCTCAAGATCACAAAAACCCCACATCTTCCGGATTGATTCCAATCTTGTTCCGGTTCGCTAATCATCATCGTTTCAAGGTTAGGGTTTAATTGTTTTGCGATTCACATTAGGGTTTGTGTAATCTTGATCATGATTATGTGTAATGGTAGGATTATTAGTATGAAAAGTGTTGTGATTTATGATTAGTTCGGATGATTGTGCGAATCTTTGCGATTGTGATGTTATGTTGAATATTAAATCATAGGCTGCGTTTTAGCAATAAAGATCATGTTATATAATTAGGGTTTGCATGAATATTGATATACATGATGATATTTGACAAATAAACCTGTTGTTAATCATTATTACTAAGCGTCATCTTTGTTTAAGCATGTTCTAATGCGATAAAAGTCGAAAACAGTTTGCTGAATGGCATTTATAGCCAACTTCAATTGGCTGTAACCAGATCATTATCTATCGAAAAGTGGATTTTCTAATCCTAAAACGTGTATTTTTGAAAAACGCTTCTAATGGCACCGGATTAATATTTTTCTGAGGTCGTTTGCTATTTATAAGTGGTCATTTAGTGCAGCAGCTGAAGCTGCATAAATTCTGCAGAATTTATTGGTTGTTTATCGAGTCGGATCTCATAGTCTTTAGGGGGTTAGGTCACGAAATTTGTACAGTAACTGAAGATGGAAATTTCCGGAAAGCTCCCACTGGAATTTTGTTAATTGGATGAACGATGATTTTTAAATAATTTTTTCCCGTGGACTGCAGTCAGAAAGCGATGAATCTGACTGCAGCCTAGTATATAAGTGTTTATAAATAATTGGTAAAGCGTTAGGACTTGAAAATTTTACATAAAATTCAACAGTTTAGTTGACACATCTTGTAAAAACTTAGAATTTTTGGAACGTAGGAACTATTTTATAAAAATCCTCGAAAACAGCCCAGTTATGAGCGTACAAGCTGAAACATGATAACTTGCGTTTGTGTGTACCTAAGTGTTGTATGAGTTAACCTGTGTTTATGACAAGTTGGTTTGATCATTATTTGTATGGTGATATTTTGCATGCATGATTTTGGTTTCGAATTGGTTTTTGCGTGTGCCGTACTGTGTGTTAGTTATGCTTAGGATTTTGTGTCAGTGTGTTCACACACTAACTTTAAATTGGTTGTCATGTTAGGACGCGATTAGCGGTTCCATCATTTGCTTCTTTTGTGTTATTCTAACCGAGCAATTTAAGGTGAGTTCACGGCCCCTATTTTATCCGGTTTTGAACAACAGCGGGAGAAACATGTATACGCTCTAAAACTCTATCTTTTACGTTATGCGAAATTTATGTCGTTAAACTATTCGGTAACTAAGTTAATGTTAATGTACGTTATGGTCACTAAGTAGCTTTATCACGGAAGTCCTCAACCAACTCTCGGATCGTTAGTATTGGGTTAGATAGCGGGGAAATTATGGTAGTACTACTGGGCCCGACAAGCCCCACCCGAGCTAGTCGCGCTAGCCGACCAGGAATGGTCAACGGGTGATTAATTTGGCCTAACTTTCGCCATGGTCAGTGATAGACCTGGCAACACTGAGGCAACAATAGTCAGCTTCGATCGCGAACTCTTATGTGACGTAACTTTAGGCTCGCTACCTACATGTTAACATTGAACTTAATTACGAACCAACATTATTATTCCGGGTTAGGAATAATGGGACTATATCGTTATCCCGGGTTAGGGATAACGGGGAAAAAAACTTTTAAACCGAACTTGTGAACTTATAAAAACCTGTGAACCCACTCTTCTTTAATGTTGACACTTGTTTCTTTACATGTTTCTCAGGACGCTAGGAGCGCTAGGTGCACTTACTTGCATTTGATCAAGACATTTTTATCGAGTCTTATTTACGAATAATGTTTGGAACTTTTGGTTTTGGCGTTTATGTTGGTGCCCGTTACTTTACTTTAATGCTTCCGCTAAACTTTGAAACTAATACTTCCGCTAAACTTTGAAACTAATACTTCCGCTATACTTTGAAACTAAGATATTTTGAAAATGACTATTAATGTTTAAACAAATGTTTTTGGAAAACGTTTAAATAAATCATATAGAGTCGTTCGATATTGCTAGTGTCTGAGATTCTGGTTTGATCACACACCTCGTGGTAAAACTCCGCAAGTGGAAATTGAGGGTGTGACAGATTGGTATCAGAGCCTCTAGCTGTAGAGAACCAGGTTTGCATTAAAAGTAGACCTATACTATAGCTGTTACACGACACTAGACTTACTTGGCACCAAACTGTGATATCTTGTTATGTGTTATACTACAATTGTTTTATGTGAGATATATATGTATATTGTGATCCACGCAACTCGTAACTAACTACACCAACCCAGCAGGCAATGTCATCATCATCATCCGACAAATCTCGACAATCAAGGGCGCCGGGGAAGGCACCCATGGTCGAACCCTCACCACCTCATCGCGTGGAGACACGCTCAGCTGCTAGGAAAAGACTCGCTCTAGGAGGAGAGTCGTCCTCCCGTCCGACCACCGCTGTACTAGTCGAACCGGTCAACTCGTTAGGAGTAGGGGACGATCTACTTAGGGATATGTTAAGGAAACAACAGGAACAGCTAGAGAGAATGCAGGAGACTATCGAAGCACAAGGATGGATGATACGTCAACTAACTGGTAAAACTGGAGAGCTCGAGGAAGAGCAATATGAGAATAAGAAAGTTCGCAACATTTTTGCTAAGGATCTTCGTGCCGAGCAGCTGAGGGCTGACTAGCTCGAAGACAAAGTTCTTGAGTCCAGTTGGAGGATTCAAGAACTGGAGCAGAATCAAGCACCTGTCCCAGTACCCGCACCAGCACCGGCCCCCTAACGCCGGTAGAGGAAGAAGAGGAAGAGCTAGAGGAGGACCCAGAGGAAGACCCGGAGGAGGATCCGGAGGAAGAAGAGCCGGAACAGGACCCGGCTGTTGAAGCTAAAAACGCCGCAGAGGATGACGGGAATGATAGCGACTTGGGAGATGGAGACGTAGAAGACTAACTCGTCTCGCCAATCCCCGTTTTGTTTCCTTTAGTTTGTTTGTTTCTACTTATGTTTGAACTTGAAATTTTATAATTAAACTGAGATGTTTGGTTGGTATTTTGTGAGACATTGCAATTTATTTAATCGAATGTTCCTTTTGATTGTTTAAATTGTCGGGTTGACAAAACTTGTGTGATTATTGAAGTGTGGAATATGATAACTATATTGGATATATATACTTATCGGTGTGTGTTTGTGTTGTCTTGCGAAGATATGAAATGGCAACTGGACGACGCAGAAATATCAACATGTCAACTGAAGAATTGGCCGCTTTAATCCAAAAACATGTGAATGCTGCTCTTGCAGGTGTTCAAAACCCATCAGCAGGAGGGGGTCTTAACCCCTACAAGATGTTCCTCGATGCAAAACCGAGCAAGCTCACGGATGTTGAAGGACCCATAGGACTGGTCCGTTGGATTGAAAAGTCTGAATCGGTGTTCGAGATGTGCAATTGCCTTGAAGCCAATAAGGTCAAGTATGCTGCCTCAACGTTGGAAGATGGGGCATTATCCTGGTGGAACGCACAAGTCCAAACGCGTGGACTTGTTGCGGCGAACGCAATGGCCTGGACCGAATTTAAGGCCCTAATCAAGGAGGAATACTGTCCGCGGGACAGAGTTCAACAGTTGGAACAGGCGTTATGGAACCACAAGATGGTAGGGTCTGAAATTGAAGCGTACACGGCAAAACATCATGATCTGGTGTTCCTATGTCCCGATCTGGCTAACACCGTCGAAAAACGACTTGAGTTTTATCTTCGAGGTCTGGTCCCTGAGATCCAGGGCATGGTAATGTCTAGCAACCCTACGACGGAGCATCAAGCGATTAGGCTGGCGCATAAACTCACCGATAAGGCGGTGGAGCAAAGGAAGTTGCCACCTCGGGATGCAACTGAAGTTGTCCCTGATAACAAAAGAAAATTTGAAGACTCACCTGCTCGACAGTCTTTGTCAGCCCAGCCACAACAAGGAAACCAGAAGTGGTCCATCGGGGTCACAACAATCAGTCTGCCAACAACACCCAGAAATCAAGCGGCTATGCGGGTCGAAAGCCGCAATGTAATCATTGTAACCTCCATCATCACGGTCCTTGCGCCGGAAATCGCTGCCAACGATGTGGCAAAGCGGGACACGCGGCAAAGGATTGTCGCGGGGAAATCATGTCTCGACAAAATCAGAATCAGCACCAGGGTCAACAGCAAGGTAATAACCGGGGATGCTATCAGTGGGTAGCACTGCCCATTTCAAGCTGGACTGCCCGCAGCTTCGCAACAACAACAATGGTGGGAACAACAACAACAACAACAACAACAACAACAACAACAATAACAACAATGTCAACAATGGAAATGGTGGCACAGGAGGTGCCAAAGGTCGTGCATTCACGCTGGGCCGTGGAGAGGCCAGAAACGACTCGAACGTGGTCACCGGTAAGTTTCCCCTTAACGATCATTTTGCTACTGTACTTTTTTATACGGGTGCAGATAAGAGTTTTATATCTGAGTCTTTTAGGAAGAACCTAAATCTCACACCTAAACCCCTAGAGACCCCTTACGTCATAGAACTAGCCGATGGTAAATCTATAGATGTGACCCATTTAGTAACCGGTTGTCAACTTAAACTAGCGGGTCACACCTTTACCATTGATCTGATGACAACTACCCTGGGTAGTTTTGACGTGGTAGCCGGAATGGATTGGCTATCCGACGTTCGAGCTGAAGTTCTCTGTTTCGAGAAAGCTATCCGTATTCCGCTCTCTAACGACGAAGTCTTGATGGTGCAAGGCGAGAAGGCAGGCGCCGTCACAAACATCATCTCTTACATGCAAGCTCAGAAGTATCTTCAGAGAAAGAACTCCTTTGCTTTGCTCGCACTGGTCACCGAGCAGCCGAAGGACGAGAAGCGGATTGAAGATGTCCCCGTCGTCTGTGACTTTCCCGATGTGTTTCCAGAGGAGTTACCTGGTCTTCCACCACATCGACAAGTGGAGTTTGAAATCGAATTGGCGAACCATGCGACTCCTATCGCCAAGGCCCCGTACCGCTTAGCTCCAGCGGAGCTACAAGTGCTGTCTACCCAACTTTAGGAATTGTTGGAAAAAGGATTTATCCGACCCAATACTTCGCCATAGGGAGCTCTGGTCCTTTTTGTCAAGAAGAAGGATGGGACCTTCCGCATGTGCATCGACTACAGGGAACTCAATAAGGTTACCGTCAAGAACCGATACCCATTACCTCGCATCGACGATCTTTTAGACCAGCTTCAAGGGTCAAGCTACTACTCCAAGATTGATCTACGGTCCGGTTATCACCAGCTACGCGTCAGGGAGGAGGATATCTCCAAGACGGCATTTCGCACTCGGTATGGCCATTATGAGTTCTTGGTCATGCCCTTCGGTCTCACCAATGCACCCCCGGTGTTCATGGACCTCATGAACCGCGTGTGTAAGCCGTATCTCGACAAGTTTGTCATCGTGTTCATCGATGATATACTCGTCTACTCTAAGGGTGAAGAAGAACATGCTGAGCATCTACGATTATTGCTGGAACTACTTCAACAGGAGAAACTATATGCCAAGTTTTCGAAGTGTGATTTCTGGATTCTGGAAGTTCAGTTCCTCGGACATATCGTGAATGAAAAGGGTATACACGTTGATCCCGCCAAGATCGATGCTATCAAGAACTGGGAAGCACCTAGGACACCGACAGAGATCCGCCAATTTTTGGGTTTGGCTGGTTACTACAGACGTTTCATCGAGGGATTTTCCAAGATCGTACAACCGCTTACCATTCTCACCCAGAAGGGCACCAAGTATGCTTGGGGTGACAAACAGGAAGCAGCATTTCAATTGCTGAAGCAGAAACTTTGCAGTGCGCCCATTTTGTCCTTGCAAGAAGGGACAGATGATTTTGTGGTATATTGTGACGCTTCCATTCAGGGATTGGGATGTGTACTCATGCAACACGATAAGGTCATTGCGTATGCATCCCGACAGTTGAAGGTTCACGGGAAGAACTACACGACACATGACCTGGAATTGGGAGCAGTTGTGTTTGCACTTAAGATCTGGAGACACTATCTATATGGAACCAGGTGCACAATTTACACGGATCACAAGAGCCTCCAACATAATTTCCACCAGAAGGAGTAAAACATGCGACAGCGTCGCTGGGTCGAACTCCTGAACGATTATGAATGCGCCATTCGGTATACCCGGGTAAAGCTAACGTGGTAGCTGATGCCCTCAGTAGGAAGGAGCACTTGAAACCTCGTCGGGTACGAGCACTACAGTTCACAACTCATTCTGGGTTACCCGAACAGATACGTGACGCGCAGCTAGAAGCAGTTAAGGAAGAAAACATCAAGGCCGAATTGTGGGAAAGATGGAACACTATTGGGAAGTGAAACCCAATGGTGCCCGGTATTTCATGAATCGTATAAGGGTACCTCTCTACGGAGACCTCAGGAAGCTAGTTATGGATGAAGCTCACAAATCCCGATACTCTGTCCATCCTGGTTCAGATAAGATGTATCAAGACCTTAAAGCCGCGTACTGGTGGCTCAACATGAAAGCGGATATAGCCACCTATGTGAGAAAGTGTTTGACTTGTGCGAAAGTCAAGGTGGAATACCAGAAGCCATCAGGGTTACTTCAACAACCTGAGATCCCAGTGTGGAAATGGGATCAGATCTCGATGGACTTTATCACTAAACTTCCGCGAACTCCGGGTGGCTGCGATACCATCTGGTTAATCGTGGATCGTCTAACTAAGTCTGCATACTTCCTAGCGATCAAAGAAACAGATAAGATGGATAAGTTGACTCGCATCTACTTTAAGGAAGTAGTTTCTCGGCACGGGGTGGCTACTTCCATCATCTCAGACAGAGATGCTCGTTTCACGTCCAACTTTTGGCAGTCACTTCTGAAAGCGTTGGGTACACGCTTAGATATGAGCACAACTTATCACCCGCAGACAGATGGTCAAAGTGAAAGAACCATTCAGACCTTGGAAGACATGCTTAGGGCATGTGTGGTAGACTTCGGGAACAGTTGGGAAATCCATCTGCCTTTAGTGGAATTCTCGTATAACAACAGTTGCCATACAAGTATTCAAGAGGCACCGTTTGAAGCATTATACGGTCGCAAATGTAGATCACCAATCTGTTGGGCAGAAGTTGGTGACAGTCAACTCACAGGTCCTAAGTTGATACTTGAGGCTACTGAAAAGATTGTGCAAATCAGAAACCGCATCGCAGCGGCACGAGATCGACAGAAAAGTTACGCTGATCAACGACGCAAACCGCTCGAATTTCAAGTAGGCGACCGCGTCCTACTGAAGGTGTCACCCTGGAAGGGTGTAATTCGTTTTGGGAAACGAGGCAAACTAAATCCACGATACGTAGGCCCATTTGTGATTTCGAAGCGTATCGGGCCCGTAGCTTATCAGTTAGACCTTCCTACCGAACTCAATGGAGTTCACAACGTTTTCCACGTGTCCAATCTGAAGAAGTGCCTATCAGATGAGACCCTAGTCATTCCATTGGATGAGATTCAAGTGGATGAGCAACTGCACTTTGTGGAACAACCTATCGAGATCATGGATCGTGAGATTAAAACTCGAAGGCACAGCAAGATACCAATTGTAAAGGTTCGTTGGGACTCTAAGCGTGGACCGGAGTTCACGTGGGAAAGAGAGGACCAAATGAAAAGCAAATACCCACACCTTTTTGCAGCTGAGCAGCAATCTGACGTTACCACCAACTAAATTTCGAGATGAAATTCTTTCAACATGGGGATGATGTGACAGCCTGGGAATTACTTGTACCATTACTAACAAACTGAATCTTTGTGCGTTGCATTCTGAACCGTGTTTACTCAATTTTCGGGACGAAAATTCTTTCAACATGGGGATAATGTGACATTCCGGCTTTTCAGGTATCTTAAACGCGCAACTTTACGGTTATTCATTCCTACGCTGATTTAATTCGGAGAATTAAATTACACGCTCGCAATAACTACGCTAACTTTGTGAATCTATTGGGTGAATTACGTGCTATGTGTTATTAGACGTTTGTAGATTTTGTAGATTACTTGATTTCGCGATTATTAGTTATAAAAAATAATAAATAAATAGCCGAACCGAACCGAGCCGTGAAACGTGTCGACCTCACCTCCTTGCAGCCCAAGGAAATAACCTAAACTTGAGGCCCAAGCCACTTAACCCAACCCCCCCCCCCCCCATCGCGGTCGCGCCCCCTCCCCTTCTTTTCCCTTGTTATATTTATGTGTATGTATGCATGGATTGTTTGTAAAAAAAAACAACAAAACCCTAGCACCTAGAGGAAGGCGACGGCAGCCCCCCCCCCCCCCCCCCGTCTCACGATCACAAAAACCCCATATCTTCCGGATTGATTCCAATCTTGTTCCGGTTCGCTAATCATCATCATTTCAAGGTTAGGGTTTAATTGTTTTGTGATTCACATTAGGGTTTGTGTAATCTTGATCATGATTACGTGTAATGGTAGGATTATTAGTATGAAAAGTGTTGTGATTTATGATTAGTTCGGATGATTGTGCGAATCTTTGCGATTGTGATGTTATGTTGAATACTAAAATCATAGGCTGCGTTTTAGCAATAAAGATCATGTTATATAATTAGGGTTTGCATGAATATTGATATGCATGATGATATTTGACAAATAAACCTGTTGTTAATCATTATTACTAAGCGTCATGATCGTTTAAGCATGTTCTAATGCGATAAAAGTCGAAAACAGTTTGCTGAATGGCATTTACAGCCAACTTCAATTGGCTGTAACCTGATCATTATCTATCAAAAAGTGGATTTTCTGTAGCCTAAAACGTCTATTTTTGAAAAACGCTTCTAATGGCGTAGGATTCATATTTTTCTGAGGTCGTTTGCTATTTTTAAGTGGTCATTTAGTGCAGCAGCTGAAGCTGCGTAAATTCTGCAGAATTTGCTGGTTGTTTATCGAGTCGGATCTCATAGTATTTACGGGGTTAGGTCACATAATTTGTACAGTAATTGGAGACGGAAATTTTCGGAAAGCTCCCACTGGAATTTTGTTAATTGGATGAACGATGATTTTTAAATAATTTTTCCCGTGGACTGCAGTCAGAAAGCGACGAATCTGACTGCAACCTAGTATATAAATGTTTATAAAAAATTGGTAAAGCGTTAGGACTTGAAAATTTTACATAAAATTCTACAGTTTAGTTGACACATCTTGTAAAAACTTAGAATTTTTGGAACGTAGGAACTATTTTATAAAAATCCTCGAAAACAGCCCAGTTATGAGCGTACAAGCTGAAACATGATAACTTGCGTTTGTGTGTACCTAAGTGTTGTATGAGTTAACCTGTGTTTATGACAAGTTGGTTTGATCATTATTTGTATGGTGATATTTTGCATGCATGATTTTGGTTTCGAATTGGTTGTTGCGTGTGCCGTACTGTGTGTTAGTTATGCTTAGGATTTTGTGTCAGTGTGTTCACACACTAACTTTAAATCGGTTGTCATGTTAGGACGCGATTAGCGGTTCCATCATTTGCTTCTTTTGTGTTATTCTAACCGAGCAATTTAAGGTGAGTTCACGGCCCCTATTTTATCCGGTTTTGAACAACAGGGGGAGAAACATGTATACGCTCTAAAACTCTATCTTTTACGTTATGCGAAATTTACGTCGTTAAACTATTCGGTAACTAAGTTAATGTTAATGTACGTTATGGTCACTAAGTAGCTTTATCACGGAAGTCCTCAACCAACTCTCGGATCGTTAGTATTTGGTTAGATAGCGGGGAAATTATGGTAGTACTACTGGGCCCGACAAGCCCCACCCGAGCTAGTCGCGCTAGCCGACCGGGAATGGTCAACGGGTGATTAATTTGGCCTAACTTTCGCCATGGTCAGTGATAGACCTGGCAACACTGAGGCAACAATAGTCAGCTTCGATCGCGAACTCTTATGTGACGTAACTTTAGGCTCGCTACCTACATGTTAACATTGAACTTAATTACGAACCAACATTATTATTCCGGGTTAGGAATAATGGGACTATATCGTTATCCGGGTTAGGGATAACGGGGAAAAAAAACTTTTAAACCGAACTTGTGAACTTATAAAAACCTGTGAACCCACTCTTCTTTAATGTTGACACTTGTTTCTTTACATGTTTCTCAGGACGCTAGGAGCGCTAGGTGCACTCACTTGCATTTGATCAAGACATTTTTATCGAGTCTTATTTACGAATAATGTTTGGAACTTTTGGTTTTGGCATTTATGTTGGCGCCCGTTACTTTACTTTAATGCTTCCGCTAAACTTTGAAACTAATGCTTCCGCTAAACTTTGAAACTAATACTTCCGCTAAACTTTGAAACTAAGATATTTTGAAAATGACTATTAATGTTTAAACAAATGTTTTTGGAAAACGTTTAAATAAATCATACAGAGTCGTTCGATATTGCTAGTGTCTGAGATTCTGGTTTGATCACACACCTCGCGGTAAAACTCCGCAAGTGGAAATTGAGGATGTGACAGTCTAATCAATCGCAGTGCTTAAAAGTTTCCTTAATTGGAATCCACCTTAATGTCAAGCCTTCATCTCTTTGTCTGTACGGTAGTACTAACCTGTGCTCTCAAGGCCTCGCAAAACCCAGATATAGATACCAGTTACGTTATATTCACCTGTAAGATGAAATCTAGGGAATCTTGGTGCGGGAGTATATTCTGAGATGGGAACCATAGTTAAGTCAAGTTTCATAATTCTACCTAAGATATCTTGGAACAATTGAGAAATGTGTCAAAGTTTAAGTGGATAAACATATCGACAATCTAGGTAAACGAGTTTAGAACTTAAAGTCATCAAAAGGTCAATGGTACTGGTGATATGTCTCAAACAAATGATATGATCCTTAGACAAGAATTCACAAAAAATATGTCTGTAAATATGTTTGTACATAGTTTACTTACTTTACAAATTTAAAACCAAAAAGATTTTAAGTGTTTTAGCATAAATTACAAAACATAAAAAGATTTTGTTTCTTTATTAGTTTCAATAAGCCAATGACGGAGATCGGATCTTCGAAGTCTGGTAAGGTGCTAAAGTGGTGGAAATCTTGATGACATCTGTTAAAATCAAAATGAATGAAAAAATTGATGAAAAGTTCATTAAATTGAAACCTTAAAAGTTGAAGAAAAACATCAGTTTGTTCATAACGGGTCAAACCGAGGTCATTAATTTGGACTCGGTAGACAAATTGGTTAACCAATGTCATTAACTTGGACTTGTTCAACTGAGTAGATTTTCATTATTGATAAACATATAAAAGTTGAGGGTCTTAAATGTAAAAAGTATTCAAGGTCATTAATTTGAACTTGAGCAACTGAAAAGTTTGAACATATGAAAAAGGAGATTAAAATTTGAAATGTTGATGTTATGGAATATCAAAGTTTGAATCTGAAATGTTTATTTGAATGTCTGAAAGTATTGAAACAGGAAGTAAAGTTTTAGGAGGAGCTTCATAAAACGATGATTGAAGATACCAGAAAACTCAAAGTAAGAGGGAGCATAGCTCACAGCAAGGGGGAGCATGGTGATTAAAGTTTTATCAAGACAAGCTCAAGAAAAAGAGACAAATTGAAGATGAAATGAAGATCAAGACGTTAAAGTTATTCAAGACTATAGATCAAGAATATTAAAGACTCGGGAGCTTATTTGAAGTCTGATGACAACGGCAACATCCAAGGGGGAGTCTGTTGGTGCATGTCTGTTGCCTACGTCATCGTATTAGATCGAGTCAATTCGATTAGGGCTTAAACTGTTAGAAATATGAAAGATTATGTAGTTAAGAGATCAAGTTCGCCCGGATTAGTATTGTGAGAACAAGTTCGGCCGAACTTGTTCAACAAGTTCGCTCGAACTTGTTTCCTCCCAAGCGAACTTGATTTTCTATAAATAGGTGCCTCATGGTTTCTCATTTGTAACTTTGCACACTTAGAGGCAAAGCTCTGTCGGACCCGGAGCTCGAATGTATTTGACTTTATGACCAATAAACAGACAACTAACGAGTAATTCTTACATATTTGATTAACATGTCACTTAGTTTCCGCCAATTTGGACATTAGAAACCAATTTAGGTTCCCGAGCTATTCAGGAGCGATCTAACAGGTATGAAGATAAAGCTTGTTTATTGAAGAAGTCTTTATAAAGATTGAAGCAGAGTCCTAGGCAGTGGTACAAGAGGTTTGATGACTACATGTTGTCCATTGGTTTTGTCAAAAGTCCTTATGATAGCTGTGTTAATCATAAGGAGTATCAAAAGAGCTTGTATGCGTACTTGTTGCTTTATGTGGATGGCATGTTGATAGCCTGCAAAGATAAGAGTGAGATTGGTTCAACAAAGAAGTTGTTAATGCGAATGCTGGAGTTTGATATGAAAGAACTGGGAGAGGCTAGAAAGATTTTGGGAATGGAAATTGTTAGAGACAGACTTTTAGGCAGTTAAAGCTTACTCAAAGCTCTTACATTAAGAAAATTCTCAACAATTATAGCATGGCAGATTGTAAAGCTGTAAAGACTCCCATTGCTTCTCATTTCAAATTGTCTAATGATGGTTGTCCTAAAACAGTTGAAGATAAAGAATACATGAAGAAAGTGCCTTATGCAAACACAATGGGCAGTCTTATGTATTTGATGGTTTGTACAAGTCCTGATTTTGGATATGTTGCAAGTATAGACAACAGATACATATCTCAGCCTCGGAGAAATCATGGGAATCTGTGAAGTGGATTTTAAGGTACTTAAAAGGCATTCAGGATGTTCGATTGGTGTTTAAGTCAGTTGAAGGGTGCAATGGCAAAATGGTCACAGGATATGTGGATGTAGATTTTGCAAAAGATAAAGATAATGGAAGATCCATTACTGGTTATGTGTTCATGGTGTTATGGAATGTAGTTAGCTGGAAGTCTTAGTTGCAGCGTGTGGTTGCATTATCCACTACAGAAGCAGAATTTGTGGCTTTGACAGAAGGAGTAAAAGAGTCAATTTAGTTAAACGGTTTTGTTCAAGACTTAGGAGTAGAGTTACTGGATACAAAGGTACATTGTGATAATGCTCGTGTTGTTCAATAATAGCATATTTCATGAAAGGTCTAAGCATATTAATGTGAACTTGTATTTCACAAGGGATATGATTAGTTCAAAAGTGTTGAAGGTTGTTTAGATTGGACAGAGAATAACCCTGTTCATATGCTAACCAAACCTTTTCCAGGGTCAAAGTTTGAGTTCTATGTAGATTTCCTAGGATTGAACTAAAGTCAATATTGACTTTAAGGTGGAGATTGTGAAGAATAAAATCAAAATAGAAAAGTCAATCCTAAAGTCAGCATTAAACGGTGAAGGTTTAAGTTGGAGTGTTGTTTCTGTCATATTAGATAACTGTAGTGTTCAAGTAGTTTTTGACAATAGGTTGGAACTTGAGCGACTGTTAATGTAGTTTCCAAAGTTGGGTTGTTGATGAGTTGTTAGCATACTGATTTGGGGATTAGGGCTTATAAAAAGGGCTATTAGGTTCATTCGGTAGTTTTGTTCGTTTTCATTGTAATTCTTTCTTTTCTTCTGGTCATTCATCAATAATAAAGCTATAGAATCGTTTGTTCTTGTTTCTTGTATTCAGTTTCGTTCAATAATCTTTAACAGACCATAGTTGCTTTTTTTACACTAAACTAATAACCAGTTTCTGATTACCCAACACCAAAACCATTACAAACTGCCAAATAAGAGCCTAGTCTTGATCTCACTGTTCTTTGATCATAATTGACTGCTTTTGACTTACCTTCCTTTGACTTTATCAATTGACTGCTTTTTGTAATTATTCAACTCACATCCGACTCCATTTTCCACTCTTCATACATCAATTAATTGTAAGTAGCATTTAAGCGTTTACGAAATTAAGTAATTACTCCATCTGTTCATTAGCCAACACCAAAAGCAATAAAAAGTGGCTATTAACAACCTATTTATGATCTCACTATTCTTTTATTGTAATTTACTCCTTCTTGTAGTTATTCAATTCAAAGCAACCATCATATTTGACTTCAACCGTCACTTTCTATTATGTTTTAAACTCTACAATAAATTAAAATATGATAAATTGCTTCTTGGTTTTTTTTTTAACAACAAAACGGTATTTTCATTCCTTCCACCAACAAGTCAACATGCTAAGGAGACATGATTACATCCAAGATCTAAACTACACCAAGCAGAATACAAAATACTAAAGCACTGAATAGTTCAAGCTAAAAAAATCAAACTTTACATTTGGATATTAAATCTTCTCCAATAGTTCCAAGACACCCGGACATTCTTTGATCTTTGTCTCATCCATTCGAAAGCTTCCTCCTTTAATTCTTCAACTAGTTTGTTCATGGATGTTAATCTTTCGTAGAAAATCATGTTGTTTCTATTCTTCCATAAGTACCATAAAGTTGCAAGGAAGATTGCATGAATTATCTTCTGTTGCGCCTTCGATCTTCCCAGCCCATTTACACATAACATAACAATCTGGCCTCGACCCCATCCATAATATTGTCGGCTGAAACATTTAGCCACTGATCTACCTGATAAATTGCTTCTTGTGCTTATTCAATTCTAAGCAACCATCACTTTGACTTCAACCATCACTTTATATTATGTTTTTAAACTCAAAAATTAAAATATGATAAATTACCTACATATCATTGCTTAAAAATATTAAAAGCTGAATATCATGATGATATAAATGATATGGAATAATTCCGTATTTCTTTGCACATAAATAGAAATAATATCATATATATATATATATATATATATATATGACAAAAGAAAAGTTTATATTTCGTGGATGTTAATCTCTCGTGCGTTAGAGGATGCGCGGAGTGAATGATCTTATCGAGAGTTCTTGGTTTTCACACCTAATCTCGACTTGATCACTCGTTTTTTGTGATACGAGCGTTCTTCACGTGTATTGTGGTAGCTTTAGGAAAAGAATATGTAGTTTAAAAGTCCGTCTCAAAGAGGTATGCTTAAGTTCGGCCGAAGTTGTCTAACTTCGAGCAAACTTGATATTCTTCAAGCGAACCTTGTCTAGTTTTGATGGGACTTGACCAACTTCGGGCGAACTTGGTCAGGTTCGAGCGAACGTGACCAACTTCAAGCGAACTTGGCCAACTTCGAGCGAAGTTGTCAGTTCATACTAGTTTTGGGCTTTTATTCGATGTGTAACGGTCTGATTAGGTATCCTAACTATAGACTAGGTCAAACATGACAGTTCTATCTAATTTTCCCTATAGTTATGGCTCTGATAACAATATGTCACACCCCAACCGATGGCGGAAACATCAGGGCGCGGCACTAGGCAAATCAGATTGTTCAAGAGAATTCCATAACACTATTTAAGCGACAATATTTAAAAGGTCAAATTTCCCATACAATTCAACAAACATTTCACAAATAGTCAAACAGAATACATAATCTCTTAAACAATTCCAATCTGATCTTCCCTAGATTTCTATTACATGAGTTTCTAAAGATAGCCCGAATCCATTGTAGCAAAAGTCATCAACCTGTCACATATGTTAAAGTAAAAGTCAATACAATTAAGTAAAGGTGAGCATACAGGTTTGCATACATAGTAGATATAAAAGCGTTTAGCAAACACCGCATGAACATATGTAAGAGATGTGAACTATATTACTGCATTGATACAAGTAAACCAACAAACCGCGAGTGCGAGGCACACGAACAAGTGACCACGTCCTAAAGAGAAAAATAAATGGGAAGTAAAAGTGCGAGCCTTAACAACCCCGGGCCTCCGGGTGGCGGGTCAACCTCTAGCAAGCTATCATGTTAAGGGTGGCATATAAACCAAGCAATACATACAATTCATCGATTCACGTATAATCATGTAAAGGCGGGTTGCGAATAAGCGTTTTGAGTTGTGTGATGTGTTTTGAGGTAGGAACATATGTGACACCCAAAAGTGCGTTTAAGCGTAAAACGGGGTTCAAGTATACTCACATTCGGTGCGTTGGAGGTAAGATGGGATCTGATATGGATTGAAGGGAGCCCCGGTTCAGCGTGTAAACGCGAACAGAAGTGCATCAGTCTTCCGAAGTGCTGAAACGGTCGAAGTATGGAGGGGCAGTGAACAAGTTCGGGCGAAGTTGTACCAAATCCTTTGGATTGGTACAAGTTCAGGCGAACTTGACATGCTGGTCTGACAGTTGGTACCAATTCGAGCGAACTTGTCTGGTTTCCTTAGAAACTGTACAAGTTCAGGCGAACTTGATTGATTTTCTTGAGATTTGGACAAGATCAGGCAAAGTTGGTCATCAATCTAATGACAACTTCGAGCAAACTTGCTCTTTTTGGAGCGAACTTGACTGTTTTGGTCACCAAATCATGCGTTTTCGTATTGTTTGTTGAGGAAATCGAGTGTCCATCCCTTCAACCTTAAGCTACTGAGCAAAACATAGGTTGGAGAGGTCTTTTAGAGCGAGTTTTAGCCACTTTACAGGAACTCAGGCTAATCCGGGTGAACTTGATGGTTCGTACGGGTTAGTCCAGTTCGTGCATGGTGACGATATCGTCCTTGTGCTTCCGGATCTAAGATTTTGCTTGACAACGCCTCATTCCACTTCATAGTGAACGAAACACACGTCACTAGTCCGTATTCTGTGTAAAAATCAAGACAAAAAAGGTTTTACTCAGATCTAACACTTGGTGAGTAGAAATCATAAAGATTTCTAGCTTGGGAAGCCAAAGTTAAGCCCAAATACAGTCGTTTAGTGTAGATCTAAGTGAAAAGAATAAGTTTTATAGAAAAAGATGAAGATTTTTCATAAACAGTAGAGTTTTGATGAAAAAGAAGGAAATCCTTGTGTAAAATCGTAGTAAAACATTGTGGTTTGCATAAATCGGGTTGATTCTTACTTGGAAATCAAAGTTTTTCGGTTTTCGGAGCTCTGGGCGAAGTTAGCAGCAAGGAATGAGAAAATGAGGGTGCTGGGTATTTATAAGTGGAGGAGAATTAAGTGGGCAGACACCAAGTTCGGCCGAACTTGGCACAAGTTCGAGCGAACTTGGCACAAGTTCGGGTGAACTTGGCCAGTTTTGGTTGAACTTGTGCAATTTCGAGCGAACTTACTGATTTTTGAGGTTTCTGGTGGCCTGGTTAAGTTCGGGCGAAGTTGGGGTACCCAACTTCGGGCGAACTTGGCCTGTTGGCAAGTATTGTTCGTTATTTGCACGTTAGGTGTTCATTTGGCGATTCGGTTCGTATTAGATAGTTATGTTAAGCGTTTTAGCGAAGCGTTAAGCGTTGCGTTAATAAAATAATACGATTTAGCGATTTGTACGAGTGAGAGCGTTGCGATAGCGAGTATAACCATAAATTATAAAGCACACATAACATATAAGTAACATAATGTAACATAACTAACTGTGATTTGAGTTTGTATTGAGCGTTGCGAGTTTAAGTGATTTAAATGCAATAAATAAGCGATGTAGTATGCGTTTTAAAAAAATCTAAACCATTATAATTATTCTCAGAGTACAAAATGATATAGAAACAGAAATAACGGTAATAATAAGGATTCGGATAACAATCCGAAAGATCGGGTTGTAACAGTCTCCCCTACTTTAGGGAATTTCGTCCTGAAATTCAGATGGCGACCATAACAAAGAGATGAGGATAATTAGCTTTCATATCACTTTCGAGTTCCCAAGTGAAATCGGCACCGTGTTTGCATTCCCAGTGGACTTTCACAATAGGAATGCGAGCGCGTCGAAGTTTCTTGGTCTCTCGGTCCATGATTTCTACTGGCTTTTCCACGAAGTGAAGAGTCTCGTTTATTTGCAAATCCTCGAGTGGTACATGAAGATTTTCCTCAGCTAGGCATTTCTTGAGGTTTGAGACGTGGAAAGTCGGATGCACGTTGTTGAGTTCTGCTGGTAGTTCGAGTCGATAGGCCACTTTGCCAATTCTTTCCAGAATTTTAAAGGGACCCACGTATCATGGTGCTAGTTTCCCTTTCTTTCCAAATCGGGTCACTCCCTTCCAGGGCGCAACCTTTAAAAGTACATGATCTCCAATTTCGAACTGTAGGGGCTTGCGGCGTTTATCGGCATAACTCTTTTCGCGACTCCGAGCTTTCAAGAGATTGTCTCTGATTTGCAGGATCTTGTCTGTCGTTTCTTGTATTAACTCAGGACCGGTGATTTGTGCTTCTCCGATCTCGTGCCATGCAATAGGCGATCGACATTTTCTTCCATACAGTGCCTCAAAAGGTGCCATTTGAATACTAGTATGATAACTGTTATTGTACGAAAATTCTACTAAAGGTAAGTGCATATCCCAATTAACACCAAAATCTATAATGCACGCACGAAGCATGTCTTTGAGGGTGCGGATCATGCGCTCAGTCTGACCGTCAGTTTGAGGATGAAAAGCGGTACTGAGATTAAGCGTAGTACCGAGAGCGGATAAAAAAGTCTCCCGGAGACGTGAGGTAAAGCGACCATCGTGGTCAGAGATGATGTCACGAGGCGTCCTGTGTCGACAAATGACTTCGGCGGTATAGATTTGTGCTAATCGTTCAACCTTGTAGTCTTCTCGTATAGCAATAAAGTAAGCTGATTTAGTAAGACGATCAACGATAACCCAAACGCTATCGTGACCAGAGCAGGTGCGAGGGAGTTTCATAACGAAGTCCATGGCTGTACTCTCCCACTTCCACATCAGGATTTCGGGTTGTTCGAGCAAACCAGAGGGCCTTTGATGTTCGGCTTTAACTTTCGAGCAAGTTAAGCACTTTGAGACGTATAAAGCGATATCCTTTTTCATGCCCGGCCACCAATACTTAGGACGAAGGTCCTGGTACATCTTGTCGGCTCCGGGTGAATGGACTATTGAGATTTATGAGCTTCGGCATTAGCAACTCTCGAAGATTATCACGGCTAGGAATCCAAATACGATCGAGATAATAATAAATGCCAATAGGTTTAGCTACGAGTTGGGTTTCGGTTCCACGTTTCATTTCTTCTTGCATGGTATTCTCATTAAAACAAGTAAACTGGGCGGCGCGAATCAGAGTTTCGAGATTATTCAAAGCTTGAGAGTCATGAACACTATACACATAGCTTCGTCAGCTGAGAGCATCGGCTACGACGTTTGCTTTGCCAGGATGGTAGCGTATCTCACAATCGTAGTCGTTGATAAGTTCAACCCATCTGCGTTGGCGCATGTTCAGTTCCTTCAGATTAAAGATATGTTATAAGCTCTTATGGTTGGTGAATACCGTACACTTGGTACCGTAAAGGTAGTGTCGCTATATCTTTAATGCAAAAACAACTGCACCGAGTTCGAGACCGTGGGTAGTGTAGTTCTTCTCGTGGATTTTGAGTTGTCGAGACGCATACGCGATAACTTTGTCTCGTTGCATAAGAACACAACCAAGACCAAGATTAGAGGCATCGCAGTAGACGACAAAACCATCGTTTCCATCGGGTAGGGCGAGTACAGGAGCGTTGCATAGCATACGTTTGAGGGTTTGAAAGGCTTCCTCTTGTTTGGAATCCCAAACGAAAGGCTTGTCCTTATGAGTTAAAGCGGTAAGAGGTACATTGATTTTCGAAAAGTTGGCGATGAATCGACAGTAGTAACCCGCCAATCCAAGAAAAGAACGGATTTCAGATACATTCTTCGGCATAATCCAACTCTTTACAGCTTCTATCTTTGCAGGGTCGACATGAATTCCTTGATTCTTAACGATATGACCAAGGAATTGGACTTCTTCGAGCCAGAATTCACACTTAGAGAACTTGGCATAAAGGTGATTTCCTTGAAGAAGTTCGAGAACTAAACGGAGATGTCGCGCATGTTCGTCTCTCGGCTTCGAGTAGATAAGGATGTCATCGATAAACACAATGACGAAACGATCCAAGAAGGCTTTACACACATGGTTCATCAAATCCATGAAGACCCCCGGGTGTATTTGTGAGGCCAAAAGGCATGACCACGAATTCAAAATGGCCATAATGAGTATGAAAGGCGGTTTTCGGAATATCTACTTCTAACACGCGTAACTGATGATAACCGGAACGTAGATCGATCTTAGAAAAAAAAGTAGCACCTTGAAGTTGATCAAACAAATCGTCAATTCGAGGAAGAGGGTAGCGGTTCTTTATCGTGAGTTTGTTAAGTTCACGATAATCGATGCACATTCGGAACGTCCCATCTTTCTTTTTCATAAAAAGAACGGGTGTGCCCCATGGAGAAGTGCTCCGTCATATGAAACCTTTATCAAGTAACTCTTGAAGTTGGCTAGATAGCTCGCGCATTTTGGATGGTGCAAGGCGATAGGGAGCTTTAGTTATGGGTGTAGCACCAGGATTAGATCGATACGGAATTCGACATCACGAGTAGGGGGTAAACCAGGTAAATCGTCGGGAAAAACTTTTGGAAATTCACAAACAACGGGTACGTCTTTCAAGGTTTTCTTTTCCTTCTCCGGGTTCATGATGTGGGCTAGGAAGGCAATGCATTGCTTGCGGAAATACTTGCTCGCTTGGGTACATGACAGAAGCATCAACTTCTTTGAGGGTGTCTCGCCCTAGACATGTAGTTGATCACCGTTTGAGAGGGGGAAACGAATTATCTTATCATAACAAACAACTTCAGCATGATTTTCACGAAGAATATCCATGCCTACTATGATATCGAAGCTACCTAATTGCATAGGTATGAGATGGATTGAGAAGATGTAGTTGTTGAGATCGAGAGTACAACCACGTAAGACGGAGTTAACAGTAACGGTTCTTCCGGTGGCGATTTCAACATCGAAAGTCTTTGAGAGTTTAGCGCGTTTACACTTTAAAAGTTTTTCGAATTCTAACGACACAAAACAGTTATCGGCACCAGTATCAAATAAACAAGAAGCGTAAATACCATTAACAAGGAACGTACCATTGACAACATTGTTGTCGTTCTGAGCCTGGCGGTGATTAAGATTGAAGGCTCTTCCACGCACAGCTTGTGGTTGTTGTTGCTGTGGTTGTGGTGGCTGTTGCTTTGGTTGCTGCTGTGGTTCTTGCTTCACGACTTTGTTTGGGCAGACATTGCTAAAATGGTTCGGCTCACCGCAAGTGTAGCAAGCATGTGCTTTTGGGATTGGTGCTTGCTGTTGGAGCTGCTGCTGGTTGGTTTCAGTAGTACGGGGTGGAGCTGCTAGTGCTGCTGGTGCTTGAAGAGCTTGCTGACGAGGACCAGTACGGCAGCTGGCAGTGAAGTGGCGATAGATATTGCAGTTGGTACAGAAACGGTAGTTGCCTCTGACTGGGTGATGGTAGGTACACCTTGAGCATAGGGGGTGAGGACCAGTGTATGCACGCTTTGCAGGTGGTGCGTTTGGTGTAGCAGCTTGAAGCGGCTGGGAGTTCAACGGTGCAACCACTGCACAATTCTTGCTTGGGTTCCCTTTTTTGCGACCTCGGCGATTGGACTTTGATTCTTGAGACAGCTCGATAGTAGCGCTTGGTTCGGTGGTCGCTTGATTCACGACTTTGTTGTGGTTCTTGAAGTATCTAGTCTGGACACGCTTGTCATTAATCTCGGTTGCAAGCTGATAAGTCTCCTCCATGGTAGTAGTACGCATTGCTTGGACAAAATCAGCAAAGCAGTCAGGTAGAGCGTGGAGATATTTTTTATCGCTTTTTCTGTGGTGTCCACCTGACCGGGACAAATGATACTTAGCTGCTTGAAGCGCGCAGTGAGACCTGCGTTGTCGGGTCCATCTTGCTTGATATCCCAAAATTCATTCTCCAGTTTCTGAATTTCGTGGGGAGGACAGAATTCTTTCACCATAACTGCCTTGAGTTCCTCCCATGTGAGCCCGTAAGCTTCATCGTTTCCGCTCCTGTTGCGCTCTATGGTCCACCAATCAAGTGCCCTTGATTGGAACACACCAGTAGCATTGATGGTGTAGAGAGATTCAGTGCATCCGCTTTGGCGGAACGTGACCTCGATGGAGTCGAACTAGTGAAACATCGCGCTTGGTCCGTCTGTGCTAGTGAAATTGAGAGGTCCGCATGCTTTGTATTGTTTGAAGCTGAACGAGGACTTTGGTGCGTCCGTCTTGGAGTCGACGGAAGAATTGTTGCTGACAGCTTGGATATCACTGACTATCTGAGGAATCACCTTAGCCATTTCCTTGGCCACGAGAGAGGCGATGCGTTTATCGGCATTGTTTTACTGGACAGTCTTACGAGTGTGAGAACCCATGGAAGCCATCGCGATAAAGAGATTCTATAAAATGAACGCAGGGAATTTTAGATGAGATTTGATTATAATGGGTTTTTGTTTAAAAGTTTAGCGTTTTATACCATATAACTTATTATCATTATTACGTAAGGCGCAAAATCACATAATCACATAAGCATATAAGCACATAAGCATATAATCACATAAGTCACGTAAGCACATATTTTGCACGTATTCACAGAATTCACATAGACTCCTCAGTTGACTCCAAATTTTATTCTAACATGCGTAGTGCGTATGAGATAGGCATAGTATGAGCGTAATAAGCGAGTAACACTGCGTATGAGGACATTCGCGTAAGAGAGTTAAGCGTTTTAGTTTGATTGGTGATTAATTAGCGTTTTTTATTAAGAGAGCTGTGCGAGTTGTGCGTATTTTCGTAAAGCGAAAAGCGATAAAATGAGAAATCGATAAAGCGTAAAATCCACAAAATTTAAACACATAAATAATAATGCAACTCGATGATGCGTAAAATCGGCGATTGCAGGCTTAAATCAATTTGGAGTGTCCTGGGTTTTGAGACAACGACTACCTAAAGTGGTTCAAAAATTCTCTGAGTTCGAGCACACGATTTGGCATAATAGACAAATGCTCTCGCCGTACAACAGTTAACGACATTTATCCTTCCAGTTACGTCGTGCCCCGAGTCATCGAATAGTCGAGACTTTGGTGAGATTGAAAATCAAGGAGTGGAACTAGTTATTAAGATGCGGGTTTCACCCCTAACTTAACAGCTTCGTCCTTAGCTGTGGTTATGCTCACTGATCGAATTGGGAGTTCCACTAGATAGAAATGGAAATTTTCGTCGAAGTTTGGATATCACTCCTAACTCAACGAAGGTATCTCGTGCATTAGAGGATGCGCGGAGTGAATGATCTTATTGAGAGTTCTTGGTTTTCATACCTAATCTCGACTTGATCACTCGTTTTGTGTGATACGAGCGTTATTCACGTGTATTGTGGTAGCTTTAGGAAAAGCATATGTAGTTTAAAAGTCCATTTCAAAGAGGTATGCTCAAGTTCGGGCGAAGTTGTCTAACTTCGAGCGAACTTGATCATCTTCAAGCAAACTTTGTCTAGTTTTGATGGGACTTGACCAACTTCCGGTGAACTTGGTCAGGTTCGAGTGAACGTGACTAATTTCGAGCGAACTTGGCCAACTTCGAGTGAAGTTGTCAGTTCGTACTCGATTTGGGTGTTTATTCGATACGTAACAGTCTGATTTGGTATCCTAACTATAGACTATGTCAAACATGGCAGTTCTACATAATTTTCCCTATAGTTATGGCTCTGATACCAATCTGTCACACCCCAACTGATGGCGGAAACATCGGGACGCGGCACTAGGCAAATCAGATTGTTCAAGAGAATTCCATAACACTATTTAAGCGACAATATTTAAAAGGTCAAATTTCCCATACAAGTCAACAAACATTTCGCAAATAGTCAAACAGAATACATAATCTCTTAAACAATTCCAATCCGATCTTCCCTAGATTTCTATTACATGAGTTTCTAAAGATAGCCTTAATCCATTGCAGCAAAAGTCGTCAACCTGTAACATATGTTAAAATAGAAGTCAATACGATTAAGTAAGGTGAGCATACAGGTTTGCATACATAGTAGATATAAAAGCGTTTAGCAAACACCGCATGAACATACGTAAGAGATGTGAACTATATTACTGTACTGATATATGTAAACCAACAAACCGCAAGTGTGAGGCACACGAACAAGTGTCCACGTCCTAAAGAAAAAAATAAATGGGAAGTAAAATTGCGAGCCTTAACAACCCCGGGCCTCCGGGTGGCGGGTCAACCTCTAGCAAGCTATCATGTTAAGGGTGGCATACAAACCAAGCAATACATACAATTCATCGATTCACGTATAATCATGTAAAGACGGGTTGCGAATAAGCGTTTTGAGTTGTGTGATGTGTTTTGATGTAGGAACATATGTGACACCAAAAGTGCGTTTAAGCGTAAAAAGGGGTAAAAGTATACTCACATTCGGTGCGTTGGAGGTAAGATGAGATCTGATATAGATTGAAGGGAGCGCCGGTTCAGCCTGTAAACGCGAACAGAAATGCATCAGTCTTCCGAAGTGCTGAAACGGTCGAAGTATGGAGGGGCAGCGAACAAGTTCGGGCAAAGTTGTTACCAAATCCATGTAGTTTGCACTTATCACCACTCTATACCTTCTCATCCACAAATTGAGATTTAGTACCAAATGACGAATTTTGAAAGAAATGAAAATGAAGAAAAGCGATGTGGGATGAAATTCAAAAAGACAAAGACGTGTAACCAATAAGGTTGCACCGTCCACTGCTCCACGATTTCATTCTTGACTGATGACAGACTCGACATCAAGTTGTCAGGCCACGTGGCTCCAATCACCACGTGTAAGCGCCAAGATTCTCTTCACGCTCTAACGGTCATATCAGAGGAGACAAAGAACAGATTCCTTGAAAGAGGCGTCTGGCCAAAGGCCCAGCAGCTCATCCTCTTCCCCATGCTCTCCAACAATAAATAGAGGACTTCACCTACAGGTTTAAGGATCGCTTATGTCACACTCTCACTGTAACGCCTCGCGTTTTGAAACTTTCTATTTATAACAAGCTCAAGTTGTATTCCTATTTTGGGAAACGTTGTATCTTGTAATCATTCTTCGTTGTAAACCATTGTAACCCGAGACTTGAATCATAATGAAAATTCATATTTTATTCATGTTATACTTAATCATAAACATGTTATACTCATACATTCAAACATGTAACGCATACTTGTGATATTCACAAAACGTGTGAAGAACTTGCAAATACGTGACATACATACATTATACGATACTTATACATGATACATATATACAATTATACTTGCTCATACTAATTCTTGCGATAAACTGACTTAAAACCCCCTGAAAATGCACTTTTTATGCTTAAAAACACCCCAAACCCCTAAATATAAACCCCAGGGGGCTAAATTGACAAAAATGAAAGTTATCCCAGCTTCTCGCGGGCCGCCAGCGTGTCCCCTTCCCTTCTCGCGGCCCGCCAGCCATCCATTTCGGCAGAAAGTTGATTTTGGCTCAAGATTGGTCAATTTTGGTGCACAAGGATTGTGCTTCTTGCATTAATCACCCACCTAACTAACCCTAATCACCTCCTATAAAACCCAACCCATTCCCTCACTTCCTCCACTTTACAAACACTCTAATCTCACTCTCTAAACACTTGAAATAAGTTGGTAAACTCAGAAATTGAGCAGAAAGTTCAAAGCTCTCAAAGTGAGTTCTAACTCACTTCTACTTCACCTTTCTCATTGTTTCTTCTTCCTTATTTCTTGGGACACCTCTAGGATTGTTTACTTAGGTTCTTCCATGGAAAACCTAGATGTAACTCCTTTATATTGAGGTTGAAGTGCAAGAAATTCCATGTTTTAAAACAAACTTTTCCAAAACTTATGTCTTCAAACCATGCTAGTGATCTTGAGCTTATAATCAATCTTGTGATTAAGGAAACTAACTTAGGTTGTTATACATGTATATAGGAGTGTTAAACACTCCAAACTTTCTGTTTTCATAGAGCTTTTAGCTCACAAGTGATGCAAGGTTAAGACTTGTTCATGTGTGTCCACCTTGGTTAGCTTGGTTTATCCTAAACCTTTTGAGACCACACATCACTTGATGTTTTTCATCAAGATCCCAAGCTAGTTTGCTAGACCTAAAGTGTCACAACCCCACATAGCCGTTGACCATTGTCCTCGTGTGCTCTTCGGGTTTACTTACACTTGGCTACTTGGTATCTAGATGACAACATATTTACATTTTGTACATTATGTTCTTGAACCCTCCTTGTCACCTATGGTGACTCGTGTAGTGGTGAACAAACCTAGAGGTTCCTAAGTGGATGGTTAATCCTCCCACCTCCTACTTGACTTACTTGATTCAAGAGGTACCAAAGTGGATGAATTATCATCCCACCTCTTACATGACTATAGGACTAATTATGTATATGAACTAAATAATAAACTTAGAAACCGAACCCTTGATAAATGACTAAGTGAATCATTCGTTAAGTTATTATGTTTCGTCGCTATTGTATGTAGTTCCTTGTCACGATTCTAATAGGTCTTGGACCTATGAAAACACATTCAATCCTTATGGATTTGCTATAGTGTCGTTGACAAGTGCTATGTCTAGTGACTATTTTTCATGTTATAATACTTTTCCATACATTATTCTTACATTTACCCGAATACTCCAAATCCACCGTTAACTCACCACTCATACGCCTCCTTCCTCTTGTAGGATAACTCGGCGATTCCTCCCACGGACCAACATCTTCACGGAATTGTTCAAGTGTAGAAAAGACCCAAAACAAACCGTGAGTATACTCGAATCGCCCTTTACGTTTAACCACTTTTGGGGGGTAACATGTTTACGTATCAAAACAACACTTAACTTATGCTTTATTACTTGCAGATAACAATCCATTATACATGAACGCTTGATACTTATGTGATGCTTATACTAGGGATTGAACGTATGTGATACTATAGACATTAGCTTATTTTTAGCCTCCATTTGACATGTATGCGCCATAGGAGTAACGCACCGCCTGTGAACGTTGGTCATGTTGAATTATGTATACTAGTTGCGTAAACAGAGGGTTGACTAGAAATATCACATGCCTAGTGTATGCTCGTATGTATTCTTGTTGCCATGTGGATTTGTTTAAACCTATGCTTATACTTATACTATACTCAAACTTGTATACTCGTCTTTTCTTTTGCAATGAACTCGTATTTTAAACACGTTACATGATGAGAAGATGATGCTATGAAAAGAAGTAGCGATTGACGCTAGATACACACATAGACGTTAGGTTTATCAATGATGTATCAATTTTGTTATGTTATTGTTACTCAAACATGTTGTATTTTCCTGAATTATGTTGTAACTTGATGGTTTATTATAAAATAAAATTCTGTTTAATTAAATATTGTCACGAAATATCGTTATGAAGTCTCTCGCAATCATGTTTTTGTCTCACTCCGATGTTTCCGCCATCGGTTGGGGTGTGACAGATTGGTATCTGACCCATAACTATAGGGAATTAGGTAGAATTGCCATGTTCGACCTAGTCTATAGTTCTAAGTACCGTTTTGACTATTCTTGTTTATGCTTAAAATATTATGCTTCCTACTTTGCTTCTTTCTCTTCCCTTTGGTCTTAATACATATTTACAATGTCTTTCCTAAGACATTCTTACACAATACACATTTGGACGCTTGAAGACACTCGTAATACAAACGAGACGACTTCACTAAAATAGGTGTGAAAACCGCATTTTGGTGAACGACTCTCAATCTGCTATTCTTGTCATTTTGCACGAAATTACGCCATTAAGCTAGGAGTGAAATCCACATCTTAATGGAAAATTTCCAATTCAAACTCTAATGGACCCTTACCAACGAATCGGAATTTGCTCTTCGTTTTGGTAAGTACCAACCACACTTAGGGTACGGAATCTTCAAGTTAGGGGTGAAACCCGCACCTTGTCGATTAAGTCCCATTCCTTGATTTTCGCTCTCGCCAACGTCTCGATTTTCCAATCGATTAGATACGTGTAGTAACTGGAAGGGTAAAATACAGTTAGTCGCTTCTCGATGAGAGTATTTTACCTATAGGCCAAAGCACGTTCCTCTAATTCGAAAGGACTTTGAGTCACTTTGGAATTGTCGACGATTCTCTACCCGAATCATTCCCATGTTTTATAAGCCTTTTCGTTTTATGTGACTCAATTTTTATGTGTTTTAATACTTGTTACCTTGTTCGTTTCAAACCGCTACACACTTCGCACGTTTATCGCAATCCAAAAACAATAATAATCCTCGTGAACAAACTAAAATTTATACTCTTTATACGCATTTATACGTGTTTATACATGCCATACGTGTTAAATTCATGCTACATATGTGAACTAAATGTGACACACCATGCTTACATGCTTATACATGCCAAACTTATTTTACATTATGATCAAGTCTCATCCTTTCCTTTCCCTTCAAACTTCTAGATGGCATCTCCAAGCTCATCCAGTGAACACAAGAAAAGCAAGAAGGACTCCCGTTCCAACTCCAAGAAAGAACTCGCTAACATTATCGCTGAGCAAATGGCCGACCATATGGCCTGAATTATGCCTGATATCGTTAGTAAGATCCAATCGAACACTGAATCACTTCATGGTTCAGTAGACTCCAAGGTGGAGAAACCCAAGCCGCAATTCCTTTTCAAGCACTTCATTGCTTGTAAACCCTTAGAGTTTACAGGTAAGGATGGCGCGACAGCATTGTTGACATCGTTCGAAGCCATGGAACTCGCGTTCCGTCACAGTGGCTGCCCCGATGACCTGCGTACCCAAAACGCCACGGGGGTGTTCCGATCGAGAGCTCTCGATTGGCGGACCTCCGAACGCAGCACTCGAGGGGATGATGCAGCCCACGCTTTGCCATGGGCCGAGTTGAATAAGATCATGAGAGACGAGTTTGCCCTCCTCATGAGCTTAGGAAGCTAGAACAAGAATTTTGGTACCTCAAGCAAAATGGGGACGACAATGAGGGCCTAACCACTCGTTTCAAACAGCTTAGCATCCTTTGCCCCACCCAGGTTGATACCACTAAGAGGGCTATCAACAAATACATCCACTGCCTACCCGATTCTTTCATGAACCTCGTGGAAGCTGCCTTCCCAGCAACCGTCGAGGAAACCTTTCGCTTAGCCGCCCGTTTGAATTGTAACCACGTTGAGTGCCGAAATGCCGTGAAAGCAGCATCGAAGCACGCTTACCAAGCCACCACTGATACCACCACCGCTGAACCATCACTCACCCAAACCAAAAAGGGAAACAACAGGAACAGGAAGCGGAAGGCTTCTGTTCAGAACTGTGTGGTTGTTACTCCGCCAAACCCTCAACCCCTTCAGACCGTTGCAGCCATTACCCCTACCAACCCTCAAGCACCAAGATTGGGCTACGTTGGTTCTCATCCCCAATGTAACACCTGCTCACACCATCATCCCACTGGCACCCCATGTTGCAAATGTGCCCAATGCCAAAGATTTGGGCATTTTGCTAACCAATGTCGCAACAACCCCCAAACCAAACCAACCAAGCCATCATGCCTAACCCTGCTCAACCTCATCCCCAGAATGCTCCTGTGCGAGCATGTTTTAAATGCGGTGATCTGAATCATCTTGCTAACGACTGCCCTCAGCGCAGCGCCAATCAGCAACGCCAGCAACAACAACAGCAGCCTGAGCCTGTAAAGGGACGAGCTTTTATGCTCACTTCAGCTCAAGCTCAAAGTTCGAACAACGTCATCACTGGTACGTTCCTTGTTAACCATGTTTATGCTTCATGTCTATTTGATACAGGCGCTGATAAGAGTTTTGTATCGACTGAATTTGAACCACTACTTAAGTGTGCACGTTCCAAATTGCCTAATCCTTTCACTGTCGAAGTCGCTAATGGCAAAACCATCACCATCGATTCCGTTCTTTCTGGATGGTCTTTGATTCTTAATAACCATACTTTCTCCATTGATCTCATCCCCATGCAAATGGGAAGTTTCGACATCATAGTAGGCATGGATTGGCTTATGCGAGTTCGTGCCGAAGTTGTTGGTTCTGAAAAGTTCATTCGTCTTCCTCTTCCTCAAGGCGATTCTCTACACGTCTATGGTGAGAAACCTTCTAAAGGTCTCAAACTTATGTCGTGCATCAAAGCGAACAAGTACTTACGCAAGGAGTACTTTGCCTTTCTCGCCCACGTTGTGGAAAAGAAAGACAAAGGTCCAAGCCTAAGTGACGTTCCTGTCGTCTACGATTTTCCTTCTGTTTTCCCAGAGGATCTTCCTGGCCCTCCGCCTCCTCGAGCAGTCGATTTTCGTATTGACCTCATTCCTGGCGCAACTTCTGTTGTGAAAGCTCCCTATCGTCTAGCACATTCAAAGATGCAAGAGCTATCAAGCCAACTTCAAGAACTTCTTGATAAAGGCTTTATACGCCCTAGTACTTCTCCTTGGGGCGCTCCTGTTCTCTTCATCAAAAAGAAAGATGGATCATTTCGAATGTGTATTGACTATCGTGAGCTCAACAAGCTTACAGTCAAGAACCGATATCCACTTCCTCGTATTGACGATCTATTCGTTCAATTGCAAGGCGCAACATGCTTTTCAAAGATCGATCTTCGTTCAGGTTATAATCAACTTCGAGTTCTCGAAGAAGATGTACCCAAAACCGCTTTTCGCACATGATACGGACATTACGAGTTCGTAGTCATGCCCTTTGGTTTGACCAACGCACCCGCCGTGTTCATGGATTTGATGAATCGCGTGTGTAAACCCTTCCTTGATCGCTTCGTAATCATTTTCATCGACGATATTCTCATCTACTCCAAAACGAAAGAAGAGCATGGACGACATTTGCGTCTCATTCTTCAGCTTTTGCAAACCGAACATCTTTATGCCAAATTCTCCAAGTGTGAATTTTGGCTAAAGGAGGTTCAGTTTCTAGGTCACACCGTCAATGAACTCGGTATTCATGTTGACCCTGCAAAGATAGAAGCTATGAAGAATTGGATCTCACCTAAGTGGCCTTCTGAAATTCATTCGTTTCTTGGCCTAGCTGGGTACTATCGCCGCTTCATCTCAAACATCTCGAAGATTGCCGTTCCTTTGACCTCGTTGACTCAAAAAGATAAGCCTTTTGTTTGGGGTCCCGAACAAGAGGAATCTTTCCAAACGCTCAAGAACATGCTTTGTAATGCTCCTATCCTCACCCTCCCTAATGGGAACGACGACTTTGTCGTGTATTGCGATGCCTCTAACCAGGGTCTTGGTTGTGTTCTCATGCAACGAGACAAAGTAATCGCTTACACGTCAAGGCAACTCAAAATACATGAGAAAAACTACACTACTCACGACCTTGAACTTGGTGCAGTTTTTTTTGCATTAAAGATTTGGCGACACTACCTTTATGGTACAAAGTGTACGGTCTTCACTGGCTACAAGAGCCTACAACACATCTTTGATCAAAAGGAACTCAACATACGTCAATGCCATTGGGTGGAATTGTTGACCGAATACGACTTTCACATTCGCTACCATCCTGGTAAAGCGAATGTTGTGGCTGATGCACTTAGTCGTAAGACTCATGTTATGAGTGTTCGTTGCCACCAAATCGTGAAGAACCTTCTTGATCTCATTCGTGACACCCAACGTTCAGTTATGAACGAAGGCTACCTCGAGTCTGAGCTAAATACTGGTGATCAGCGTCCATTCGCTGCTAAGGCTGATGGAATCTTCTATTTTAATAATCGCATGTGGATTCCTGATCGTAATTCTCTTCATACCACTTTGATTGATGAAGCTCATAAATCTCGATACTCCGTTCATCCTGGAGATGATAAGATGTACCATGATTTGCGTGCGTCCTATTGGTGGCCTGGAATGAAACGTGAAAACGCTCTCTACGTGTCCAAATGCAATACGTGTTCTAAGGTCAAGGCAGAACATCAACGCCCCTCTGGCTTGCTCGAGCAACCCGATATTCCTGTTTGGAAATGGGAGAGCATTGCCATGGATTTCATCACAAAATTGCCTCGTACTACTTCTGGTCACGATAGCATCTGGGTTATCATCGATCGTTTAACCAAATCCGCGCACTTTCTAGCCATTCGTGAAGATTATAAAGTCGAGAAATTGGCTCAAATCTACACAAGTGAAATCATTAGTCGTCATGGTACTCCTCTCGATATTATTTCTGATCGCGATGCTCGGTTCACTTCTCGCCTCTGGCAAACCTTTCAGACCGCCCTTGGCACTCGTCTTAATCTCAGCACCGCTTTTCATCCTCAAACTGATGGTCAAACCGAGCGCACAATCCAAACTTTGGAGGATATGCTTCGATCTTGCGTAATCGATTTTGGCGGCAATTGGGATTCACACTTACCTTTGGTTGAATTCTCGTACAACAATAGTTATCACGCCAGTATTCAAATGGCTCCATTTGAAGCTTTGTATGGTCGCAAGTTCCGTTCGCCTATTTGTTGGCACGAGATCGGAGATGTTCAGATCACTGGTCCCGAATTAATAAAAGAGACAACGGACAAGATCCTACATATTCGTGACAACTTACTCAAAGCCCGAAGCCGACAAAAGAGCTACGCTAACAAAAGACGCAAGCCCTTAGAATTTAACGTAGGAGATCATGTACTTCTCAAGGTTTCACCTTGGAAAGGTGTTGTCCGTTTTGGTAAGAAAGGCAAACTCGCTCCTCGCTACGTAGGTCCTTTCAAAATTCTCGAGAGGATTGGCAAGGTAGCGTATCGACTAGATCTACCTCAAACGCTCAACAATGTTCATCCGTTTTTCATGTTTCAAATCTAAAGAAGTGTCTAACTGAAGAAGGACTTCAAGTTCCGCTCGAAGATCTTCAAATCAATGATACGTTGCACTTTGTGGAAAAACCGGTCGAAATCATGGACCGCGGCATCAAGCATCTAAGGCGCAGTCGAATTCCTATCGTTAAGTTTCGATGGGAAGGAAAACGTGGCACTGAGTATACTTGGGAACTCGAGAGTGATATGAAGACCAAGTATCCGCGTCTCTTCGTTGCATCTTCCTAAATTTCGGGATGAACTTTCCTAAAGGAGTGGAGACTGTAACGCCTCGCGTTTTGATACTTTCTATTTATAACAAGCTCACGTTGTATTCCTATTTTGGGAAACGTTGTATCTTGTAATCATTCTTCCTTGTAAACCATTGTAATCCGAGACTTGAATCATAATGAAAATTCATATTTTATTCATGTTATACTTAATCATAAACATTTTATACTCATACATTCAAACATGTAACGCATACTTGTGATATTCATAAAACATGTGAAGAACTTGCAAATACGTGACATACATACATTATACGATACTTATACATGATACATATATACAATTATACTTGCTCATACTTATTCTTGCGATAAACTGACTTAAAACCCCCTGAAAATGCACTTTTTATGCTAAAAAAACACCCCAAACCCCTAAATATAAACCCCATGGGGCTAAATTGACAAAAAATGAAACTTATCCCAGCTTCTCGCGGGCCCCCAGCATGTCCCCCTTCCCTTATCGTGGCCTGCCAGCCATCCATTTCGGCAGAAAGTTGATTTTGGCTCAAGATTGGTCAATTTTGGTGCACAAGGATTGTGCTTCTTGCATTAATCACCCACCTAACTAACCCTAATCACCTCCTATAAAACCCAACCCATTCCCACACTTCCTCCACTTTACAAACACTCTAATCTCACTCTCTAAACACTTGAAATCAGTTGGTAAACTTAGAAATTGAGCAGAAAGTTCAAAGCTCTCAAAGTGAGTTCTAGCTCACTTCTACTTCACCTTTCTCATTATTTCTTCTTCTTTAGCACTTGGGACACCTCTAGGATTGTTTCCTTAGGTTCTTCCATGGAAAACCTAGATGGAACTCCTTTATATTGAGGTTGAAGTGCAAGAAATTCCATGTTTTAAAACAAACTTTTCCAAAACTTATGTCTTCAAACCATGCTAGTGATCTTGAGCTTCTAATCAATCTTGTGATTAAGGAGACTAACTTAGGTTGTTATACATGTATATAGGAGTGTTAAACACTCCAAACTTTCTGTTTTCATAGAGCTTTTAGCTCACAAGTGATGCAAGGTTAAGACTTGTTCATGTGTTTCCACCTTGGTTAGCTTGGTTTATCCTAAACCTTTTGAGACCACACATCACTTGATGTTTTTCATCAAGATCCCAAGCTAGTTTGCTAGACCTAAAGTGTCACAACCCCACATAGCCGTTGACCATTGTCCTCGTGTGCTCTTCGGGTTTACTTACACTTGGCTACTTGGTATCTAGATGACACCATATTTACATTTTGTACATTATGTTCTTGAACCCTCCTTGTCACCTATCGTGACTCGTGTAGTGGTGAACAAACCTAGAAGTTCCTAAATGGATGGTTAATCCTCCCACCTCCTACTTGACTTACTTGATTCAAGAGGTACCAAAGTGGATGAATTATCATCCCACCTCTTACATGACTATAGGACTAATTATGTATATGAACTAAATAATAAACTTAGAAACCGAACCCTTGATAAATGACTAAGTGAATCATTCGTTAAGTTATTATGTTTCGTCGCTATTGTATGTAGTTCCTTGTCACGATTCTAATAGGTCTTGAACCTATGAAAACACATTCAATCCTTATGGATTTGCTATAGTGTCGTTGACAAGTGCTATGTCTAGTGACTATTTTTCATGTTATAATACTTTTCCATACATTATTCTTACATTTACCCGAATACTCCAAATCCACCGTTAACTCACCACTCATACGCCTCCTTTCCTCTTGTAGGATAACTCGGCGTTTCCTCCCACGGACCAACATCTTCACGGAATTGTTCAAGTGTAGAAAAGACCCAAAAACAAACCGTGAGTATACCCAAATCGCCCTTTACGTTTAACCACTTTTGGGGTGTAACATGTTTACGTATCAAAACAACACTAAACTTATGCTTTATTACTTGCACATGACAATCCATTATACATGAACGCTTGATACTTATGTGATGCTTATACTAGGGATTGAACGTATGTGATACTATAGACATTAGCTTATTTTTAGCCTCCATTTGACATGTATAGCGCTATAGGAGTAACGCATCGCCTGTGAACGTTGGTCATGTTGAATTATTTATACTAGTTGCATAAACAGAGGGTTGACTAGAAATATCACATGCTTAGTGTATGCTCGTATGTATTCTTATTGCCATGTGGATTTGTTTAAACCTATGCTTTTATTATACTATACTCAAACTTGTATACTCGCCTTTGCTTTTGCATTGAACTCGTATTTTAAACATGTTACAGGATGAGAAGATGATGCTATGAAAAGAAGTAGCGATTGACGCTAGATACACACATAGACGTTAGGTTTATAAATGATGTATCAATTTTGTTATGTTATTGTTACTCAAACTTGTTGTATTTTCCTGAATTATGTTGTACTTGATGGTTTATTATGAAATGAAATTCTGTTTCATTAAATATTGTCACAAAATAGCGTTATGAAGTCTCTTGCAATCATGTTTTCGTCTCACTCTGATGTTTCCGCCATCGGTTAGGGTGTGACACTCACTATTATCACACACTTATTCTCCTCAATAGGAGTTCTTATTCTCACGTCGGGGGTGGTTACAAGGAGAACCACCCAGATCTCCTCCTTGTAACGAGCTTCACGATGTTGTGTCGTTTTGCAAGAGCGGGTTCGGATCAAACTATCATTAGGCGAGGAAAGAAAGAAGATTAACTTTTGTGAACGAAACTAATCCCACAAGTTAATCCCTCGGGTTAGCTTGGTGTTTCGTCATTGGCGCCTACCGATTTTTTTCATTACGTGTTATCATCTTTTCTTTTTTTCCTTTCCCTGTTCACCATTATGGCAGACCAAGGACCATCTTTCTTTCACATCGGTTCAAGCCCTCAACAGCACCAGGGTTCGGACAATGCACACGTCCAAACTCCGCATGTTGATGGGTACACCGAAGGAAACTTCACTGAGGGTGGGGTTATAAATGATCACGGTAGTGCTGCGCGAGGCGCACATCCTAAACTCCAACAAACCAACATGTGGCCCCCTCAGCTCAAATTGCATCACTATTACCAGAAGGGAGACTCCCGCTTCACGGTTAATCAAATCTCATGTTGCGTTGAATGCAGTATATATGTAACTATGTGCGCAAGTGCCAACCACCACTCAGCAAACACCGCAAGTTCAAACAACTCCAAGGATGTTGGATTACACCTCCTCGCCACGTGAGTGTGCCATACAGGGGGTGCTCAATACCAGCATGAAGATTCTTATTATGATGACAGTACCACACGTGATACCAGAACCAACACAGGAAGATGCGAACAAATGTATGAAAAACATTTCCGCCACCAAACTCCCATTCATGACCGACTCGGTCCCCGCCGTACCACGCGTGATGGGCGTCATGCGTACACGGGCGATTCAAATCCAACATATAAAGCGGGGGCGATAGATCTAGTGTCTTCAACAGAATCAATGATGATCACCATTCGCACAAGTCGCACACCCGCACCAGGTATAATCCACCAGCTAAGTACGATAATAGCTTGGTGTACGGACCAGCTGCAGTGGCAGAAGAATCAAAGTTTATTCCGGAAATTGCATTTGCTCATCAGACCCAGATAACCACATACACCTTTCACTAGTGCAGTTGTGGTCGGATGCTGGACACACCCAATGTGGTGTTATCTCTTTGTGCAAACATTAACAGGCGCGACGTGCGCATGGTTTGACAGTTTACCCATCGGTAGGATCAATTCATTCGGTGATTTGCAGAAGAAGTTTTTGCAACATTCAAGTCAATAGAGATGTCACATCAAAGACACTAAGAATGTCATGAATATCTGGCGTAGAGAGAACGAATCAATCAAAGATTTTATCACCAATACAACAAGGAGTGCCTCGAGATAGTCGATGTAAGCGAAGACTTACTACGTACGCATTCCACCATGAATTTGGTTGGTGTTATGATTAAGTTTTGGATATATATTGTAGCCATATAGTTTGTATAATCGTCATATGTATCATAGAGTATCATGTAATGGTCATGCATGGAGGTAGGATGAATTTCATCCATTTAACCTCATTATATGGATTCACCAAAGCATAAAATCATCTATTTAATTGATGATTTCGATTGGTCAAGAATATGAACAAAATAAAATCTCCTAATTTACCAAGACAACCAAGTGAGTAAACTAGACGAGTGCACTTCAAACATGGATAGTATTTGAAGACTTGGTGTAGTTTGTTCATTTTGTTTACTTGTAAGTTGTTTGGTGACTTAAGGAATGGACTACTATGTAACAAGTGAAGTGGTGGAATCTAAGTTGGAGAACCAAGGTTTTTATTGTTCACACCTAACCAAAACACAAGCCTTTAAACATTGAAGGTTGAAGGCTTGGTTGGTTGCAACACTTTGTAGATCACTTGGAACCTCTAATCTTCTGGAAATTAACCAAAACACAAGCCCCACAACATGAGTTTAGTTAGGAACAAGGATGGTGCAAGATTTGCGCAGTGTTAGTAGTCAAACCAGTCGTACCTTTCTCACCAAACCTTATCTCTAGAAGATTCGTCGTTCAAAATTCAAAGTAGTTAAGCGTACGCCGTCTACGCTTCTTCATTCCAAGGAATCTCAAAGTTAATCGTGTCGGACCAAACCCGTATGACAGGTGCAAATGCTATGCATCATACCGGGTATAAGACCAGAAGCAAAGCTAATTTATCTAGTCTAGAGCTACACCCACTTGCCACTCGTGAATGGGAATAGCTGGGGGACTTGAAGGAGTATGTTCCTAAATCTCGCAAAAGCACGCACAACAACAAGTATGAAGCACGCGCGGAGGAGCATACCCGTTCGTCTGGTGTGAGCTGTGTAAACGCAGGCATGAGGATGCTAGCTAAGGAGGATACACTCCGTATAGATGGCAGAACATGCAGCCAATCAGGGCGCGCCTTGTTGTGGTTATACAAACACCACAATAAGCAATCTTACAGGAGACAACTTGTACAAAAGGACAGAGACGTGTAACCAATCAGGTTGCACCGACCATTGCTCCATGTTTTTCATTCATGACTGATGACAAACTTGACATCAAGAATGGTTCTTTGGCCACATGGCTCCGATCACCACGCGCCAGTGCCAAGATCCTCTGCATACACTAACAGTCGTGTTAGAGGAGACAAAGAGGATATCCCTTGATAGAGACGTCTAGCCAAAGACCCATCAGCCCATCTCCTTCCCCATCCTCTCCGGCTATAAATAGAGGACTTCACCTTCAGGTTTAAAGATCACTTCTCACACTCTCACTATTATCACACACTTAATATTCTCAAAACGAGTTCTTATTCTCACGTTGGAGGGTGGTTACAAGGAGAACCACCCACATCTTCGTCTTGTAACAAGCTTCATGGTGTTGTGTTGTGTCGTTTTGCAAGACCAGGTTCGGATCAAACAATCATTAGGCGAGGAAAGAAAAATAACTCTTATTTGAATTAGTCAGATATTTGTCTCTGAATAGTTAAACATTATATTAACTCTTAATGATTCAGACTTAATACTGATTTAACACTTACCCATTTAAAAGCTGCAAAATAACCCCTTGATGTTATATGATGAATTTTTACCACGATACTTAATGTAGTGGTGCTAAAGAATTTCATAAAAAGAATGATTTCTATACGTCATTGCATTTGAGCGGTGATACCTTTCTTATCCTTTTCTTGTTTCAATTTATTTGCCTTTTCATAAGTTGTTAGGGAAAGAATCCTTGATCATCACTAAATTTTAGATATTTTTAGTTTTGGCTCACATATATAAAATTTTACTGGAAGGTATATACAAAATCAATTCTTAATAAAACGTTAGTAAGACCCTTCTTTCAGTATTATTAAAAAAATAGTTCATTTATCTATATGTATATACTGCTTTATTAAATATAAACTAGGTTTTTCAACCTTATGATAATTTATACAAACTTTTAAGATGACATACCAAATGTTAAGAACAAATCTATAACAAATTCACATATTTTTGTCATATTCTTCCACTTCTACCCCTTACACATATTTAAAGTAGTATAGATTTGCCTGGCGCATATCTCAATTCTTTACCCACCTAGAAATTAAGCAGGCGGCATAAAGACAATGTTCATAAATAAAAATAAGTATATTCGAGTTTCGACTAAATAATAATAATTATTAGGAGCATTTAATGTTAATTTGTTGTCTTCATAATAATAGCTATATATATTCGATCTTGTTGGTGATATCTCCAATATGCTCTCACTTTCCACACCTTACGATTGTTCTATCTACCTCCCATCTGAAAATAATCATCTCATTTATCTATCTTGTGTTGTCAACAACATAGATGATCAGCGATTTGATGTTTGAAGAGACCAATCTTGAAAATATTCACAACATTCAAACCTGGTTAGAAAATCTGATTCCAACAAGTTTAAATAAGTAATGTTCATGTCTATCTTCTAATATTCACTTTTCTTTCTTAAAATTTGGTAAGAAATCAAGTCCAAGCATACTTTAATTAGTTAACGTCTTTGTTTATTCGGTACACATTGATTATCTGTTTCGTCTTAAATAATTAATAATTAATCTGATTTTATTGATCTATTCTTCATGGATTCATACATCACAAGTAGGGCTGTAAACAAACCGAACATTCAACGAACAGTTCTTGAACTGTTCTGTTCGGTGGGTAGTTCGTTTACGTTCGTTCGTTTAGTTAATGAACGAACATGAACAAGAAATTTCGTTCGATTAGTTAAATGAACAAACAAGAACAGATGTCCCGTTCGTTCAATTGCGTTCGTGAACATTCGCTCATGTTCATTTGTTTATGTTGTTCATTAAATATTTTTTGCATTTATGTTTTTATTTAAACCTTTTATATTTCTTAATTCTTATATATCACATTCCCAAACAAATAAATAGGAAACCCTACCTCCCCCTTTTTTATTCACCGTTCCCCTTTCATTCTCATTATTCACATCGGAAAATACTATCTAACTTCGTTGATTTTATCTGTGTTCGTTTATGTTTGTGAACCGTTCATGAACACGTTCTTTCCTTTATGAATGAACACGAACAAAAATACCTCATTTGGTAAGAATTCATGACGTTCGTGAACACATTATATCCTTAACGAACGAACACGAACAAGATCTTATTCGTGTTTGTTCGGTTTTACAACTCTAATCATAGGTCACCCAGAATCAATCATCAGAAACTTGCAACTCTCACGACCCATACAATATGGTAATTTCATTCATATTTTCATCTTGACTAATCTTGATAATTTTTCTTGAAACTCTTTTCCTTTACTTTTTTATTAAAATTCTAGAAGTCATTAGTCTCATAGAGCCGTTCGACCTTCTTCTCATCAGTCGTAACATCAACTCAAGTTAGAACCAAAAGGAGGCAGAAAGTTGATGCAAAATTATGGTGTCAACTTCTAATTGCAATTGCAAACGAATTATAAGTGATTTTCTAGGATCCCCAAATTTGTTAACCGATAGAGTTTAAATCCACATGACAAAATAAAAAAATAAAAAATAAAAAAACAGGTCATGGGGGTTTGGGCGGGAAAATGGTTGTGTGGTAAATTTTTTGTGGTGTCAAGTGTCCAAAAATGTAATCGTTTATTAGGAAAAGAATTAATTTGTTAACTTTAAGTTTGAGAAAAACAACTTCTACAAATTTGCTTTGTTTTCATAGATCTCTCAGTATATAGCAAATCATGGACGGATGCTTGTGTGTCAAGTGTCCAAAATGTAATCGCTTATTAGGAAAAGAATTAATTTGTTAACTTTTAAGTTTGAGAAAAGCTACTGCTACAAATTTGCTTTGTTTTCATAGATCTCTCAATATATAACAGATGACGTAGTACTTAATCATGGACGGATGCTAGAATTGACACATACTAATTGAGAAGTAAATTTGTCAAAATAGTAGTATCTCTGTGAATATCGTCTACGAAAACCAGCCTTCCCAATATTTTTAAAGTTATCTCACATTTGATGGTGCAAGCATGAGAAATAATCAGTGGATCAAATGATCAATCAACAACCCAATGTTGTCAAATTCTTTTGCATACCTCATGTGTTTTATTTAGGCTTTTTATTATGAATACATCTAGTATGCATGTTCAAATTCGGATATCCGGTGTTTCGTATATCCGAAAATTTCGGATAGTGGATTTCACTATCCGAATCCGTATCCGAAATTTCGGACACGAATTCGGATATGAGAACGGATAATCCGATTTCTAAAAAATTCAAAACTTCAAACAAATTCAAACTTCACAGGATTAATGAAAAAAATACAATCACTGGTCCACTGTGTGTTTCAATAAGATTCAAAGTTCACCGATCTATTCCACTTTCTTGAAACAATCAACACTTCGGTAGTTCGTGGACCGTAAGTTGGAAGATACGGTTGTGTTTAGTTTTCCCGGTGTCGCTACTCCGGTAGACAGCTCCGGCGAACATCCGATGAACAAAAATTGATCCGAGGAAATATTAAGGTTATGATAAATCCTGTCGGCAAACACTAAATTACAAAGTTTAAACTAGGAAAAGAAGCATTCATCGATGAGAAGGATTGAAACCATTCTTGGTTTCTTTGATTTGTGCGACACGGTATACGTTGTTTTGCAGATATGAAAATGATTTAGTTTTCAAAATTCAAATAGCAAGATTAAGATAGAGAAGAGACCTTGGAATCTGGAATGATGGTCAGTATGTGTATGAATATATTTATTTACTATATTAAAATCTTATAATATTTTATATATTTCGGATATTCGGATATCCGAATTACCCGAATTTTTTTATAAATCACTATCCGAATCCGAATCCAAAAATTCAGATATCTGAGTTTCGGATATCCGAACTTTCGGATAATTCGGATTCGGTTTCGGATTCGGATTTTTTTGCACACCCTTAACCAAGTGTAGTAAAACATAGTACTATCATAAAAACTTTAAAAAAACACACTATCTTTAACTAAACACACTGAATACATGTATATGTAGGATCTAATCACAATGTAGCTTTAACACATCAATCCTTAAAACCATATCAATGTAAAAAACAACACCTTTACCAAGTTAGTCACGTGTTCGTCACATTGTGCTTTATCACTAAAACACATTACTTAGAACACATCTAGTATCCAACATCAAGTGTAATAAAACATAGTACTATGATCATCTCTTACGTTTGTATTTCATGCTGAATTTGTAATCTTGATCCATGATTTTAGCTAATTTTGGTATGCAAGATGGTTATTGATAGTGGGTTTTAGAAAGACAGAAGGAATGTGCGAGATTATAGGAAATTATTTTGGCAGTTATTTGAATGATTTAAAACATGGTAAATGACCAGATGCCCCTAACCTATTATATCAATTAATTAATGACACACAAATATTACAAATATACCACCAACTTCATCTCAGCCATTAAACACACCCATCCAATGGCCAGGATTGCTTCCCACACTTTGTAGGAAAAACACACTTTGCACAGGAACCCCACTCTAAGCATGATAATACTAAATATATTGTTGTGAATTTTGTAGATATCTAACAACAATTCACCTAACTCCACTTTTTCACTCAAGTCCATTCTTGAGAAAGAGAAACTTGACAACACAACTTCATGAATTAGTATTGAAATTGAAAATTGTTCTTAGAGCTGAATCCAAGGATTATGTCTTGGATCACCCAATTCCTAATGAAACTGCCTAGGTAGCTGGTCCTGCTAGAAGAAATAAGGAGAAACATGTTATTGATTCTCTAAAAGTTTCTTGTCTCATGCTTGCATGCATGATCTTAGAACTCCAACAAACTTTGGATAACTTACCAACTTACGACATGAGGGCACAACTTGAAGCTATGTTTCAGAAACAAGCTAGGCAGAGCATTGAAGATATCATCACGGTCCAGATGCAAGGCTCATCATCAGTACTCATGGAAGATGAAGAAGTATACTGATCATCTAGCTCGTATTGAGACCCCATTGAGATATGAGCTCACTGTAGATATGATTCTTTTCTCGTTGCCTAGTTCATATGACGAACTACACAATATAAATGGATGGGACAAGACTATTCTTGAGCTGCATATGATGCTTAAAACTATTAAGGGAAACATACCCAAGAAGTCTAGGGTTGTATTGATGATCGAGGATGGTCGATTCAAAAAACCAGAAACCAAGAAGAAAGGCAAGAAGGGCAAGAGCTATAAGGGCAAAAGAAAAATGTTCTCCTCCAAGAAACCTTGAAAGATGCCAAGTGTTTTCATTATGATGAAACAACATTAGAAGAGGAATTGTTCAAAGTTGCTAGCTAAGCTGAAACAAAAGAAGACTAATGAGGGGTCTTTCGGTATAACGGTTATAAAAACCTTTTCTTAAGTGGCAAATCTTGGGTGTTTGACGCTGGATGTGACTCACACATATGTAACGATTTGCTGGGACTAAAGAAGGTTAAGAAACTGAAGCTAGGCGACTTTGAACTATTTGTTGGAAATGGGCAAAAGGTCATAGTGAAGGAAGCAAGAGGAATATGTTCTTTTACTTCCTAGTGGTTTAGAACTTGTTTTACACAACATTTTTTTTCTGTCTAGTTTGACTAGGAACATTATTTTCAGTTTTTGCTTTGAGATAAAAAGTTTTTAAATATGCTTTTGATGGTGATAATATGTGTGCATATTTGAACGAGTTGTATTATTTTGAAGCACAACCACACAATGAATCTATGAGATAGAATCCATAACTCTAACATGTTATACCAAAATCTCTATTAAACGTTTGAGATTCAGTATGAATGATACGTATCCATGACATAATAGACTTGGTCACATAAACAAGAATCGCTTAAAGAAACTTCAAACTGATGAAATACTAGATTCAATCAACAAGAATTATTTCTATAAGTTTGAATGTTGGAAAGTTAACCAAGGCTCCATTCTCGAACATATGGTGAAAGAGCTAAGGATCTATTGGGATTCATACATACCGATGTTTGTGGTCCTCTTAGAACAATGGGTAGAAATGGAGAAAGATACATCGTTACCTTTACTAATGATTTCAGTAGATATAGCTATCTTTCTTTTAAGAAGCATAAACATGAGACTTTTGTAAATTCAAAGAGTTTCTAAACGATCTACAAAATCAACTTACTAAAACAATTAAGATGTTTCGATCAGATCAAGGAGGAGAATATCTTAGTCAAGAGTTTGATGAACACATGAAGAAATGTGGGATTGTTTCTCAGCTCACTCTACCTGGAACACCATAATTGAACGGTTTGTTGGAGATAAGAAATCGAACTCTATTAGATATTGTTCTATCCATGATGGGCCGTATAGACCTCTCGCACTCTTTTTGACCATTCGCCGTTGTTAATATCCTTAACGTGGCTCCAACAAAGAAGTTTAATAAGACACCATATGAGATATGGCATGGGACAAAGCCCAAAGTGTTTTACCTTAGGGTATCGGGATGTAACACATTCGTTAAGTGAATCTTCGGATTAGCTTGATCGTCGAGGCGATAAAGTTGTTCTCATTGGTTATCCTAAAACCATCCGCTACTATTTCTATAATCCCAAAAGAAAACCGGGTATTCATGAAACATAGAGGTGAGTTCTTGGAAGAAAAACTCATGGCTCGTGGATTGGAAAAAAAGTTGTCGATGTAGATGAAATCCGCACTTCAGAAGTGACCGAAACCACAAGCAGAGACTACCGAGCAACAAAGAGTTGCTGAATATGAAAGGATACAATGTCGGCTGAAATATGGAACGTTCGTGAAGTATCAGGGATAATCATGAACCTGAAAGATATATCGGTTTGCATGACATTTCAATATTGATCAAAGTGAGGAGCTGTTTGGCAACGTCTGAATGATTAAGTGTTGAACCAGTAAGAGGTCTGAATCATTAAGTGCTGAACCAGTAAGAGGTCTGAACCATTAAGAGCTAGTATAATGCTTAACTGTTCAGAGGCAAATTATAAACAAATTCAGATTAAAGGTCTTAACCATTCAGACTCAGTATAATGCTTAACCATTCAGAGGCAAATGTCTGAACCATTCAGACATCTGCTCACGAAACAAACAGTCTGAACCATTAAGTGCTGAATCAGTAAGAGGTCTGAACCATTAAGAGCCTGATTAAGAGGTAACAAACAGCCCCTGGGTTGTGATATCAAGTGAGTTCTATTAGATGATTGAATCCACACAAATACTAGTCAAGGACAGTACGTAAAAAAAATTTAATTTTAGATAAAATCCATTTTGCAATCTTTTGAGGTTGGAATCAACATATGTGAAATATTAGTAGTATCAGCAGTATTTTAGTGTAACACCCCAAAAATATATAATATATATATATATATATATATATATATATATATATATATATATATATATATATATATATATATATATAAACATGAGTCGGTCATGACCGAGGGTAAAGTAACTAGGAATAATTAACCTGGTTAGTTGTTTGTTATTTAGAAACTTGTAGTAATTGACCCATTTATATAACCTTTAAACTTTGAGGGACTAAAAGTAGGCAATTAGAAAGATGTTTTAATTAAAACAATATCTAAAATCAAAACACACACATGTGTGTGTGTTGGTCGACTTTTACCCAGAGCCAACAGAAGGGTTCTTTCACTTGAACCCTAAAACTCACAAATCTGATCTAAAACAAAGGAAATCGAGCAAAGAAATGGGGCTTTAACCAAACCTGATCACCTAGCTTAGGAGATCACAAGGTATGTCAAATCTCGTCATTTGTTGATATCTTGAATTCTTGGTGAACACTCATAATCAAAATTCTTGCTTGCATGTTGAATATATGAGTGATGATTACATGTCTAGGAACAAACCCTAGTTGAAAACTTGATGAATTAGTGTTGAAAACTAGGAATTTATGATCACCCATATATGTGTTAAGTGGGTTTTTATAACAATGTGATGAACACATGAATTTGCATGTAGATTGAGAAAAAAAACTGATGTTATGATGTGAGTCTTGATATTGTTTATGAATGCAAGACATAAGGACTTGATTTTGATTATTGAAACTTGGTTAAAATGTTGGTCATGAACTAGACAAAAGATGTATAAAAATCTTGCCCGCAAGGTGTTTTTTAAAATGCATAAGTGAAACCGCGCGTCTACTCGGTTGTAGTAGAACTTGATTAGATTAGGTATCCGGAGGAATGCCTAATAACATGATGAAACGGGTCTCACTTATAGATGAAAACCCTAGATTTTGTGTAATGAAGGAATAAAGTGTCTTTGATAATCGAGAGCTAAGTTAACTTAGTGTTAATAATAGCATGAATTCAGATTTAAAAATTAGCTAAAATGGTAGCCTAAGAATAGTGCTTACCGAGTAAATGGCGGAACGCCAACATGAGTTTGTCAAACCTAGATGTTCAATCTCATATGTTATAAGGCGGTTTGACTCTATGATAGAGTTCGGTAAGAAAAGTAGTATAAAGGTTCATAAGGCGTAAAGGTTAAGATCTAAATTGACTAACCTAACCACCTTGTGAATATTATATGATAGCTTGACGCTTAACAAGCTAGGTAGAGGCTTGGGAAAGAAGCGGGTCAAACGAATTGAATACACGGAAAAAGAGCAAAATCGGATGCAAGGTAAGTACAGCTTACACCTTTCTACTAGATCACCTGCTCGTCGTAGTTGTTATAATTATGATAAAACGGTAAATTAATTAAGGTGATCCGACGCGACGCGACACGATACGATACGGGTCGGAATAAGTAAAAAGGATAAAACGGTAGTTCGGTCTCGTATAGACCGAATAGACTATGAGTTTTGGAGAAAAAGACATATTATTGGGGTAAACCATAATGAGAAAAAAAAGGGTAATGTGGTAATTGGCTATGAGCTAACGGACAAACAATTATTCTTGAAAAGACCCAGCATAAAAGATGATGAGTCAAAAGAATTAAGAAATGATTTTAAGCAAAATGAATAAAATGGTGTAAACCAGAACAGGTACATGGATGAGATGGTAGATAAATATCATCTCACGATAATAAATGGTCAAATGGACTAAACGGGTCAAAAGGTGATGAAATCACCTTTTGTCATTAGTGATTAATGTTGTTGTCGAGTTTTTTTATGCCCACGGAACAAATAACGCATGAGACACGGCTGTTATGGATCAGCAAATACATGATGAGGTATTAAAATTGGTCAATACTTTTACCCGAGCCAGGTATTGTAAAGAATTATACCTTCGGTAAAGGCTTATAGTCTGACTATAGAATGGTTTGAGAACTAACAAACCAGATCCAAACAGGTCAGTGTAAATGTCAATGCAAAATGCATAGTTTAGCATAGTGCACATGTTGGTGCACAATTTAGCATAGTGCACAGGTTCATGTACAGGTTCGTGCATAGTGCATAATTTAGTAAAGTGCACATGTTAGTGCATAGTGCACAATTTAGCAAAGTGCACATGTAAGTGCACAATTTAGTAAAGTGCACATGTTAGTGCACAATTTAGCAAAATGCACATGTTAGTGCACAATTTAGCAAAATGCACAGGTTAGTCCACAATTTAGCAAAGTGAACATATTAGTACACAATTTAGTAAAGTGCACATGTTAGTGCACAATTTAGCAAAATGCACAGGTTAGTGCACAATTTAGCAAAGTAAAGATGTTAGTGCAAATTTAGTAAAGTGCACATGTTAGTGCATACTTTATAAAAATGCACAGGGTAGTGCACAATTTAGCAAAGCGAACATGTTAGTGCACAATTTAGCAAAATGCACATGTTAGTGCACAATTTAGCAAAGTGAACATGTTAGTGCACAATTTAGCAAAATTCACATGTTAGTGCACAGTTTAGTAAAGTGCACAAGTTATTGCTCAGTTTAGTAAAGTTCACATGTTAGTGCACAATTTAACAAAGTGCACATGTTAGTAAAGTGCACATGTTAGTGCATAGTGCACAATTTAGCAAAGTGCCTAGGTTAGTGCACAGTTTAGTGAAGTGTACATATTAGTGCACAATTTAGCAAAATGCAAATGTTAGTGCTCAGTTTAGTAAAGTGTACATGTAAGTGCATAATTTAACAAAGTGCATAGGTCAGTACACCGTTTAGCAAAGTGCATATTTCAGTAAAGTGTGTATTTCAGCAAAGTGCAAAGTGCATATTTCAGTAAAGTGTGTATTTCAGCAAAGTGCAAGCATACGTAAGGTTAAGCTGCACATGGTAGTCAACTTCGGCAAAGTGCACTTATTAACCGTCGTGACATGCGGCATCTAAAGGTGTTTCGGTTGTGATACGCGACAGAACCCAGTTGTTCAAACATTTTAATTTGTCATTTTCCATTCGTTAACACAAAAGAAATATAAACACTAATTGATTTTGGTGTTTATGACAGGCTTATTCAAGGGCCGGTACCGGATGAACGATCAAGCACGTGAAGAACCGAACACTCCTAAACCGCCACCTCCTTGGAAACATCTTCTTAGCAATATAAAATATGATCATGCGTGACAAAGTTTTGTGTATAAAAGATTATTGTCTTTGACTGTAATTTAATTGTCTAATAACCCGTTAAGTCGATTCGTTTGGGGTTATCAGTTAACCCAGGCGTGTAAGCTTTAAGAAAAAAAATCAGGAACCTAATCTTACGAATATTTCAGATATTTGGTATAAAAATGGAATAGAGTGTTACATTTAGGTGGTGTCTCTATCCCCTTGTTCTCTTATTGTTCATCCCCTTTGATGCCCATAAGTGAAACATTAATAGTGTTGAATTGCACTTGCCGGAAAACGATGTGGCATCTGAAGGTGGTTGTTGGAATTGATACATTATAGCGGAAATGGGTTATCGAAATTGATACATGGCGGTGAAGGTGATTGTCTGAACATATATACAATAGTGAAAGGCGGATGTTGGTATCGATACAGTGCGAGGGAATTGGCCAACAGCGCTTAGGCACTTTTACTGTTTCCCTTAACTTCCGCCATCAAATAGAACCCCATTTAAAAATTAAAATCTTTCAAAAGTCAACGTAGAAATATTTAAATAAATATCAAATTCATGTGTATTTTAATTATGATAGCCATGGGCTATGAACTCATACGGGATTTGTAAAATTATTAATCTAATCCAAATCCAAACAACGTATCAAGATTTGATTTGAAAAGGGAGATTTCTTTTGAATTAATTGTTATGTTTCAGGTGGTGGTTGTAGTGGAGGATGGTGAAAGCCAGTGGTGATGATGGATTAAAGAAGAGGTTGTGTGGGGATGGTTGTGATGATGGAATGAAAAAGTGGTGGAGTGGGTGAGTGAAGGGTTAGGGATGAAGATGAAGCTTGGAGAGATGGTGGGTCCCATGTTTTTTTTGTCTTTTATTATTATGAGCAATTTAGTCATTTCACATGGAATTAACTAGAAAATCTAACGCACATTCAGTCAAGGGACTATCTGAGTAACAACTAAGCAAACCATAGGGATTATACGTGTAATTTCAGAAAGTTAGGAACTAAATGTGAAATTTAGGGAAACCACATGGACTATTTATACATTTTTCTCGTAAAATTATTAATCTAATCCAAATCCAAACAACGAATCAGATCTAAAATAGGGCGATTTCTCTTAAATTAATTGTTAAGTTCCAGGTGGTGGTTATGGTGGAAGATGATGGCAGTGAGTGGTGATGATGGATTGAAGAAGCAGTGCAAAACCCTAATTTCATTCATGGTAAAACTTACATTATATAGAATAAAATAAATACCCACTAACTAATAATTAGGGCTACTAACCCATTAACCCACTAACTTAATCTTACTAAATACTTTAACATAAAAAACACATGACTAATTAAAAATACTTGACCCATGAAAAAACATACTTCTACAGACCCGACTTGACCCGTCAAGATTAATCCAACATTCACCTCCTTAATCTTGACATTCTGGCCAGTTTCTTTCTTGTTTCTTGCTCGTTGAATGAACCGCGTAGGTTCCGGTCTTGCTCTTGCCATACGAACCGCTAAGGTTCGATTCTTTCTTTCTTTCTTTTGGCTATCGATTTTCTTCTTTCTTTCTAATCGACAACTTCTTTCTTTCTTTCTTCTAGTGCTTGCTCTTTCTTTCTTGCGAGGCTTCTTTCTTTCTTGCTAAGTGACGCCGGCCTCTTTACTACTTTCTTCTTTGCCTCTTCTTTCTTTCTTTCGTTCTTTCTTTCTTTCTTGTGATTTCTCACATGAAATCGTCTACCTTCTAATTCTTTTCTTTTTCTGCAGGGCTCCTCCCTTTCTTTCTTAGGGTTTAAACCCCAATTTCTTGCTTCCGAAAACAGCAACCAAGGCTGCCGCCTTTCTTTTCTTTCTCAACAATAATAATGGCTTGTAGAGATGCTACGCTACCTGGTTCCCTTTTTTTATCATTCCACATAACAACCTTTTTTACCCAATATTCAATCTATGAATATAAAATTCAAATATGGATTTGAAAGTTTATCCACATACCATTAATTTTCAACTTTACCTTAAAAGTGAAAACTTGCACAACCACCGTCTTCAATTCTCAATTCTGAATAATTATCTCAACAAAACCCAATGAACCTTCGTCTCTTCTTACTTTAATTCTTGCTTCAAGCTGCTGATTAACGAGACTTGTTGCTTCTTCTTTCTTTTTCTTCTCGTGACTTGCTTTATTTTACTCCTGATTCGGTCACCAATAATCAATCTCCTTCTTGAACAACCTGCTGCAAATTCTTTCTATCTTCTGCGTCTTTTTTAGCCACGCAGCCAATGGCTGCCTCTCTTACTCGAAACCGACTCTCAAAACGGCCTTTTCCCTCTTCACGAGCCCTAGGCTCTAATACCAAATGTGGGTTTTGAAGGCTTCAACCACACAAGAAAACTGCGTACAATGAATGTGTTTACAAAACCCTAATTTCATTCATGATAAAACTTACATTATATAGAATAAAATAAATACCACTAACCCACTAACTAATAATTAGGGCCACTAACCCATTAACCCAGTAACTTAATCTTACTAAATACTTTAACATAAAAAACACATGACTAATTAAAAATACTTGACTCATGAAAAAACATACTTCTATCGACCGACTTGACCCATCAAGATTAATCCAATAGTGGGTGGGGTTGGGGATGAAGATGAAATTTAAAGAGATTGTTTATCCCATTAGTTTATGTATTTTTTTTAAATTTTGTCGTTTATTATTAAGGGCAATTCAGTATTTCATATGGATTTAACCAGAAAAACTAATGCCAATCCAGTCAGGGGACTATCCAGATACAACTTAGCAAACCATAGGAAATGTATGTGTAATTTTAAAAAATTGGACACCAAAGATGAAATTTAAGGAAAAACATGTGCTATCTTGATAATTTTCTGATATAAATGTAACAACGTTTTCTTATATAACAAGTATATGTTACAGAGTAAATATTATTTTCTATATAATAATCATTAAAAATAAATAATATATATTATGTTATATAGGTTTAGGATCCTGTAAAAAACATTTTTCGTAAGAAGCGTGAGAAGCATAGGATTTGACATGAAGGCATCATGTTTTGGACTTAGGCATGATGTTTTGGTTTGTTTTGGTAAGAAAAACATCAAACATAACAATTTAAGACACAATGCAATGAATTCTAGGCTTAAAACACCATGACAAGAACTTTAAGTAGTGTGTTTTAAGTGTTAAATAGTGTTTTTTAAATCACATGCCTATAATACATTGTATTGTGTTTTAAATTGTTATGTTTGGTGTTTTTCTTGTCAAAACAACCCAAAACATCATGACTAAGTTCGAAACATAATGTCTACATCTTAATTCCTGTGTCTTCTCACACTTCTCACGAAAAGGATCCCCATGTTATACATTCGTATAATTATAAATGTAAACATATATAAAATTTAATTATATATGTAAATAAATAAATTGAATAATAAATAATAAATAAACCGAGTGTTAGCCCACCTCAAGTTTGAAAATTACTCACTTGCTTAATTGAGCTCCCTTAATTAAACAAGTCGTGCATAAGCTTAGGCAAATTGAGACTCGATTCTACTTGTTTAAAGCCGACAAATAAAAATAAAACTTAAGCACCAAAGAATTCAATTACAAAGATCATCTCTTAACTAATTTTTTCAACACGTTCTCAACCCGTCAATCGTTGCAAGTTGCAACTTAAATGTGTCGTTACACGTCTTTACATTACCATGTGAACTGAAAGTTAGTAATTTAATAATGTTGTTCGTTACCTTACTCAATCACAATGTAAACTCATATTTGATTTATGAACTATGTAAAATATAATCAAAATCTCTAATTCACTTCTCATTCTCATGTTAAGCCTACTTATATGTTAAATATTTGGGTATATACGTTTTCGTCCCCTGGTTTTCGATAGCAAGCTTCGCCACTATATATAATGACGGGAAAAAGAGAGTAGAGCAGTTATTATACAATCGTATTATGTATATAATCAAAACAAAAGATATAAATTTTATTTAATTCTTGTAGTTCTCAACTTAAAATTAGTACGATAGATCTTAAATATAATAATATATATTCTATAATATTAACAAATATATTTATAAATGATTTTGTAATACAATCCTTGTAAGCGCATAATCCATCGTTTTTAAAATATATCAGAATTAATATTTTACGCATAATCCATGGTTTTTAAAATATATCAAAACTAATATTTTAATCTTATTTAGATGTTTATAAGAATTAAATATAAAATAATCAAATTTAAGCCTAAACTAGCATTAAGACTCGTGTGTCTTGTGGCACGAGTACATCACAAACATCGAATGTTTTAGTCCAAAAGTTATGTGACGTGAAATGCACGTTTCGGCGTATTCGATTAAACTCAATGTAAGCAATATAAGCATTGTAATGGATCAAAATGTAAACTAAATCGAGTTTATGCCGTACAATCATAACTTATTATATATGACCCGACTTACACTTAGAAACGTAATGAGTATAAAGGAAAAACTGACACATGTAATTAAAAGGGATGAAATAGAGATTTTGAAAAAAAAAGGGGGGAAAGTAAACCACAATTTAACCCTACTAGGTTCAAAACAAAATTTACGAAACATATAGTAAACCACAATTTAACTCTACTAGGTTCAAAACAAAATTTGTGAAACATACATAAAATAAGCACGAAAATGCATTATATTTGACTTGTTCGTTTCCCAAAGAAGTTTACGTTGAAACGTAGACCAATTCGAATTCATATTGAAACGTTCATAAAAAATTGCACGTAAAAATGTTTATTTTAGCAAAAAGGTATTATATTTGACATGACTCGTTTCCTTAAAAAGTTTACGTCGAAACATAGAGCAAATCGAATTTCTAGCAACATGTACGTAAAAATACGCACGTAAAATAGAGGTTTTTTAAGTAAAGGAAGTATATGGTAAATTTGAAACAAATTATTAGTAAAAAAGCTTAATAGGTTAAAAACGTTTTGTAAAACCGTGTCAAGTAGTACCACTCCCAGTGACCACATCGGAAAACTCGTAAAATAAAATAAATAAAAAAAGAAAAATAACACCGAACGAAAAGCAAACGTAAATCGCTGAATCACCCAGCCCGTTGTGGCGTGTTAATGCTAAGAAATTAGACCGAGCGTAAAACGTAGAAAAAATAACTAATTCGATCTAGGACCCCGTGGGTTGCGACGAACCTGTCAAATGGAAAAATAGACGTGTTGCAACGGACCTGTCAAACATTAAAAAATAGACGAAAATGTTAAACCCACACGCATGTTGCGGCGTGTTAACTCGCAAAAATTAAAACGAAACGAAAAACGAAAAAGTTACGAAAGATGAAAAGTTTTAAGGACCAAAGTTGAAAATAAAAAAGTGATAGTATTAGATTGTAAATTATGAAAACTTTAGGTTAAAAGTAAAAAAAATATCAAAAGTGTTAAAATGGAAAAGAGTAAAACCTTTCAGTTAAAAATTAAAATTTTTTTTTCCCGAAAACTACCGAGGGTACAACATCTTAAAGGATAAAAATGTTAATAATTTACACAATAAAATAAGCATATGAAAGACCAAATTGCCCATAAGACTTGCGGTGAGGTGCATTGTTGGTCATGGCATTGACGTAGGGTTGCATTAAAGTATACCAAAATCAAAAGGAAGTGACGATTATTTACGTTTTATTGACACGTTGAATATGATTTCTCTTTCATAACTATTTTTGGAATGTAATACATGCATACAAACATCGTATATGTCAAAAATAAAAAATAAAAAACATTAAAACGACATATATATCAACATACTTTACTACCCGAGAGACCTAGAAGAATATGCAGATAAAAGAGATCTCAGGTGCATCTATAATAAACATCTTTGAAGGATTAAGCGTCAAATAATCCGTCCGAATAACATTCCTCGCAAATCCAATCCTAAAAGTTATGCCTCATTGGAGTGTATTCATAATAAACATCATTGAAGGATTAGATGATAGATTGTTCGTCTGAAATACGTATTACTGGCAAATCCTGAAAAGTGGAACATAACCTCATTCGAAATTTTATCCTTATAACCCGTTAGTGAATCAATATTCACCATTCACTACTTCATGATATCTACTCATAGCTATGACAGACTTGACAATAAGTACACTCGGCAAGTGATGTGACACCAATCACCATGCGCCAACGTCCCCCCACCTCTGCAAACACTACCTGTCGTGTCAAACGGGACAAAGAGGATATTCCTTGTTGACATCTGGCCTAAGGCCTATCAACTCATCTCCTTCCCCAAGCCCTTCCGGTATAGATATCAATCTTGAACCATGACCGGCCCTAAAGGTGGGCGGGGGGAACCACGGTCAGGGCCCGATATTTCGAAGGGCACATTATTAAAAAAAAAACTCCGATAGTAAATGTAAAAATAAATAATTAATAGGGTACATCTATACAAACACTAACATAGGCCCACTTACAAAACTATTTTTATGGTTTAGATTAGTTATTAACCCATTGGCATTAGGTTTAGACCTTTAGTGAGCTCAATACCCAATTTCGTTAAGGCCTAAGGGCACGTTTTTCGAGCTCAAACAGGGTACATGAATTCTCATGGCCGGCCCTATCTTCAACCATAGGTTTAAGCATCCGAATTCTCTCACTCTCACTCTTAAGACACGATAGCTTGATTCCCCTTAAAACGATAGTTATTCACATCACTACTACAAAAAGAGGCATTTGCTATAAAATTTTGCTACGGGAAAAAATGGTTGCAAATTTTGCTACGAGTACGGATTAGCTACGAACAATTTTGCTACGAATTAGGTACGGATTAGCTACAAGCTTCCGTCGCAAATGAATTTCGTAGCAAAAGTCATAGGAAATCCGTAGCAAAACTGATGAAATGAATATAAAAAATATAACGTAGCAAAATCGATAGCCAAATTCATAGCAAAACCATGAAAATACTTATTTTGAAATTAACAAAAACAAGTAAAATAAAATCCCTAGTAAAATCGGTAGCAAAATTGTGAAAATAAATATAATAAAAAAAACTTAGTAAAATTGGTAGCAATATCCATAGCTAAATCATGAAAAATAAATATTTGTAAAATAAGTGAAAGAAGTTATAAAAGTCGGTAGCAAATCCGTAGCAAAGCTGAGAAAATAAAAATTGAAAAAATAAGTAAATAAAGTTCATAACTAAATTTGTAGCAAAATATAGAAAAATTTCATAAAAACTAACATAGCAACATCTGTAGCAAAATCCGTTGCAAAAACAAGAAAAAAAGTATCAAAAATAATTTACTAATATCGATAGCAACATCCGTAGCAAAATACTTGCAAAAAAAACAAGTATTTTAAAATTAACCCGTAGCAAAATTTGTAGGAAAAGTGAGAGAATAAATATTTAAAAGGTAATTAAAAAGAATTCGTAGCATACTTCATAGCAAAATCAAGAAAATAAAATTTTTAGAAGCAAATGTAGCAAAATTTGTAGCAACACCCATAACGAAATCCATTGCAAAATCGAGAAACTAAAAATAAAAAAGTTACTAAATAATTTAAGAAAAGTCGTAGCAAAATCCGGGAGAAAAATCAAGAAAACAAATATTTAAAAATTTAATAATATCAGTAGCGAAATCTGTAGCAGAACTGACAAATAAATACATAAAATAGTTCTATAAAACCTATAACAAATTCCATAGAAAAAATTGATGTGCGTTGTAGAGTAACATGATTTATATATGCATTTGACGAGTTTATATTGTAAATTAGATAAGATTATGGTATTTATTCATTAATATTGTGAATTTGCATGTTAGATGATGTTTGTGAAGAATTTGGATGAAAATCTGAATAAACGAGGCAAAACTGAGCATAGCAATGACAACGAAGAAACTGAATTTCAAACGGTCATATCTTTAGCTAGGAAATGAGTTACAGGGCGTGTTATATATGAATTTGGGGTAGCCCAACGAGCCGAATCCAAGTATGGGCTTTTTATGACTTGATTATTTTGTTTACGGATCGTAAGCTTGAAAGAGGTTGCTGGCCGTAAACGACCTAAAGTGGCCTAGACGTGCAGAAACCCTAATTTCGCATATTTAGAGCCCATGACGGCATCACATGAAACATAAGCTAGCCGAAAAACGCGATTTGG